>CM042428.1:35763610-36113610 GCA_023631565.1 Gymnocephalus cernua | reverse complement strand
TATTACCCCGGTGTGCTTTCAGTTGAATGTCCCGCTGAAATTACATTAGGTGTCAACAATGTTTGTGTTAGAAGTAAGCAGTCATATTTACAGAGGCTAGCTTTTTCATTTGCTGGCTGACACCGGGAGATGTATTAAAAAAGATACTAATGCTTTGTATCTGATTAAGTCACTTAGAGAGAAACTCCTCTAAAGTGTTGGCTTTTAATATAAGGCAAGCACTGCTCTGTAATCACAAAGACATGAATCTTTATTTGGAGATGAGGAACTTTTGATTGCTCTTGATTATCTTGTGATTTATTTAGTTGGCACAAAGGACTGTTCTCACCCCTCGTTCCCAGCATTTTGACCCTTCCCAAACTGTAAGCTTCAGGTTGTTTGTGTCATGACAGATTTATCAGTGTCTTTTCATCTGCATCCTGTATTTCTTCTGATGGTTAGCGTGGTGCACAACATTGTGTTTTGTTAATGGTTTCAGGCCCAGGGTTGCTGCTAATGACATGGTTGTAATTGTTTGTCAGTGTGATAATGTGTGATTTCCTATTTCCATGTGAAGTTGGACATGTGATGAAGGAGGGATCTTGTCAGGAAGACAAAGTGCTGTCATTTGTCACCAGCTGAATGAGCTTCTCTCCAGACAGCCTCTTGGTTTTCAATGGCAATATTATATTCACAGAATACGTCTTTTTGGGGGGGTGGGGGCGCAATTGCTTTGATTTCCACATCATTCAGTGCATTGTATAAAAGAGCAAGGGACCTAGATTAAGATTTAAAATTAAATAAATAAATAAATAAATGAGATGAAAAGTTTCTCTCGGGTTGTGTTCTGTGCTGACATATAGGAATCTGTTAACTGTATTTCACAGAAAGACGGAAGTGAAATTACTGTGTGGTAATCTTTTATTCTTAGTGTTTGCCAGGAGTCATCACTTCCTTAAACTTCTTAACATTTTTAAACTGAGAAACTATTTCATCATCTTTAGAGGAAATCATTTCTCCGTTCATGTCACTGTATAGACAGTTAGGATTTTCTGATTTCATACATAGGAAAATAGCTTTTACATTTTGTCTCTCCAGTAATATCACACACTTATGAGGCACATAATTGCAGCAAATGAAGGACAGAATTGTGGGACTGCCTTCATATTTTTCCAAAATCTTTGATGTAGTTGCCCCCTGAATAGACTGCTTCTGTTTCTGATTAGACTGATTCCATATTGTGGGGTTGGGGGCAGATCCTTCCTCGTTAACAATCTAATGAGCTAAACTCGCCAGACAAAGGAGAGGTATAGTGAATAGGTCTCCTGAGGGAGCTACTTATTGTCACAATTGCCCCTCTGTCTTCTCTTTCCACTCCATATCGATTCATGTCTTCATTGGTTATGCTCCGTCCTCCGTAGCACACACGGGTGGTGTAATCAGCTAAATGTAGCCTCTGCTTTCTTGTTATTACCTGGGTGCTTAACACAGATTTTTTTTTTTTCCTTCAAGGACAAATGGTATAGGAGAAGGCAGATCCCGTGTGAAGTCCCTGAGCTCTCGCCGAGCGGCAGATCCCTTTTCAGTGCCAGCTGTTCTCTCAGATAGTCCAGGCCGTGCTGAAATTCTCTTAATATAATTCTGGGGGCTCAAGAGAATTGTGCAAAACAAGCGTGCCAGCCAGGAGAACGTTGAATTTTTCATCAGTGGGCCTCAACTCGCTGAGTTAGTGGGCAGCGCTCTCATTCATGAGCAGATGTTCAGCGCAGTTACACTCTGCAGTTAATGTGAACTTACTGGCCTCTCTGCCATTGGCTGCAAGGACGTTGGCAGCGACCTGGCATCTGAGAATTACTCCCAGTAAAAGGCGCAGGCCTGGAAAGTGTAGCCCCGGCCTTTTTTAGCCACTTCCCAGCCCAGGAGCTGGATCCTGGACAGGGGAAGGCACTGACAGCCCATCCGTCTTCAGTCCGACAGTGATGAAACACTTGCCACTGTTTGCTTGGGGAATAGCAGTGAAATTCCTGAAGATAATTTTCACACAAGTTGTTCGTTAATTTCTAATGAATTGCTAATATGAACCACTTAGCAGGTGAAAAGTACTCTATGTGCATGAAATATAAGTACATGAAGGTATCAGACCCCACTGTTACTATGAAACAGTTTTACATGCCGAGGAATTATTCCAGTACCCTTGAAAGAGGAAATTCATAGGAACAAGGCACCTGTGAGGGGGTAACAGTTTGGCCCTGGTAGGTCTTTAGCTGAAACCAGCTGGTGCTGTGGTCGGCCTGGTGGGCTGTATCCTCTCCCCAGCCTGGTACTTCAGACATCTGCATGCCCATGCTGCTCAGCCTGGGTTTGATGTGGCCATACAGATCTGTAATGGTTTCCTTCTAACTAAGCAAAATGCTATTTGATGTGAAGTGCCATTAACTGGTCAAAGTGTGTACGTGACATCAGGTTTAGTAGGCGGCATGTCAGTCATCGTGTGTGTGTGTGTGTGTGTGTGTGTGTGTGTGTGTGTGTGTGTGTGTGTGTGTGTGTGTGTGTGCGTGCGTGTGTGTAAAAGTCATGACAGTAAAGTTGTGCATATGGGACTTAAAACTGTAGAAATGACAAGCTCTTGTTTCCTCTGCACGTCTCATTTTCACTTTCTAATTGGTCGTTTTCAGGTTGGCTTTATGAGAGCAAAACTAATTAGTGTTTCTAAATTCAGCAGAAAAAAAACTCAGTCGGCTTGATTGTTCTGGTTTCCTCTCCTGTGTCAGGCGCTCAACAATAAAATAAGACTCTAATCATTTTCAAATTGCTCGTATTTTTAAACCCCAGAGCTGAATGTCACTCCCGGTCTCTTGGCATTTTGTTTGGCAAGATCAGGGAACAGTGGTTGCCCTCTCGCCTGTGTGCTCTCTTTGTAATTCGTGGGAAGTTTGGACTTGGAGCCGGTGGAAAAAGAAAAGAAAAAAGCGTTGTGTTTGAGGTGGGGTTGTTTCTGCTTTGATTGGGAACGTCCTGCTGACAGGAGCAGCCTAGCAAGTTTACAGTAGCTGTGACATTGCTGTTACCTTTATTCAAAGTGCTCCAGCTGCAGCGAGCCCTCAGGAAGCCCAGCGCAGGCCCAGCGCAGGCCCACATGGGCGGCTGGCGGCCCACAGAGAGGAGAATGAGCCCTGTTTGAGTTGGCAGACACTCCCCTCTCGGGGAACTTTTGCTGCCTCTGCAGAAAGGCCAGTGGCGACGGCTCTGGGGTGGCGGCGGTGATTCTCGGGACAGGATGGGCTTTTTCCACCTCTCCTCCCTTTCAGGAAACACATTTTGCTGTTTCTTCCCTCTGTGTTTGCAAACGGAGGGAAGGAGTTAAGGTGAAGGGCCATGGGGCAGTGGGGCAGTGGGACTGAATGACAGAGCTCAACTGTAAGAGGCTGAGTGCTAATGTGTGGTGATTTGTGTGGTGTGGTGGCAGTTTCATACCCTGAACAAGTTATTTCAGGATACTTGACCTTCATTCATATTGAATAGAAACACTTAAAGTGTGCTGTAAAACTTGCACTATAGCTAGGTGATATGGAGAAAATTTAATCTCACAATATTATTTTAACCAATTACATCGATGCCGATATTGTAGGTTGACTATATTGGTGCTTTCACAAAATATTTACACAATGAGATTTTTGATAAATCATCAGCAATGTGGATATACTGACTAAGTGTGTAAAGTAGGGCTGCAACTAACGATTATTGTCGTAGTCGATTAATTTGTTGATTTTTTTTCTCGATTAATCGATTAGTTGTTTGGTATCTAAAATGTCAAAACATGGTGAAAAATGTGGATCAGTGTTTCCCAAAAGCCCAAGATGACGTCCTCAAATGTCTTGTTTTGTCCACAACTCAAAGATATTCAGTTTATTGTCACAGAGGAGAGAAGAAACTAGAAAATATTCACATTTAAGAAGCTGGAATCAAAGAATTTTTACTTTTGTCTAAAAAAAATTACTCAAACCGTCTAATCGATTATCAAAATAGTTGACGATTAATTTAAGAGTTGACAACTAATCGATTAATCGTTGCAGCTCTAGTGTAAAGGGAAATAATAGAACAGCTAGAACAGTTTGGTAAGTTCAGAAAATGACATCGCTTTACTTTAAAATTGGGAAAAGAGATATTACGATATCCAAAGTTTAAGACAATATCTAGTCTCGTATATCGATATCAATAAAATATCGATATATTGCCCAGCCCTGACTTGCACTGTTTTTATTTGTCCATCAACACTATAGGGATTCAGCCTTCAGCAGCGAGTAATTAAAACGTGCTTGATCTAAGGTCGGGAAGGAGCAGTGTTTAAATTCAATTAGTGCGGAATTCCAATTAATTTGGACCCAGTTACAGTTTTTGTAATGTGTCATTATTTGTTTAATCAAGGGAGTTGTCGTTTTAGATGCTAAATATATATCCACATATATTATATATTTAAAGGGGGGGGGGGGAGGGGGGGCACTGAGAAACCTGTTTAATTCCGCTATTATGAATATTAATTTCAAAGTGACCTGTTTTGTGTTCCTCCACTATTGCTCTCATACTCTGAGAAGTGTGTGTGTGTGTGTGTGTGTGTGTGTGTGTGTGTGTGTGTGTGTGTGTGTGTGTGTGTGTGTGTGTGTGTGTGTGTGTGTGTGTGTGTGTGTGTGTGTGTACGCTCACACATAATCAACCAAAAGGCATCTGTGGTGACTTCACTGTTAGTATTTAATGTGCTCATATTATGCTTTTTGGCTTTTCCCCTTTCCTTTATTGTGTTATATATCTTTTTGTGCACGTTATAGGTTTACAAAGTGTAAAAGCCCAAAGTCCCCCCCAAAGGAACTTACCATCTCCAACAGAAAACACTGTTCACAAACTGCTCCAAACAGCTCGATTGTAGTCCAGCCTTTACTTCAGAGACAAACGTGGTCACTTTGGAACACACGTTATAATGCTCGCCTAGCTGCTAGCGTGGCACGCCCTCAAACCAAGCTGGTTAGAGCGGAGGCCCGAAGAGTTCAGATAGTTGCATCGCCATGTCAAGGCGACAGTGCAGAACTGAAACGTTACTTATTAAAGACTAATTTGTTAACATTTAAATAACAGCACTCTGAAACGTCTTGCTCCAGTCTCTGTTTTGAAGCTGGTTTGGTTTTTTCTGCCTGTGTTTCGGGATCAGACTCTGGTTCGAACATGTACGGCTGCGCCGAAGCCATGTGGGTTATCAGCTGAAGCCGGTTTGTTTTGGATCACACTAGCTTGCTTGTCAGGGCCTGCCCTACTCTGCTTCTGACTGGCTAGTAGTCCTTACCTAGGTACTGCACATGTGAGAATATGGAACAGAAGTGCGATGCCTCACTCTGTAGCTAAAACGGAGTGCTCAACACACAGGGTGAAAAGAGCCGCAGCAATGTGCAGTACGACGAAAGTATAGTGTTTTTTTGAAAATGAAACCATGTAAACCTATTCTGGTATAACCTCTAAATACAATTATGAACCTGAAAATGAGCATAATATCATTGTGGAAAAACATTGTTTGTTAGTCACCTTCATGTTTCAAATAATTTCCACTGTTTCTCCTCATCCCTTTCTACCACGACCACCTTCCTACCTCCTCTCCTCTTCTTCTCTCCTCCCTTTCTATCTGCTCCTTGCCGGTCCAGCCGGGAGACTCCAGTGGTGACATCCTGTGGGGCCAGAGATCAAAGTAAGTACTTCTCATGTTCAAGTCAGTTAACACAGAAACACTACTCCTCTATTAGCTTTTTGCATCATTACTTTAACTTTTGGACAACCTGGATTTGAATGTCTTCAAAGAAGGGCATTATATATGGAAAATGTTATGAGTTTGAGTGCAACTAAATGATAAGGCAGGTTTTGCATAGTAACCGATTTACCTCATTTGCTGATGCAGTTACACATTTACATCCCATTTGAATGACGCTGAACATGGCAACAATAACGAGGCCGAGGCAGCGCGAGTCCTCTCAGTGTTAAAAGTCGCCTGGGAACCTGAAAAGTAAAGAAAATTTCAGATAGTGTGCCGGATCATGTCTGCATCCCCTGACTATCCTAGAAGTCATTACTCCTTGTGTGGTGTATAAACACGTCAAAAACAAACAATGGAACTGGGCAGACTCCACACCGCAAAACAATTTCAAAGCCTGCATTGTAGTGTAAACAGAAAACATGGCCAACCTTCACGGAGAGCAGACTTCACCTTAAACCCGGTGTTTGTTTTATAGTCCCTGTCGACCTTGGTCAGATATAGTTTACGTCTCTTCAGTTCTTTTTCAGGTCGATGTAGCTCAGGTTCTGAGTTGATATTTAAGTTGAGGCTTTCAGTGGACCTTGGTAAAGGGTTATATTTTTATTTTTTTATTTGAGGTTGCGTTTGTTTATTATTAAAAGCTATATTGCGTAGTTTCTGTCGCCCCCATGAGGAATTCTATGTAATGACAACGCTGTCCGCACCACCCCCACCCCACCTCCACCAGTTTCTAGTAGCCAAGGAGGACACGTGGATTAAAGAAAACATGATGGACTCTTCAGAAGAGCTTGTAGTTTTTTATGTCCTCTTCGTCTCCAAAGTGACCGTTGCTGTTGTTCTTTCTCAGCGGTGACGTAAAACGTGCGCGAATGTCGCAGGACGACACCATTTTGCAAAGATAGCCATACTGAGACATACAGAGAGAGTTTGGTGGAGCTGATAGGCTTATTTAGCTTTCTATCAACTCATTTGGCAATGGCTTGATTGTAACGGACGTTCATTAATATAAAATATAAGTTGCGCACTATAGGTTTGAATATATGTTATGTATATATCACTTATTACAAATTATTATTAGGTTTTTGCAGAGTTAGTTAGTCAGTTAGCTCTGAAATAGCATTTAGACCATCATGGGACATTACACTCTCTTCAGAAGCCATACTGATACATTTACATTTAAACGAAAAACATTTGCCCTCTTCATATCAGAGGTGGATGACACTGAGAAGATATTCAGGGAAACTCCAATGTTGTTCTAAACTGAGTATAAATACTGCTTTGCTGGGGCGTAGATTTCCCGTACAGGGACCCTATGCATCAAGTAATGAATATGCATATTCTTGTTTCATAGACTCTTCTTCCTCTGTGAGCTCTTTCACACTGAGCCAGGGGTGACTGTTGGGCGATGTGAACCCGTATTTTTAATAAAGCCCAGCTGCTGAATGATCAAATAGTGTCTCTAATTAAGGCCTGAGTGTACACCCATGTAAAATTCTCTCTGGAATGCTAACAACCTGTGATATTTCCAGAGGAATTTGCTGTGCAGGTCTCAGAGAAGGGAGGAGGAGTTGAGTGTTTGGGGTTCGGCAGGAGGAGGGGCAGTGTTCATGTGGCAAGCCAACATGTTGTTCACATCCGTGTCAGATTGAGGCTAATGAAGGCCAGACTGATCCTTGGATGCAAGCCTTAAGTAAATGATCCCTCTTTGAATATATTAGAGCCCCCATAGCAGCGTTGTGCCTCCCTGCCGTGCCAGCACTGCTACGTGTTGTCTTGTGGTCTGACGAGGCCGGTCACAGCGGCAGTCACGGTGTTCAGTCATGCTGTATACCATCTAGCCCCATTTCACCAGTATTGTTACATTGACTTGGTGGTGAGGAACTGCACACACACACACACACACACACACACACACACACACACACACACACACACACACACACACACACACACACACACACACACACACACACACACACACACACACACACACACACACAGATCGTTTCCAGGTTAGCGCTTTTGAAAAACGGTTCGATACTAAATGGAAAGTATGAGTGTTGTGTTATTTGACAATGTAAATGAGCCATCTCAAATTTTTCCCCACCCTCTTAAGAGGGATTGCATTTACATAACAGGCTGGGGTTTGGTACTCATGCAAATTGTTCATGTAGACAACGCTTAGTTTTACCGTTTTGCTGTTATTTTTGAGTTTTATAGAGAAGGAAATCAATATGTTTATCAAAAATATTTAGACATAATAAAATAGATAACCAAAATAGTATAATAGAAAAATAGAGCGGGAGAAAAATCCTAGACAGAACTTTTCACTGCAATTTATGGCCACACTGGCACTTTACATGTAAATGAATCCTAAACGTGTAATTACAAGGCACTTTTGAATATTGATTGGAAAGACAAGGACATAGAAATGAAGCACTTGTGAATGCGCTGGTCCTAAGCTACTGTAACATCCCATTAATAAATACCTTTCTGGCGCTTTAGTGCTGGGCTTGCCTCACACTGAGTGAAACAATGTCGTTTATATATAGCATGTGTACTTCATAGATAGATAGATGGATGGATGGATGGGATGGATCCAATTAGCCATGGTCATTGCTCATGTATTTAAGCTGACAGTGGGAGTCTGGCATAGGATTTCCTTGATTTTGGTAGTTCTGTGAAATGCTCCTGCAAGGTACTTTAAAAGCCCATAAAGAGCACGTTGTTCGGAATGCACCTTTGATGGAGATTTGATTTACAGCTGTAGCAAACTTTCTCAATTAGACATGGGAGGGAGATAATTGATTTTCAGTAGGCAGTGTACAATGATGGGGAATACTTAAAGGATACTAAAGTGACCAAGATCCATACCTTTTTCTTTTTCCCTATTATACACAATCAACACACAAATTGTTTCTGACTTTTACTTAAGATTTCATACAGGGTTTATTAGCACATAATGCGTCTTTTAATACAGAGCACTCACATTCTATTCTACAGCCTATACACCACACATTTGAAGCAGGACTGATGGTTTGCGGCACCAGCTGCACAGGTTCGCGTGGTATCTCAGAAGGCCTCCTGACCTTCCACATGATGTGTACCATACAGGCGTGTTTGTGAGCGCGTGCCCCTGTTTGTAAACAAGGGACAGAAGGATGAGGAGCACATTTGCCCCGGTCGCGCTCAGCTTGCAGACAGGCACAACGCAACGTGACAAGCAACAGATGTGTCACACAGGCTGAAATCAAAACAGCCGTCCAGCATGGAGTTGTGCGCACCATCAGACGTGGTTGCTGTGATGAGGCGGGGAGGCAGCGAGCGCTGCTGGCAGATGAGACAAGGCAGCGCCTCTGCTGCTCCCAGCTTCCTGTCTGGGAGAGGACAGGCCTGTTTGTATGCTGCTTTGACACTCCTAGTCACTTTGTCATCTGGGTGCTTGCTGCTGCTCTGATCACATGTACATGCTGCATTCAAAGAGCGTCACATCAGCCGTGTGACAGGTAGGCTCCCAATGAGACAACAGCCAAAGGGGATGTCCTTTTCAATACGCTGTATGAGTACAAATGCACAGTGCGCTAAGACAAAATAACATCACATGACATCATTCTGAATGCTCTTTATGTTTTTTTTTCCAGTTTGGAAAGACGTTTGTAATACAGTGTCGTTTTTCAGAACGGTCCTGCAACAGAATAGAGAGGCCTGTACAGAGAGACGGGGACCAAAGTCACACTCGGCCCATCCATAATGTCCACTTCATGCAAACTGATTGTTGTGTTCGACAGCGGCAGTAAAAGTGCAGCAGGCGTTAGCTTAACACGGGGAACATGTTAAGGACATTCTCTGTAGCTTAATCTGTCTATTGACGCTGCTCCGTAAGCAAATAGTGTGGCCACATGTTGAGCTTTGAGGGGGGGAGAAATTGGAATCCATCATCAGAACAAGTGAACGAATGAAGGTGCAGCAACAGCAGCTTGACTGATCATGTACTACAGACTGTCACGCCACATCTGTTTACCGCCCCGACAGCCACATAAGTGTTTATATCCACGTCTGTAATTGAGCTATTTTCCCGAGGGCAGCTGTGACCCACATTAAGTTATATCCCAACTTTCCATTAAAGCGTGGGGGGGAAGTTTTACTGATAGTAATCACGCCCAGCAACACTGCTATGTAAATATGGCTTATCAGCTTTGCCAATTTGGTTAAGTGACATGTACGTGGGTGATTCACATGCTTGGTTCTGTGGCTCTGACACTGGCCACGTATAGTAGCTATTTATCAGCATAGGTAACTTGCATTGTTAGTATGTATAAAGCATGAACATAATGAAAATGATGGCGTGTCATACCCATATTGTGTAGAAAAGATGCAAATAGGCACACAAAGTCTTTAACTTGCAACGTGGGCAAACTTAACTGTCTGCATGTACGGTGTATGGAAATTGCACTGGGAATATCTAGATCTAAAACACACCATTTCAATATTCAAATGTTAACAGCAAACAATATAGTGCATTATGGCTTTTAGCATTTGCGTACAACTCTGTTTGCTGCTGTGAGCTGGGGATGAAACAAGAAACAGAGAGGGAGAGAACACACTGGACACTGAGTGGAGGATATGGAGCACAAAAAACAAAGCATTTGTCTGCCAGTCATAGGCAAATAACATCTAATAACTGTACCGACTTTTTGTTAGTTCTTAAAAAAAACTAATAAAAAAACTACCACATTGTTATTATTGTACATAATACATCAACATTAGCTCAATCTGATTTTTATTTACATACATTAATGTAACCGTCTACTTTTCTAGTAATGAATGAATAAGAGAGAGCAGGAGTGGGAGATAAACAACATTATTTTGTTTATCTTTATTTCATTGCAGTTAAAGGGGGGAAAACCAATGACAGTGCTTCTGCGTATGGTGCACACACAGCTGAATTTTTGTTTTCATATTTAGTGTTTTTTTTTTTTTTTTATGCTAGTTGCAACCGAATATTCTAAGTGAAGGTTATGCAAGATGCTCAGAATGTGGTCACTTTTGAAAAGGTATTGCACCTTGGGTTGTGATTTGGTGTAGCAGAGCTTTCAAAAATGTAGACAGTGCTGAGTAACAACAAACTTTTTTTGTCTCATTCAACCAATCACAGTGAAGGATAAACTACATCCTATCTAAACATGGAACATGTGATATTAGAGACAAATCAGCATATGTGGCACACTAAGCTGTGGGATCAGATACAATGGAGCAACAGGTTAACTACATGAGCAGTCCTTTACTGTAGAAATGACGAGGTGCTCAAGCATTTAAAAATATATATATATATTTCTCCTCCCAGGAAGAGCTCCAAGCAGAGCTTTTTCCATACCAAAAGCTCAATATGCAAACAGCCTATATATATGCAATGTATTTAAATTGGATCCTTAGGCTTTGGAGAAACAAAATCATAAGGGAAACGGTGATCAGAAAACCTTGTGCAGCTGGTTTTTGGTGTCTGGTAGGTCTATTAATGGAAGGACCTCTCCAGAAACGATGCAATTTTATTAGGCAACATAGCCAAACGGAAAGAAATTAGCCACCATCAGGAACGTGATGTGTTGGAATGCAATGCAAAAACACTAAAATCATTAACAATAGATGTCACACAGGATCTTTTTAGATATTTTTGTACTTTTAGAAACATACATCACACTAAATAACCAGGTCGTATGTATCATTCTCTATCTCTCCTCACTCTCCTTCATCACCTTGGCAGTGATTTTGCGGGCACTGAGCAGACAGACACTGAGGGATGGTGAGAGGAAGAGGAGCACTATGTGACCAAGTTAAACATATTACAGGATTGCCAGTCCAAGCTGTGACATCTGTAGCCACCATCGACACACACTGTAATTAATCTGCAAGTTTTAATTCTACATGCTATGCAATAACAGCCCCCAGTTCTGAATAATTTAAGGAACATGGGAGGCTGCTACTTGACGCCTTTTCACTTTGTGTTTAAATTTAGCTGGTGTCATTGTCCAGCAGTGTGATTAATAGTTTATCAGTCTGGACTATACATCTCCATGAAATATCTCTTTCCATCTGTCATTAAACTGCAGATGGAAAATGGTTAGATTTTCAATCAGGCATAGCTTGGACCGCAAAAATTACATAAAGAAATAGCCATCAAAATGTACTCACATGCAGGTAAGGCTGTGACCCGATATAGGACATCATTTACGGAATAAGTCTTTCTAGCACTACTATTTTTGTATGAAAATTGGAAACGTCATAGAAGGCACAGTATGCATCCTAAATGTGGTTTTAAATAAGCCTGAGATGTGTAGCAGTCAAAGTGAGTTGTGAGAGAGGGGCCCACTGCAAGGGGTTGACCAGTGAGCCAGAGATTGGCTTCCCTGTCAAATAAAGATTACACATTTTATTTCACCATCTAATCCGTGTAAATCTCTCATGGAGGAACTTGGGCAGTTCAGGGCTTTTAATGGCGCAGAGGCTTCACGGTCTGCATGTCTGTCTCCGCTGAATGTAGGCTACACGAGTAGATACAGCAACCTGTGGCCCCTGGTTAGTCAGTACATTTAAGTCTGGATTACAAACCGGTTGAAGGTGAAACCGGAAGGTTGCTAGTGCTTGTTAGCAGGGGCGCCACCAGGAAGTTTGGGCCCCATGACAAAAAATCAAATTGGGCCCCCTCTGTGCAGCTGTTGTCACCACATCTCTAGGACCTAACTGTCCCATCAAAAGCTTTACGTAACTCTAATTAAAGGCTTGCAACGGTCTTGCTTCTTGTAGTTCAATACTAGTACTAGCACAATATTTACTGCTGGTGATTTGTACATGCATGTAAGTCTAGTATGCAGTTCACTATTTGATGAAGATTAAAAGCAACCATAAAAAATGTGCTGAAGGCCATCTTTTACAGTCTCATTGTATTTTTATTGTAACATTTGACAAAATGGAAAATTCTCTTAACAAAATTATTATTATTAATGAAAGATTAAAAAAAGAAAAACAAACCAACTTAAATATCTAAATATATATTAATTACCCTTCATGATGGGAATAATAAAGTCTGTATCTATAGATGTCATTCCATAATTCAATCTAAATGAACGTATCAAACTGGATTATTTTAATATTGGCTGTATCTTACATGCAGGCTCAGGTAAGCTACTCACTGTTTCCAACTGTCCAGCATCCAGTACAGACAGTAGGTTGTTTTTTTTAATTTTATTTCATAATGATCATTATTTGAGAAAAATAATTATTAATGTGTTTGAATTTCTGTCATCAATACATATTTCATTTTCTTTTTTGTAATGGTAAAAAGAGCAAGAGACCCACAGACTCCCTGCAATGATGCTAACTGGCATGTCATTGAACACAATGTTGCTCCCCTTCTTCACTGGGACAGGGAGGGGCACAGTTAGGGGGAGACTGGGGTGCTGCTTAATATGGACATCTTGCTAAACGTTTCCCTGCACTGATTAAATGGTGATTAAATGTAGGCTAACACTAGTCTGTAGCTATCTAGCTTATTTCACTATGGACATTAAGCCAACAGGTTAATACCACTCACAGACTATAGGCTGACCACCTTTCTTGGTGAAAAACTGGGTTAGTTTGACACCCTTTCCTATGTCTTTCCTCTCTCTCTTTTCTCTCTTTCCTTTTTTGAAAACCAGATTTTGATTTAACGTTACTTGGCAACATTCTGGTCACTGAAGTTCTGGCGCATCTACTGACTGCAACTAGACAAACACGGTGAGTGCGCTAAGGCAGGACCAAACCATTTCATGCAGGGGGGTGGTCGGTCAATATGGATGTTTACTTTTTGGTCAATGGGGATATTTAACTTTTACTGCCAAAAACAAGTAAAAACAAAGAGATCATTCATTTAATTATTATATTTCAAATATTTATACTGAATGATGATGGTTTAATAATTTTATATTAGTTTTTACTTATTTTTTGGGGCCCCTGTCAGTCATGGGCCCTTGGAATTGTCCTAACTTCCCCCCTATACGACGCCCCTGCTTGTTAGCTATGCGTTGCCAACAAGCCGCAGTCCACTTGAAGGTACTCATAGAGCACTGGCATTTCAGATGTAGCTGTTATTGTGTTCAGCTAACTTGGTGCTGCAGTTTGACTTCTTGGGCTTCATTTCTCTTTTTATTGAATGCCTTCAGTTTTTTTCCCCCTTCAAATATGCTGAACATTCTCTTTATTGAATTATTAATGTGTATATTGAATTATTGAAGGAAGATAATTTCTGATCAGATTAATATTAACTCCCTGTGAAATATTAATGAGGAATGTAAAAAAAAAAAAACGATGAACTTACAGAACTATTAATATAATCATAAACAGACGCAGTGAAAGTGGCATGGAGTCAAATGTGCTAGAACCGCTCCGATCCCTTTTAATGCAGTTTCCCTTGAGGTCGGTGAATATGAAATATTGCACTAGTCGACTTTGTACTCAGACGCTTGGCTAATGTCATTGGCCAGTCCTGCCCCGGGGCTGACGGCAGTGTCACAGAGGGGAAGTTCACCGGCATTTGTCTGCCGGTTACCTTTGTCACCTTGTCCACAGCTGACCTGAACTATAGCCAGGGGAAAAGTGACAAAGATGTTTTGGTGTTAATATTGGTCTGGTCGCTTTATCCCCCCTGCTGATTGGCAGAGCTCCACTGACAGCTCTAGTATTCAGGTTCCTCCTCCCTACTCTCGCTCTGAGGGCTGGAGGCTAAACTCAAGTGAGGTGTCAGCTTTACCTTCTTTTTTTCACAAAAGGTGGCACAAAGTAAACCTGGTGAGCCTAGAACGAATCCGGTCCTTTGTTAGTTTTGATTAAAAACTCTCTTTAGATTATTGATATTCAACAAAGATTTCAGTTTTCCGTTCATTGGCTTGTTATCACGAACTTCCAATTGTATTCATAAAATATGGAAATCCGAAAAAAAATAAACCATTATTGTAACATAATGGCAAGCACCTTGAAAATATGGTTACATTGATTATGTTTTAAATGCTAATGCCGGTGAAGAACATAATAACGAAGACATGAAAGACTCTCTATTCAAAATCTGATAGCCAGGGAGAAGCAAATTATTTCAAATATTTGATATTTAAATTATTTTCAAATGAACAGAGACATGAGTAGAGCAGAGGCGAGTAGTTTCCCCTGGTGATCCTCCAGGCTTCTTTGTTTCCTTGGTGTGTCTCCAGCTCATTAATGTTCTAAGCATGTGACCAGACCATACTCCATAACCCATGGCTGGGTGACACCTCGGGCCACACACACACACACACACACACACACACACACACACACACACACACACACACACACACACACACACACACACACACACACACACTTCAGCCGTTTAAAGTCCACTGGCATCAGGAAGTGATGGCCGCCGAGCTGTCCTGATTAAAATGACAATAGTCTAATTAACTCGACCTCTGTCTCAGTGCACTAAAACGGTTGATAGCTCACCAATTCCTGTTTGAACGCCCTTTGTCTCCCCATCGACCAAAAATATGGTGTTCAACCTGATTTTATTTTAAGCATTTTCAATCCTAGTTATTTGCCACTTCAATCCTCTGTACAGTATGTCTGCTGGTTGTGTTGCCTTCCCCTCTCAGTGGCTATCGGTCAGGTCAAACAGGCAGATAGAAAAAGGGCAACGATTGCACACTTAAGAAAAGGGCTCTATTCCATAGCCAAAATCTGTGTTTAACAGACAATATTTGAAAATGAGACTTTACTTGTGCCCCCCCCATGATTCGTTTGCATCATTTGATGGACACATTTGAAGAGGAGAGAAAAAAGAACAACAACATAAAATAAAATAAAACTTTAATGACTGAAGAAGAAACTGCTTTTTGTTCTATTATCCTTCTTTTGGTGATTAAGGTCTATAGGGAGATAATTACGCTTTAGTCTGGAGTTAATTAAACGAAAAGTTCTCTTTTCTTGTGAAAAGGAAGGGCAGATCTTTTGTACTGCTATCTGCAGACAACTCCCACCCTTGACAAGTCACACAGAGAATTGGTTTTGTTTTAAGGTTGCAGCCCCCTCCGCTGCCTGTCAGTCTGTTGCTGATATGAGGGATCTGTGAATGAAGCCAGAGTCAATGAGGTCTGTCTCCGCTGCACTGTTGCATCTGCCTGTCTGTGAACGTTAGGCATGCTGGAAAACATCAAATGAAACCATCACAACAGGTCATCTGGGATATGTGCTGATTTAAATAAAAGAAAATCCGGGGGCAAAAAAAAAAAAAGAAGGGGAAAAATATCTTCATTCCTCCTGCTTCACGATGTTGTGTTGTTCCTCCACTTACAGCGATAAAGCATGTGTTCACTATCAGATGACCCTGCTTTGCTGGACATAAAGGAATGCACGGATTTGAATTTATCACCCCACAACGTTGGAGCCGTGTGCATCATCTGACTTCCAGCGGGCCCTTTTGAACACATGGAGGTGTTGACCAAACCATTGTCTGGTAGGCCCAAGCTGCGCGGCACAAGTGGTGGCCAGAGAGAGCACATATTAAAACTGTCCTTGTGGAAGCTCACATCTGGTGTGTGTGACCACATGCCCCAACCCCTCCAAAAGCACTCTCACATTTCATCATCTGTTCTCCAGCGCCAGGGTGCTCCGGCACAAGTTAGCTGCTCTGGATCCATCTGTTGTTATTATTTTCCACTGATAATTGGCTCGAACAATGGAATGCCTGTGTCCCCCTTGCCTTTGAAACACTACACCCTGTTTATTTTCCAGAGGTCTCATTTCTGCTCTGCTCTCTCTCTCTCTCTCTCTCTCTCTCTCTCTCTCTCTCTCTCTCTCTCTCTCTCTCTCTCTCTCTCTCTCTCTCTCTCTCTCTGACTCCCCTCAAATTCTCCCTTTGCAGCCTCCCTTCACCAAGTGTCACCTCACCCATTGCGCCCCCTCTCCCTCCCCCCTGATCCATTTGAGAGGGTTTTGACATTTTTGACTGGCCGCATCAGTATGTCACTCAGCATCTGGCGCCACTCTCCAGAATTTCTCCCCTATTCTCTTCTGTTTTATATATATATATATATATATATATATATATATATATATATATATCTCATTTTTTATATACTGCACACTTCTGCATTCCTGTCCTTAATGAGAAAAAACAACAGAGGGAGAGACAGACAGATGAAGATAATAAGAGGGGGGGGGGAGGAAAGTGAGGAAATAATTGAGACACTTAAGAAAAGAAGACATGGACAATGGACTTAAAATTCAGCTTTTACTTTTTCCCTTTTCCACCCGGTGTGTAGCAGAGAAGCATATGTAAAGATGAATTAAAGATCACCAAAAAAAATCCCCCAAAAAATCCAGGACATACTTTAATGAAAACCCTCACAAAAAATGACCTACTTCAATTAATTAAATTTGATATTTTAAAATGTAATTGGTGTTTTAGGTTGTAATTAAGCAGTTTCATGTTAAAGACGTCATGCTCTGGTCACATTCATGTGTATTCTTATATTGGACAATTGGATTTCTTTTTTTTTTATCACCAATCAACAAAGTAATATTGGCAGTCATTTGCAAAGTTTGTTTAAATGTAGTACTACATTTGCAGTAATACTCCTGTGCAGTATATGACAAGGTGCAAACAAGATATACCAGAACAAAAATTAAATTGTGACTTGTGAAATGTGTGCACCTTTTTATGGCTTCTCTATAAAGGCCTGTTCTTCTCATTAAGGACATTTTTTTCTTCTTCCTTTTGTTCTGCCTCATGTGAACGTGTTGATGTTCATTTGTTCTGCCTGCTCTTGTCTAATTAAAAGAGGCCAGGACAGGTAGGGCTCTCAGCAGGCATCTGCTCTGTGCCACTTCTTCATTTGGTGAGTGTTTGTGTTTATGCAAAGGGGCCGCTTCCTGCATATTTAATCTAGAGCAAGGCAACAGCTTTTGTTGTGTTTAGACCACATACCTCCAGTCTCTCTCAACCCTGCAGCCTGGGCTCTCTCTCTCTCTCTCTCTCTCTCTCTCTCTCTCTCTCTCTCTCTCTCTCTCTCTCTCTCTCTCTCTCTCTCTCTCTCTCTCTCTCTCTCTCTCTCTCTCTCTCTCTCTCTCTCTCTCTCACACACACACACTCTACTTCAACTACTCCATACATACTTTCACTGGCAGCTTTTTCCTCTTCTTCAGAAGTGGATTTCTAAACACTCATGCTTGGAGGGAATGTGCATCAATATACAGTTTCATGAACCTGATGAAAGTCTATTTAACTGATCATGGGTAAGTCTGTAAATGTTTCATTATCTTTTATCCCCACCCCCCCCTCTTTTGCCTTTTATGACTGGTGGATGCCCAGTCTTATGTTTGCAGGTGTGTACTGTAAGTGATTGACAGAGTTGGTGTATAGGGTGTAGATAGCATTGGGTTTTACTGTAGTTCCTGAGTAAGAGTTACTAATACGTGTCCAGTATTTGGATACAATGTAGTCTGGCTTTGCCAGACCTTCTTCCACAGAGCTATGGAGGAAGGTTTGGCTAGTCCACACAACATTCCGGGATGGGAGAAAAAAACATGCTCTGGTTTATTGGCATTTCTTTAAACCAATCACAATCGTCATGGGCGGTGCTAAGCTCCGGAGGCAGCGACGGTGGTTCTGCAAAATGGTCTCGGGAAGAAACTTGTTTTGCACCCCGCAAAAGAAAACGACACGTAAAATATTAAATGAAGTCAACTTTTCACACAATACAGTAACATGAGCATTCCTAAAAGTCCTAAAACGTCCCAGTTAGATGATGATTCATTGATAATGAAAATAGTCATTAATTGCAGCTCTAGTTGTCTGTCTGGTGTTGTAATTTCAAATCTAAAGCTTTTTCACTAAATGATAAAATAAATGTTTATAAAACGGGTAGCTCAAATCAAGCAATCTGATTGGTTCATAGTTGTGATATAATAACCATATACAACGGCTTTAATTCAAATTCCAGTATCGCTCTGGTCTGAGAAAAACAAACTGATGTCAGGTGCCACAGAGGGAAGCCGCTCATCTGTACACACACTACCATAACACAGAGCTGGTTTAAAATCCTTAAGTGAGCGATATATTTTGAATATTTCTGCTGCTTTACCTTGCTGTCAGACCGCCCTTTACGATAGGGAACTGAAGCCGTTATCTATGCTCTCAAAGCCACCAGACTCCATTGACAAATAGGGGAGTTGCTGGTCTACTGCTGTCTCGATCGGTTTGTTTTTTTGTGGCACTGTGTTCCTTGCTTTAGCTTTAAGCAAAATAAATAGCCTCTGCTAGCTGCTAGTGTAGGCTAACGTTACACGTTACCTTAGCTGTGATATAAGCACAACATACCCCGGCCTGTTGTGAGCATAGACAGTTACATAAATTGCTATGTGATGCCTTAGATTTCAACTGATACCTGTGAAGTCTATTAGAAGCACTTTTCCGGTGATGGTTGAGCGTTACTGCGCAGCCTCCAACTGAGCTTGATGATGTAGATGTGACATGAGCAACCTGTCTGAAAGTTGTAAGTCTTCTGGTAGCTGTGCCAAGAGAAATCTCAATCATTCCCAATCTTGCGGAGACGGAGAGCGTAGGTATATGTAAGGAGATAACATAGGCACAGGCTAATTATTGTTAACTAAAATGCTAGTTAACATTAGTAATTAAACTACAACTACATTAACAGCTAATGTAAGGCGAAACTGCCTGCGAGTTTCTCCTGACTATACGGTAATGTTTCTACTATGCGACAGTAATGGTGCGTTCTTTTTGCCTCAGAAGTCGGAGGTCGCAACTGGGAATGATGTCACACACGAGTTGAATGCGTTCTTTTTGCAAGTCGGATTTTCATTGTTTTCATTAGCTTTAGCCAGGTTAGCCATTGTTAGCAATGCCAGTTTAAACAACGTATACGCTGTTTTTTTCTGCATACAAACCGCGTGACAACACAGATAGAAGACAGTGCTACATGTACGACTGATTTAGTGTGACACAAATAACACAGACGTGCTTACAACTATGTTACTACAGCTTTCACAACTGTCAATACAGGGGGCAGCCATGTTGGATTTTTAGCTCGGGTACCTCGGTGGTTGTACGAGTTCCGAGCTCGTAAATACGAGGTCAGGGGGCGTGTTTACGACTTTGACCTCGTAAAATTTGAGTTGCGAGGCAAAAAGAACGCACCATAAGTCGCGTGGTTATGACACAATCGTTAGCCTATTTTTACAAAAACGTCTGCTATGGAGCCATAACATGAGGTACAAGGTAATGGAGCCATTTGTACATTGTCGTGTTTCTTTAGAAATAAACAATGGACAAATAGTCTTTAAACGCTTCAGATGTAAAGTTATGCGCTGTCAAAGTGACGCCAAAATGAATGGCAGTCAATGAAATGCTAACGGTGGGTGATGGCTTGATAGCATCAAAATGGCTCCATAGAAGGTACGCTTTGCAGAGGCTGGCTTACCCCCTTGGTAGTGAGCTATTGCTTAATTATATAAACGACAACTTTGTCAATACAAAATCTTGTTGCTAGTACATCTGGCCTTAAACTATATATTTTAATAGATTTGAATTGTGATGAGAATAAATAAGACCAAAAAAGAAATGTCAGTATAGTTTAACCTGATTAATAGAGGAATGTGTTGGGCAATTTAAAAATTCACAAATGATTGGAAAAGATCACTCAGCCAGCAGTTGGCCTGCTGTGGTTGTGTGAAACTTGTGTGAAAAATTTTTCCTTTTTTTCAGTGTAGTAGGGTTGAAGGTGATAGTAAGTGGTAACCCCACGGTGATGCGTGATGGTATTGGTTCCTCCCTTCACTCATCACCTCTTGTACTCCCTTTGTCTTTGTCTGGGGAAATGGAATCTGCAGCTTATTGATATTAATAGTGCACAGGATCCGTGGTCGGAGAGGATCTGGGTCCTGGGCGAGAGTGAAAACCTGATATGGCTGGGTTGAATTGACAGTCTTTCTACTTGACAGGGTGGAAAGGGGTTGGCTATAAAAATAGGATTGCATAATGTTCACTGTGTGTTAGCCCTCTGTATGCTTTACTGTTCATGCGTGATCAACATTTTGTTAGACTGTGCTGATCTAATTTCACGTGCAAAGTGAGACTTTTTCACCATCTGTGTGGATCCTGAGCTGCCACCAGCTTTGACTTCTCAGCAGACAAAATAATTCACAAAGTGCAGTTTTCTGATGCTTTTTCTCATGGATCAATAGATCAGAATGCCCAAAGGCACAGAGTAGTGTGCACTGGATATCCACTTGATAGGGCTTCTTGTATTCAATGAGCTCATTTAAATAGTGTAGAGAAATGTGTGGCCTTGTTTGTTTTGGGTTAAGAGTGAAATTCCACTTCCTTGGTATTAAGGCAGCAAAGCTCTCTGTTTGCACTCTGTGTACTTTGTTCTTAGCTCAGCAAAACGTGAGGGCAGGTCCAAAGTATCAGGGGGGATCAGACAAGCCTGACATTCACCAGACTGCACTGTTGCCTTTTAAGATTGGGGGGGGGGGGGGATGCGAAGAAAGCACCCAGAATAAGGGCTGGCTGGATTGAAGTTGGATTTAATTGGTGGGTTTTTACTCTGTTTGCGTGTCAGAAAGTGCTGTTGTTTACAGTCTGTGTGGGTGTTACAATATAATGCCAGGACCATGCCAATCACATCAAAAAGAAGAAAAAAAACCTGCTTGTTTTTTCACTTTTTCAAATGCCGACTTTTTTTTTTGTCTTTACGAGACTGTTTTTCATTTAATCAGTCCTTCTTAATAAAAGCCCAGAAGAAAAATAGGAGAAAATAGTGTGCAGTCAGCCCTTTTTAGCAGATCAGATTATACAGTAAGCAGCTGTGTTTGTTGAGAAGTGACTCATGCTTTTGATTTTCCTGTGTTTCAGAGCACAGACAGTGACTTGGAAAATCTCCTGCACACACCCGAAAAACAAACACCACTGACCCTGTGTATATATAGTAGTTATCACTGACTCTACTCAACTCAAACTCTCCTACGCCCTCTTCTTAGTTACACAATGCTCTTAATGCAGATTCACCAGCCTTAAGGAGTGTTAACCAGTGTCTCTACATTTTTTTGGTTTTATTCAAACACACCGTTAGGCCCTGGCAATGATAAAAAGATACTGTTGATTTATTCAGGGACTGATACTAAGTGATCGAAACATCCGGGATGGGCTGTAAAGAACCGAGAGACAACTCTGGCAGCCTCCTATTGACAACCATTGAGTTGAGCATTAATTAATATGGTAATGATGTGTGAAGGTTCATTAACGAGCCGCCACAGAAGTAGCCACAGATACAGTATTACCCGTGCTTGGAGTAATTAATGGAATAACTTTACTTAGTGGTAAATATTCATGGGCCCTCATCTTTTTGTCTGCACAGTGTGAAGAGAGAGGAGAGCCTGTCCATTAGAGGAGCTGAAGAGCTGTCCACAGTGAATGCGGGCCTTTTGTTGGGATTGGGTGCATTTCAGTGGAGGGGTATTAATTCATATTTTGAACATGCAATCTTACAACAAAGCCAAAGGCACTGATAACATACCTAGGACTAGAGAGCATATTGTGAAGCTGCGACCCCCTCACTAATAGGTAAGTCCACTTCACAGGTTTGTGGACAGAATAAAACCAGTCTTTGTTCGTGCTCAGATGAAACCACAGCAGTTCATTATGATAGCAAAAAAACCTTCTGATTGCCCATTTCCTCTGAAAATAGCCCCCCACACACACACACACACAATTACTATAAAGCCTGTGGTATTTGCATGGAGAACAGTAACATTTATTTGGATCATCTGATACTAGGTTTCAGGCTAATGGTCACGCTATGTTTTGCACACAACAGTCTTAACATAACTACTATGAGATTTTTCTTTGTCAAAAGCCTTTGTTGTCCTATTTTCCACTTTCCACACCTACAACACCCTCTCAAGACTTTACAAGAGAACCTTGCAAAATGCTCCTTAGTTCCCTTTTGTCTTTTGAAATTGTTGCATTTTGATTCATATTCTTAGCTAAAGCCTCTTACTGAGCATGCACATAACCCACCCAGGTAGGTAATTATCTCAACCAGGAGTTGTTCTATTCCCTAAAATCTCAATGTGGGAGTGTGTGATGGGCTCGGTTTTCCCAACCGGGCGAAGCAGCGTGTGCTTGTTTATCCTCACCCTACGTTCTCTGCACCCCCACTGTTCTAAATGGTAATATTACAGCTTTGTGCTGTTTGAAATGGAGACAATTATCTGTTTAGGCATTACAAGATGGGCATTATGTTACAAGGAGAAAAGGCGTACAGCTGCTATCAGGATCCCGTTGTTGCCTTTTCTCTCCAATACAAATTTTCCATCATTAAAATGATGGAACATTTATCTAAATGGATGTTATGCGTTGGGTAAACTCATTTAGCTCCCAGGGCTCTTTCAGGTGATGGGAATTAATGATGTTTAGGAGTTTGAAACTGAAAATATCTGTCATTTGTCACCACTCGCCATTGATTTACGGTTCCATTGATGATATGTTAATTGAAGTGTAATGAATCACAATAATAGGGTAGTTGTGTGGGAATGGTCCATTTTGGATGATTGTTCAACCCTCAGTAGAGTTCAGAGCGAGCTGCATGTTGACTCGCGTTTTCAACAAGGGCATTTAACACATAATTAATGCTGAAACTGGGCAAGTTGGACCAGTGTGTTTTTTTTTATTTTATTATCTTTGTCTGCTTTAGATAAACACTTGCACAAACGCCTGGCCACAGATTTGACTGCCACACTGCAGACTGTAAACGGCAAAAAAGAACATTTGGAGAGGAAGTTGGGAGCAATTTTTTTTCTCCTTTCATATTTGGATATGCTTTAATGCTTTTATTCAAATACACCTGAGATATTGCCACACAGTCACTTCTCAGTTTACCATAAAAATAAGATTTTGTTTCCTTCTCTCTTTTTGTCATCTCTCCTTGCCTGGGTTGAGTGCTCAGTTAGGAAAGCTGTGTGCATGCAGATCAGGGGGGAGTTGAGTCAGAGCAGAGCAGGTACAGGTACACTGTGCTCACCACTGGGGGGGGGGGGGAGCATTATGAAAAGTTTTTGTCTTGCAAATAAACCATTCACTCACATCAGACAGCTCCATTGTTCATTTGTTATCGTCAGTGGGTGTAGTTGTAGTTAACAGACAGATGGAAATGCACTGATGTGTCTCGCGGTGACAATAGTTGGCTTCTGCCCCGCTCAGAGCTGAAATGGTGGCTGGACGTTGGTAGCGGCAACGGGAGATACACTGAGCGGTGCAGCTCCATGCAGGCACAGGGAAGCAAACAGCACAGGAATATAGAGAATTGATTTCTTTCTGATGATTTTGCAGAACACGTATGCGGCTGTTTGTGCACGTTATCAATTCTAATCAACAGCAAGTGGTGGGGAACTTGTAATTGGCAGCGTTTAGTTTACACCCATGCCCTCTGTGTTTCTCTCTTTCATACGTTGGCTTGTGGGTGCTGTTGACAAGCAATATGTTTTGCAATGTTAATTATTTCATAATTATAAATAATTCTCCATTTTGTGTCCGCAGGGCGAGGAGGCTGTTTTACCACCGCTGGAACTGAAGATTGCTTTAAATAAGCAAGTTTTTGTAGAAGGTAAACACACCATCTTTCACCAGACTCTAGTCCCTGCATGTGTGTGAATGCTGGATTGATTGGGCTTAATAACTAACTGAATGCAGTGGTGTATTTTGCAGTCTGTATGTGTGGGTCAAGATGGTGGGAGGGTTTGTATGTTTGTGTGTGTGTGTGTGTGTGTGTGTGTGTGTGTGTGTGTGGTGGTGGGAGAGGGGGGGGGGGGGCACGCTGTCAGTGATTTGAGAAGCTTGGCTTAAGACTAGCATGGTGGTGGTAGCAAGGAGTAACAAAGGGACAGTTTCCCTGAAGATCAAAATGGAGTTAGTAAAAAGTTGGTGTGTGATGACTTGTTTTTAAGGAAATGAAGACATGAGGAATTGAGGTTGCTTAATGCAGAGATATCTTATCTGTCTGTCTGTACATGTTGACATTTGTCAGCAAAAGCTGAAATATGGTAATGCCATGTTTACCAAACAAGAGGGGGGAGGTTTACTGCGCTCAGTCTTGTTATCGTTGGCATCTCAGCCATGCTGGTGGATATCTCGTGTTTGCTCCTCACACCCGTCTCCCTATCTGAGAAAGTTTGGGGCCCGCAGGATGTGAACCTTTGGCTGGTGCGATCTTGTGTGTGTGTGTGTGTGTGTGGTTCAGGGCTTCAGAGGAGTGTGTCTGTCTGTTTTCTGTCTCATACAGCTTTATGCTCACCTATCATCTCGTTCTTTCATTGTATTTTTGTCTATCTTTATCATGTCTTCTCTGTCTCTCGCTCACTCTCTCCCTCTATCGGCACAGGTAGATAGGTTGGACACATAATGTGCCAAATAATGACTGTATATTTAAGCAGCGTGTTTTTAGTTTGAGCCTGTTACCGAGCAACTAGGCTGTTGTTAATTATGTAAGGTTTTGAGATTGCAATAGTGATTGAGTTAATTATATGATTATTAAAATATACAACATGGCCTGCCCATGGAAGGATATCCACACAATGTAAACAAAATGCTAATTTTGAACATTTTCTTGCCACAAAAAATGCAAACCTGTTCAAGTGGTAAAGTATTAAAGGTCCCGGCATGAAAATTTCAATTTATGAGGTTTTTTAACATTAATATGCCTTCCCCCAGCCTGCCTATGGTCCACAATTGGCTTGAAATGGTGATAGGTGTAAACCGAGCCCTGGGTATCCTGCTCTGCCTTTAAGAAAAAGTAAACTCAGATGAGCCGTTCTGGAATCTTGCTTGTTATGAGGTCATAATAAGCGAGGTTACCTCCCATTTCTCTGCTTTGCCCACCCAGAGAATTTGGCCAACCCATGAGAGAGAGAGACATCATGGCTTTCAAACGAGCAAAGTGGCAGTTGATCACCCCCAATTTATACCGACTGCGTAACGGCTGCGGAACGTCGGCGGAGTCAATCGGTTTCCATTAAAGTCAATGTGTGTATTTTCACTGACTGCGTAACGGCTGCGTCCCGACTCCGGCACAGCTGTGGCGGTCCGCAGCCCTCCGGATCAGATACGCAGAGCTTCTATTTTTGCCGGACGCCGGAGAGCTCTGCAGCAATTCAGCACACGGCAGATAGTGTGGGACAGGATGTCAA
The DNA here is from genome assembly GCA_023631565.1 of Gymnocephalus cernua. Classification (NCBI taxonomy): domain Eukaryota; kingdom Metazoa; phylum Chordata; class Actinopteri; order Perciformes; family Percidae; genus Gymnocephalus; species Gymnocephalus cernua. The sequence goes on along the minus strand of CM042428.1, from coordinate 36,087,569 downwards.
GCACAGAAACAAAATAAAATATCTGGTTAATTTTCAAAATAAAATACACCGTGCTCACGGCGGATCATATTTCCCTTCACTACACATTGAAAACACAGCACAGAGTTGTTTCCTCTCTACTACTCTGAATAGAAACAAACTGTTTGTGGTTTTGTGGTTCTATTCTAAGTGAATTTGCGAGATGTCGTGGGTCCTCGTGACTACAGCTGTCAGTCATGGCCGCAGCCGTTCGCAACAAATCCGGACCTGGTGGGTATTGACGGACGGCGGAGCACGGAGCAGACACGCAACGGAGCCGTTCCGCAGACGTTACGCAACCGGTATAAATCAGCAGTCAAGGCCACACCCCCCTCCTCCACATTGCCCCCCCCCCTCCTCCTCAATAGCTACAGACACAGAAATGGCACGTTCTGAGGAAAGCTCATTGTGGGACTGGCTCTAGTGGCTGTAATTCTGCACCAAGGCTGAATTTCGGGAAAGAGACTTCAGATATAGTATTAGGGGACCACTAAGGTCTATATAAAATCATCCAAAGAGCACCATGTCATGGGACCTTTAAGAATATATTTCTTTAAAAAAAGGAGATTTCTACAACTCAAACACAACAGAAGTGGGCAACATTACAATACAAGTGTAATAAATCCAATTTCATCCTAGAAAGAAGGGATGATGGCACCTCCGGGCCACTCTCTGATTTTTAACAAAAAGCTGTCACTGATGCAGTACATTATTCTCATCTTAAATATGAACTGCTGCAGCGTCTCTGTAGATTTTGGAAAAAGCAAAAGCAGCTGTAACTGTCATCGTTACAGTCAGCAATGGCTGTTGGATTTTAGCCAGACAAGTTTCCTCTTCATTGTAAAAGGAGGTGCTCATCACCATATGTCAAACAGCCTATACTCCTCTTTTATTTGACTCAGACGATTACCCCCACATTTGAAAAACAGACTTGAAGCAAATTGAAGTAGAGGATTCATGTTCCTGCTGTTTATCTGGAGTGCATCCGCATAGTCAGGTCCACTCCAGCAGGCCCCCTCAGCTGCCTGCCACAGACGTAAGAGTAGCCCTGAAATCCTCCAAATGGTTGTGTAATTTATGTTAATGTGGCAAAAATCCGTCTAATGATTGACACAACTTTTCAATGTGATTTTGATTGCATCACTAATGCAGGAATCCCTGTTTTTTTTTTTTTTAAAGCGCAGTAGTAACACAATGTATGTTTGTTTGTGTCTACATTTGAACCAGCTATGCTTTTTAGAATATTTGTCATTAATTGAAATGTAAGAAAAGTCTTCTGAAAGGCAAAAAGCAAAAATTGATTTGGATATCTGGAATACTTCGTCATCCCACCGACATATCTGTGCGATAGGGCTGCCTCTGATGTGTACTGTGTGAAGGCCTGCTTTCTTTGGCCAATTTATTTAGACCTGATGACATCCAACTTCCCAGAAAAGGGCTCTTAAGTATCCTCAGATGCCCAAAACATGTTTCTCTTGTTTTGAGGGCTTCATTTGAATTTCATGAATCCATGTAAGGGAGAGAAGAACACATCATGCAAACACTCCGTTTCTTGTAATTTGTCCTTTGCTGTAAATGCTTTGGTTTATATTGCCTTAGTTTTAGCTGTTGAAGTTGCTTTATTTAATCCACTTTTTATGGAAGTGTTAAGAATAAACAAGTGGATTCATGAGTTGGACCCACAAAAAGGTCATGTGCAGATTTATGCTGGGATGAAAATAGGGCCTCTGCAATGGTTCCCTTGACTGCATTTATTGCTTACTTTAAAAAAGTAATTTCTTTATATCAGCATCAAGCTGGCAATTGCCATGTATTAGTATTAGGCTTGGTAAGCTTCTAATTCTGTGGCATTTACAGCTGGCTGTGTTTCCATGCATTTATAACACTTTGATTCTTAAGAGCTCCTGTAATCGCTTATGCCTAGCTTGGAACATAATAAACAACTCGCTGTAGCAAAAGTGCCACATGGGGGAGATTTCTAGGAGGAAAGTTAAATGCTTCTGTCACTGGCAGTTTTGTTGCTGTGTTTTTCATGTGCTGTAAGTACCGTAATCTACTCTCTGAGCTTGGCTGCTGTAGTTAAAAACAGTGACAGGCAGAATAGATGCAAGGCAGGGTGAAAATGAAGAATTATCATCTCTACAGAGACCTCACAATAGAGACCAAGGCATAGCCATAAATCGACGGCTTGCCTCTGCCTTTTCCTGTTGATTGAGATTGAGTTGATTGAGGACAGGATGTGTGAAATCTTTCTAAACACCCTCATCTGACCGCCGTCTGCTTTCCCTGTCTGATGCTCTGCTCCCAAGGCCGCATCAACTGCTATCAGAACACACAGTGGCAGATCGCCCACCTCTGTATTTTATGGCTAAACAGGTTGCGCTGCTAGATGCATGCCTCATTCTGTATACAGTATGTCACACAATAGAGCTACATCCTTATTTTCTCTCGCATCTCCTACTACTTTCTGGTAAATTATCTTGTGCTGCGAGGTAGAAAGAATTGCACTGATAATGTTATCACAGATGTGTTATCCTGAAGCTACTTAAAATATCTTTTTGGGGAAAAACACGTTTGGCAAGTTTCAATCTATTTTTCTATCAGCATCAAACAGACACGTCTTCTTTTGGTCGGAAACACATTGACGGACATATAAACTCTGGTCTGCTAGGAGAGCGAGGAGCTTTGATAATGTCTTGGCGCTACCAGGTGCAGACAGCTAACGTGACAGTCTTTGTGTGAGATTGACTGAGGCGACAGAAGTAAGCAAATTCCATCCGCAGATGAGTTGTCTTACAGCGAGATGAAAAGGAAATCACAAAAGTGAGAAAATGTGTCAAAGCTCTGTTTTTTTTAGTTTTGGCCTTGATTTGTTGTCTTCTGAGCAAAAATGACTATACAGAGCTTTTTTTTGTGGTAACCCAGGCCGGTATCTGTCAGACTGTCTATACTGTACCAGAACTGCTGTAATATCAAATATCAAAAAACTTAATATATGTCTGTACATACTGTCCCTGCTCCCCAAAACGATATTATACATTTATATATTATGATACTTAAAAAAGGACACTTGTTTATGGTTTCCAGTCTGACTTGAGAAGGTCTCTGACTATTTAAGGAAGTTAAATTAAGTTCCTAAAAGGCTATAGTCATTCTTATTTGGATAGTTTTGACTTTGTTGCAATCACTTTGTGTCATGGTAAATATAAGTTTGGCAGTCCATTGCTTTCTCCATTTATTTTAGAAAACAAATCCCTTTTTAGGGATAAAGCACCTGGTGGGGCTACTTAATGGAATGGCTTCAGCCCTGCGCAAATAAACAGCTTGCATTTTGAGAGAGAGAGAGAGAGAGAGAGAGAGAGGGAGAAAGAGGGAGAGAGAGAGAGAGAGAGAGAGAGAGAGCGAGAGAACCCGTGGAGATGACAGAGTGGAGAAGTTGCACTTCTACTTCCAACTATTGTGTGTCTATAGAAATGCCTGTGGACAACATTGGCTCGTTGCACTGATCCTGGTTAAGACGTCATGCTGAGGTAAAACTTAATTTTTCATGTAGTTGACCAGTGAATGACCAGTAGGATATAAATGTAAAGGGTCGAAAATATCTGGGTCTTTGTTTCCACACTAGCACGTACAAAAACGTGTTTATATCTTAACCTGGAAAGATAGCGTGGTAACCAGAGCCAAAGAAAAGGCAATGAACAGGGAGGAGAACAAGTAACCAGTGAAACATTAAGCAGAATAAGGAATACCATCCATCCATCCATCCATCGTCGTCCGCTTATCCGTGGACGGGTCGCGGGGGGAGCAGCTCCAGCAGGGAACCCCAAACCTCCCTTTCCCGAGCCACATCAACCAGCTCTGACTGGGGGATCCCGAGGCGTTCCCAGGCCAGGTTGGAGATGTAATCCCTCCACCTAGTCCTGGGTCTTCCCCGAGGCCTCCTCCCAGCTGGACGTGCCTGGAACACCTCCCTAGGGAGGCGCCCAGGGGGCATCCTTACCAGATGCCCGAACCACATCAACTGGCTCCTTTCGACGTGAAGGAGCAGCGACTCTACTCCGAGCTCCTCACGGATGACTGAGCTTCTCACCCTATCTCTAAGGGAGACGCCAGCCACCCTCCTGAGGAAACCCATTTCCGCCGCTTGTACCCTGGATCTCGTTCTTTCGGTCATGACCCAAACTCATGACCATAGGTGAGGGTAGGAACGAAAACTGACCGGTAGATCGAGAGCTTTGCCTTCTGGCTCAGCTCTCTTTTCGTCACAACGGTGCGATAAACAGAATGTAATACCGCCCACGCTGCGCCGATTCTCCGACCAATCTCCAGCTCCATTGTCCCCTCACTCGCGAACAAGACCCCAAGGTACTTAAACTCCTTCACTTGGGTTAAGGACTCATTCCCTACCTGGAGAAGGCACTCCATCGGTTTCCTGCTGAGAACCATGGCCTCAGATTTAGAGGTGCTGATCCTCATCCCAGCCGCTTCACACTCGGCTGCAAACCGATCCAGTGAGTGCTGAAGGTCACAGGCCGATGATGCCATCAGGACCACATCATCTGCAAAGAGCAGCGATGAGATCCCCAGCCCACCGAACTGCAACCCCTCCATACCACGACTACGCCTCGATATCCTATCCATAAATACTACGAACAGGATTGGTGACAAAGCGCAGCCCTGGCGGAGGCCAACCCTCACCTGGAACGTGTCTGACTTACTGCCGAGAACCCGGACACAGCTCTCGCTTTGGTCATACAGAGATTGGATGGCCCTGAGAAGGGACCCCCTCACCCCATACTCCCGCAGCACCTCCCACAAAGTCTCCCGGGGGACCCGGTCATATGCCTTCTCCAGATCCACAAAACACATGTAGACTGGATGGGCATACTCCAAGGCTCCCTCCAGGATCCTTGCTAGAGTAAAGAGCTGATCCGTTGTTCCACGCCCACGACGGAATCCGCATTGTTCCTCTTCAACCTGAGGTTCGACTATAAGGAAGAAGAAGGAATACATTTTTCTGAAATAGCTCAACATGCTGTTGAAATGATTGAGATATGGAGCCTTTTAAACCAGGCATGTCAAATAGTTATTTAATTCAACCATTAGACCTTCCTGCATAGCGCCGCTGAGGAGGGTCTGGCTAGTCCACACAGCATCCTGGGATGGGCGAAAAACGTGCTCTGGTTTATTGGCATTTCTTTAAACCAATCACATGGGCGGTGCTAAGCACCGGGCAGAGCCACGGTGTCCCTGCAAAATAGCCTCGGGAAGGAAGTTGTTTTGGAGGAACGTTTATGTTCAAAACTTGTTTTAGTCGTGCAACAGAAAACTCTGATTGAACAGATAGTCTAGCTAGCTGTCTGGATTTACCCTGCAGAGATCTGAGGAGCAGTTAACCATAGTCCTCATAAATCCACCGGAGTTTAGAATTCCAACACACACAGCGGAGCAATCCTAGAAATGGAACTTCGTGGATATAGAATAGCACTAGCACTTCTTTCTATTTTCTCTGTTTTGGGCCTTTTTTCTCTCCTGGCATTTTGTTCTCTGGATTGTACGTTGTTTTAATCAATAAGGAGTCATGGAAGGAGGATAATAAAACAAAAGTTACTTTTCATTAAATAAAATTCAGGCAGTAGCCTACAGACCTACAATGAAATTGCGCAACACACGACCACATTGGTTTTACTTGAGACCAGGGTGGTGTTGTGGTGTTGGGTTGAAGTGCATGTGCATGGTGGTGTTGAATTGCCTCTTAGTGAAGGGCTTTTATTATGAAAGGTAAGAACGGAAGGGTTGAAGCTGTAATGTGTGAGAAAGAGTTTGCTGCCTTGGTTCAGACTACAGAGCCTGTGTGTTATTATCTATTATAAATTATAATTTTTTGTAGCGTATTCTTTATTTCAAAATGTATTTTAAAATTGTAATCCTGCTAATAATCCCCATTTTTACTAAGTGTATCGATAAACTGATTACGTCTGTTTTTTTCTGTAATTTAACGGAATACAGTAACGTTTTTGTATTTTAATAACAGTACGAATGCCGTTCCATGTATTCCGTTTACTCCCCAAGCCTGAACACAGCTAAGAAGTGTCAAGTGATGATGGTGTGGACTTTCCAGCTCTCTGTTCTCTTAAAGACGGTCTGCTATTATATTGGCTATATATAGTTGGCGCAGATTCCGTCATCAAAGTTCACCAAAGTAGGATGTTTTTGGATGTGGATTAACCTTGCCCCGTTGCAATAATTTGATTTTGCCGAGGAAGTTTGTCAGTTTTAAATGCTTGTGTGATTGGGCCATAACTCATAACTTTCAATTGTATTTTACTCATGTCAAGTTCTTGTTCAAGTGACTTATTGCTGGGATTAAAACAAATGATATGATACTTACCTTCATGTTCTGCACCCTCTTAATCTCAATGATCACTTGTATTGTGTTTCAGTATAGCCAAAAACAATATTTCCATATTTTTCTGTGAAGTATGAAATAGGGATTTTACAAACGCCAGACCATTGATTGAACCACTGTTAAGTGGTTTTAAACAGTACAGCTTGCATCTGTGAAAGATTGTGAATTAGTGTGGAGGGAAGGCCAAACTGGAGAGGAAACAAAAGCATCCTCAAATGTAGCCGCCTTAGTGTGGACACGGCACGAGGGGGGGAAACAGAAAGCTAGAGGCTATTTCTAACCAAATGTGGGTTTATTTATGTAATCAAATGAAAAAGGTGGAGGCATTTTTTATACTTATCTTTATTTACAGTTTTTTCTTTTGCTCTGGTTTTAGCCTTGGCTCCTGCGTTGTTTTCCTAAACAAAGTCTCTCTGGCTGGCTAGAAAAAGGAACAGGGGTGATCAGTGCACTGAAAACAGGAATGACAAACACCATTAGCTGAAAAATTTCCATCTCATTGCAACTATGTTATTGTTTACTTTACCATACACGTCCTAATATGGTTACCTCCCTGTCAAAGCGGGCCAGAGCAGAGCCGAGGGGCCCTTGCAGGGAGACGCTTTCAGCTGCCACTTAGACAATAAGAAACAAATGTCACAGCTCGGCAAAATAGCCTGGCTTTCACAGCCTTACAGTACTTGGCCTTCGATGCTGCTTGGCGCAGGCTCCTGTGTGATATTTATCTACTCTCCACTGTTAGATGCCCTCACAATGTACCCCCACCCCTCTCCGTCGCTGCCCCCTTTCTTTTACTCTTTCTTTCCTTTCCTTCTGTCTTTCTTTGTTTGTATCTCTCCATCGATCTCTGTCCCTGTCCTGTTGTTAGCTATGTGTAGGTTGACTGATGGGCCTCTGTTTGCTGTGTTAAGTTATTTATCAGGGGGTGGGGCGATGTGTTTGGAGTGGCTTCTGCCCTCCTCCCTATGGCTGAGCGGAGGCCAGTTCAGCTGCAGGTCACACCCCTGGCTCGAAGCCGGCGCTGCGTTTGAACTGGAATCATCTTGGCGACCCTTAGAGACCCTGTATGATACTTGGATGAAATCACAACCACACAAACTCAGGAAACTTATTCTGCAGAGGAAATGGTGTAGATGCTAAATCAGATCTGCTAGACTGGTCGACGTGGTTAGGTTTAGGCATGAGGAGTGAGTATTGGTTAGGGTAAGAACACCAAGGCAAGCCAATCAGAGGCAGAAAAAGGCGAGCCATGAGGCACGTCCTTTGACGTCGACACATCTGGCAGATCCAATATAGCATCTACCCAGGAAGTGTGGCATTCTGGAGACAGTTGCTGTTTAATTTGACTTCTTCTGAAGTTTGCTGAAGCATCATTTGTTATGTTATATGTGCCAATGTGTTATTTCTCATTGCAGATTGAATAAAGTATAGTGATCGACCGATACTGTTTTTTTTAAGGCCGATACCGATTATTAGTAGATAATGAAACCGATAACCGATATTTGGAACTGATAGACATTTACAATGAAGTTCAAATTAAGATTTTGGAATGTTACAAACTCCAACACAAAACTTTGTTTAAATGCTTTAATCAATTATTTAATAATAATACCCATTAAAAGATAGTCAGATAGTGTTGTGGGCGGGACATTAAGTCAGACTCAGTGGTGAGTGAAACAGCAGAGGGACAGAAACAGAGCTGTAGCGGAGCCAAAGTAGCGCACTTTTTAATTAATTATCTTTATCGGTTATCAGGCAAATAAAACGGCGATACAGGTAATCTGCAAACTGCCAAAAAACGTCCCGATAATCGGCCAGGGCCGATACTCTGTCTATCCCTAGATGTAATCTATACAGTCCAGGAACGTTTTAAGCAACCGCAGTTTGTAGGAAACAATGAGAAGTGAATAGTTTTACACGGTTCAAAATCCAGATAAAATGTCATCAGAAATTTACTAAACTGGACGTTGCTCAAATTGCCAATTGTCTGGGATCCTCAGTGGATACCTCGCCACAAGTTAGTCTGACAGGAGGTGGAAATAGGCTTCTTTCAGATGCATGGGCTTTCGCTTCCCCTGTTGGTGGAAGATGATGGCAGCCTCACCTCAATCCTAAAATCCTCACGTTTATGATATTTGCCCAGTATTATCTGTGCCTGTGGATGAATGGGAGGACAGAGCATGAGGAATGTAGAAAGAAGGTCAGGATTTACACAGTACAGAGCCAGAGAATCCTTGGGAAAATACTTGGGCCGGGATCAAACAGACATCATGTGATATGTTCTTAACACTGACCTTTACATTCATGCACTTTACTGCTACCCTTTGGCAAATGATGCACTACATGTACAACTATTTGTATTGAATTTTGAAAATAACTGCACATTAAAGAAAGCATTAGGGACATTAATTTGTAAAGAATGCCGCCTTGTGCAACAGAGCTTGTTTTGTGCTTCTGACATTTATTTGGATCTTCATAATGCCAGTATTTTGAATATGCACAGACATGCAGAGTAAAACAAGCAGCTTTTTCTGAATTCCTGGAAAAGATTTGAGATCCAGGTTTTCATTTTATTGCCAAAAGGCCAGCGTCTAAATACTTATGATGTTTTTGACGCGTTCACATGAGGAATTGGTCAAATAATCAGTTGTAAGGTGACATTTTTTAATTAGTGATGACAATTATAACATTCAGTTATGTCATAATTTAGTTCCATAGTTCAAATGAACATACGGTTCATTATTTCTTTAGTATTTGTTCAGGCCTGCTTATAATTTCCACTACATTGCAGTTATATTTTGTTGATAAGGTAATGGCACAGACCTTTTTTCCCTTCATTTTTATCTGAGCAGAAAGACTATACCCTCTTTGAAGTTAATGAACTTTGTGAAAGGGTTGTTTACTGGCTTCAAGGTCAGTTTCTTAGAAGGCCAGCAGATTTTCTTGTAAACATATTAACAGCCGAAGATGTGTAAACACTGTAAATGTATACAGGTGGGGAGGGAGCCATACTGGCATATTTTCCTGTTTTCTCTTTGTTTGTTTATCCTAACCTTTCCCATGTGTGACACACGTATACATGCTGTTGTGTGCATATGTGTTTTGACTCTTAGAATTATGTGTTTTGTTCATAGAAAGCATAATGATGTGCCTACCCGCACTATAAAGCTGGGAGGGGAGAGAGGCTGACAGTAAGGCAAACGCAGGACTAGTGGGGGTATTAAATATGAATTAATGGGATGTTGCACAGGCACATCTCTGGGTGTAGTGTAGTGTTAAAAAATAAAATTTATGTTGCCGGCTACTAGCCGTGAAGGTGCATTTGGACTTAGTATCCTTTAATTAGAAGTGAGATATTAGCATTTCATAGGGCTTTATGCTGGGTGAGGGGATCGGCCGGCCACTGCGCCTTCATTACCCAGCTTCTCTGTGTAATGAGTGCCATCATTAGCTGATGGAGTGGATTTGCCCTAGCTCTACCTTGAAAGGCACATCTCTTACATACTTGCAAGGAATAAGGCCTTTTAATGGATTTCTTAATGAATAAAATAACATGCCACTTCTTAAAATTTTTACGAATGCATTTCTGATGATTTCTGCTGCCTTTTTACTTTTTTGTTAATAGCAAAAGACTAGTGATAATAGTGAGAAGCGGAACACAAAGGTATTCATGGGGCTTGGTGGTAGTAGTGGTAGTAATTTAGCACACCGAAAAAATCAACTTCACTTTTTATGTTGTGCGATCCATCATAAATTCTGAATCATGCCAATAATATGTGAACGATAAAAGTGCTACATCAAAAGGGTCGACTTTCATTCATATGCACATGAAATAAGGTGTGGGTGATTTCTGTCAGAGGTCTGAGGAAGTGCTTTCTGAGCTGCAGTGCTTAAAACTCCCCAGTTTATCAGGGGAAAAGGCAGGACAGCTATTGGATAAAACCTGAGTGCAAATGATATATGCGTCTGTGTGGGAGTGTGTGCACATTCAACAACAGTCAAGACAGTCAGAGCCGAGGTGTTTTTGGTGATATGGAAGTCTCCCTAAGCCTTCGGCTGCAGCTCCATTCTCAGAATCAGGCGTGAAGTGATTAGTATTTTATTGATGAGCTCCTGAAGTGGCAAGTGTGGGAAATTGGATCTTTGATCTCCTGGAGTTTGGGAAATATATCCTGAGAGTGTGGAGCTCTCCAGGTAAAACACTCCCATCCTACCAACATCACTATGACACACACACACACACACACACACACACACACACACACACACACACACACACACACACACACACACACACACACACACACACACACACACACACACACACACACACACACACCATTTTTGGAGGGATATTCCTCCCCTTCCCCAAAACACATATTTGTTTTGGATGTTTTCACTGAGAGTCTACATGGTGATTACAGATGTTCATTAACAAAATTGCGTATTTGTTTTAAACTTTAACCAATCACTTTGATATGCTAATTACAGTGTAATTTAATTTGAGCCCTGTAATGATGATGCTGTTATTATGGACATAAATGATGCAGTTAAGCTGAGAGTAATCTCATTTGCATACTGTACATGCCAGTAAATTAAGCCCTTTCCTGCATTGCTTCAGCTTTAATTTTCCAGCCCTTTTCACACAGCATCCCTCAGCCCCTGTGCCTAATAGCAGGCCAGCTTGTTTGATGTGGAGAGCCGCTTCCTCACACTCAATCTCATCACAATATGTAATACATAAAGGCTCTCATTATAACTGTAAGTGTTCTTTTAAGAACTTGGCATTAATAAGCAGGCCAGGTTTTCATACTTTGAATTGATACACAAAACAGTTTTGTCCCTTGCCATAATCATCTTCAACATTCCCTAATCTGCATCTGAGAAATAAAAACATGGTTGTGATAATGATGTGCCCTGGAATAGTTAAAGAGCCCCTAATCATAGTGTATATGTCCTCTTCTGTGTTGATCAGAGATATCTTCAAAGAGGTGATTGCATTTTGATATTCCTCCTTTGACAAACGGATGAACGGCATTTGGAAATGTTTTTTAACTAACACATTTTCCCCCTCGCAAAAAAACTAATTGAAAAATATTGCCTTATTGTATGTTTAGAGCAAATAATTTGGCTTCTTTTCTTTGTACAACACACTTTTTGATGTCTGTGTAAAAGAGGCACATTTCTGACAGAGGCACACGGCTGGCCTTGATAAAAGCTCCCGTGTCTTCATTAGAGAAGCAGCACCTCATGGTGTCTGATTGTCTGATGTTTGCAGTGAGAAGGTAAACATGTTTGTCATACAGGGGTGTGTTTATGCTGATCAAACATGTGGGATAGGCCGTGGTGAATGTTAAGGACTGTGGCTTTCTGCACCGGGCTCATCAGCTCTGTGGACATACAGCCTCACAATGGTCTAAACCTGCCCTTACATCCCCATCTGACTCACTCCCCTTTTGCGTTTTGAAGGTGGGCTAGGAGGGTGGTTTATGGACTTTAACACTGACAATACAATTGCCCTTGACTGAGAATGCTCCTCCATTTTGTACCATAAAGAATATTATTTTTCTGCCAGCCAATTTTCTCTGTTAGTCTCTAATTGGCTACATAAATCTCGGCTGTTGAGGGTGAGAAATGTTGCAGTGTCACACAGTGTAATCTTCACCCTTATTTACCAATTCATTAAGATTCATTGATGCAGGATCGGTGAGAGGAAATGACAACATAAATCAGGCCTCCAACATAATGACCCTAATCAGTTGGGAATTGCAGAAAATGTCATGATGAACTATGTCCTTGTATTAGTGCCACTGTACATTGTCATTGTGCTGCTTTATGAGTGGGACGCATCCTCCTGAGATGGGTTGTATTTAACAAAAAAAAAAAAAAGAAAACCTGATTCCATTAAAACGCAGAAATTCATGTAGGGTCTTTTGGTATTTAGCCCCTCGCCCTTTATCTTTAGTTTAACTACTTAATGGAAGGCACAAACTCCCTTCCTTTTTAACCCTATCTGTCCTCTGTCTCTTAAAATAATAACATGCTTCTTAGGCTGAAACGGCCCTGGTACCACAGTGAGGAAGAATTGCTTCTACAGAAGCTGCAGGAGGGGATAATGGGTAAGACCACTCCCATATCAATCGCAGTGAATCAGAAGACTAAAGGCCGTTATATACTAGACGCAGGGCGCGTGGCGCATGCAATCGTGACATCAAAATGACGTAATTTCCGGCCGGCGTCCAATTTTCAGCGAGCGAGCACAGGGCGCGCACCAGTCTATTTTTTTCAGCGGCGCACGACAAACCGGAAACAAGAAACATGAACGAGCTCCTGGGAAACCGGATGCCAGGACTCGCGGAGTGACTGCAAGTCTCTCTTGTAAACTTACTGGGTTAAGATGAGTTTTTTTTTTTTTGTGAATGAAAGGCTTGATCTGACGGAGTAGGTCATTGAATCAAATCGAAGCATTGACGGCACTGCTGCTGCCTGTTCTGCCGTTGTTTATGTTTTTCTTCTTCTTCTAGTCCTTAGAAAGAAAAACATCGGTAGCCTTTGCTCCTTAGCGCCACCGCTCTTCAGGAGAAGACTAGCAACTAGTGCCACGACCACCACGCGCGAGTATAAATACTCACGGCAATCCCATGACATCAGATTTGGATGCGCCAAGCGCCCTGCGTCTAGTATATAACGGCCATTAAGGCCCTGACACACCAAGGCGACCGTCGCCCTAGTTTTTGCATTGTGTCTCGCACCGTCGCCACGTGTCGGCTTTCGTCAGCCATTTTTTTGGCCGATTCAACATGTTGAGTTCAACATGTTGAATCGACGTAGGCTGTTGGCTGAATAGCCTATCCATCTGATTGAAAACGGTAGTTAGGAAAGCAAACAAATGACTGAGAGCGCACGCAGAAGGCTCTTTTCTCATTTTTCATCTCATCTGATCAATCCAATACACATGGAGCTGTTAAAACTGGACAAACAAAACATTTAACGATTGGAATATCTATTTTTGCACAATATGTCCATAAGATGGCACACGTTTGTACAACGAGGTAAATAACTACTTGTGTAGGTGTATTTATGTCAACATAAACATGTCTTTAACATATACCGACACATTTACAAAATAAACTAACGTTAGTGCTTCAGGGCTCAACGCTAACTTTTTAAGTGGTTGCCAGGCTTGGCAACCAGGCATCATCTTTTGGTTGCTGGAATTGACAATACGGTTGCCGTGTTTTAAACTGCCTATATTTGGAGCATTTAATTTCATATGTAACTATACCACACATTTTAATAATGAAACAATATAATTTCCCATCCCTCTCAAATAGTGGTGCAACGGATCACCAAATTCACGTTTCGGATCACGGTTTTGAATCACGGATCGGATCAATTTTTGGATCAGCACAAAAAAGGGGGGAATTTAAATGATTATTAAAAATGAAATAACTTAACAATAATTATTTCTTTCACCAGTACAATGAGAAAGAAAAAAACAGATGAGAAAAGGGTATTTACAATAACTTTGAATGCACCATGAGGTTAACTAGTTTAAAATAAACGCAACCTTTATTCACGTCTGTGTTGTTTTTCCGACAACAGCAATGACCAGTGCTAGTGTGTGTCTTTTAGCCTTTGCATTTAGCTCATAGCTTGTTGAACGCCCTGATGTTGGAATCCTCTACAGTGAAATACAGTCACACTACACTGTTTAACTGTCACCATTTTAAAGGTGCTCTAAGCGATGTTGGGTGACGTCGCTTCTTGTTGACGTTCGAAGTATTGTCAAACAAAACGGAGGCTAGCTCGCCCCTCCCTCCTCCTCATCCCGTCCCCTCCCCCTCCCTTCCACGCAATAATCCCCCACCCCCAAATCCTTCTTGTCAGTTATTGGCTGGAACACTGTTTGTTATGTTTCGTGGTGCAGGTTGGCGCAGTTTGTTTTTGTTGCCGTTTGTGGAGCCTGGGCTGTCTACACACACACAAATATTGAACAGTAGTCTGTGTGTGGTGTGTTCCAGTGCTAATTTTTGGCCAAGACAAAGGCGACGTGGGTGGACATGAGGCCACGCCACAGTCTGCCTTCGTCGCCACTAGTTTTTGGCTGTCGGGTTGGTGCGTCAGGGCCTTAACAGCAAACCAGTTATTGTGTTACAGAAGTTTTAAGCAGTCACTGAGCACTGACAGTTGTAGGTGAGACACTATTGAAATTAAATAGCCATTGCCCTCCAATGCTATTATTTGTTTGTAAAGGTTAATGATTGTGTCTGGGAAATCAATAGTTTAACCTAATCTCTGTGTGAGTAACTTTAAAGAATAGAGGTGGGGAGACCTGTGGTGTGTTTTTGTCGGTAGAGAGACGTTTAACAGTGCTAAGAATCATTTAAATAGCAGGGGTTAGGCCAGACCCCACCGTTTCTTCCAGTTATTGTGCATGGTACTGAGAGAGGAATCATAATAAATGCATCTACCACACTTGATGACTTACTCAACAGTAATTAGCGGTTTATTTTGTGTGTGTAGAGCGGCGGTGTACCACAAGTTTATCTTGGTGATTTAACAGAAGTGCAAAGCTTTTCCTAAGAATGATTAGGCTACATGTTGTCAGCTCACAGAGGAAGTATGCACTCCAGTGAGTTGACAACAGCTCTAATAATATTGTCCTCTCTTTGCGTAGGTACACAATATTAATTAGACAAGTTCGTTAAGGCTAACCTTGGTTTTCCCTAGGAAAATGCATCTGACACATTTCCTCTCCACAAGTTTGCATTTCTATACCCCCGGGAACCGCCCTTACATGATTTCTAGTAAAAAAATGATTAAAACTATATGACACACTTTAAGTAATGCTAAAACAATATGTGCTTTTGCAGATCCCATAGGATGCAGATAGATTGAATTTGTGTTTTTCTTTGGGTATGCATGTTTGACAGGTCTAATTGGTAAGATGAGCTTGAGGGAAGTAATGCCTGCATTGAGCCTGTGGTCAGAAAAAAAGGCCCCATGTCTCCTGGTGTCTGTCCTCTCGCTGTAGTGTTAATGGGCATGAGCCACATGTGAGCGAGCTTGTCAAAGTCAAGTGAAGGAGAGTTTCTGAGAAAACCACTACTAATAGAGGCTCCACATCCCAGAATTACTATTCCATTCATGTACAACCAGATTTAAACTCATTAGACTTCTCTATTTACTTAGTCTCCATCGGCCCTAGTTGTACTAAAAATACCATGGCCTGCCTTACTTTGGCACATTCCGTCATTGTCTGTGCACAGCAGGTCTTTACACCGAGGTGTTTCAAGTTTGGCTCCATGCAAAGGAGACAAACTGGTTTGTGTATTTTCTGCCTTCTAGTACCCTTCTTTTTGTTAATTTATCTGAGCTTGTAGCGTGAGAATAGGTTGATATCCACATGCTTGGATGTCGAGCCACTTTCCTCTGCTCGTGGTGCAGTAATAGGTTTGGATCTAGATTTCATGCTTGAGAATCCTATCACAGTCGTCCCAATGTGTTATAAATATGTGTTTGGCACCCTTGCTCATATTTTATGCCTTCCTTACGTGGGGTTAACTGCTTTTTTAGGGATTAAATGAAATCAGTAGGGGAAGTGGAGACAGAAAACTATGGATTCTGGGTAGGGACGCCTCATCGGATGGCTTTAGCTCAGCAGATGGAAAGTTGTTGAATTCATGAAAAATTCATGGCCAAGGTGACGTGCAGCTTGAATGTCCCAACACTACATTACCTACCTTGTCTTTTGTAATTACTTCTTATTTGTACTGTTTGATGTAGCAGATGGAGTAACTCATGATCTGTTGAAATCACACATAAATTAAGTAATCAAAGATATGCACTTTGATCCATGATAGATAACATCTTTGTCCATTCAATCCCAATCCCAATTGTTGTTGTTGTTGTTGTTTCACTCCATACCCTGTTGTTGTGAGTGCTAGCTCTCGGAGCGCTCAGACATCCTTTGTTTTTTTCCCACAAACCCAGTTACTGAATGATTGAACAAGGTACATGTTTAACATGTTTTTACAAGTTTCTCGCTGCGCTGTTGTGAAGAGCCACTGTTTGTTGGGTCTGGAAGAAACACTTGCTTGACAATGTCTTTCCATAGGAGACCACAGCACCGGCTGCCCACCCCGCCGTCGCCCATCTTGTTCTCATTCACGGTGGCTCGCTAGCAGCTGCAACACACTGGCTTTATGCGCCTTCAAATGTCAGAAGAATGACTTTTTGTTTATCTTGACTTCTGCCTTGCTGTTTATTCTAGCCCAAGCTGCATTTGCAACGGCCTTGATTCTCTAAAGTCGGGCCCCCTCCCCTCCCAGAACCTGTTTACACTATGCCTGCCCCGAATGTCACCTAGGAAATCGGCTGATCATTCCACCTGGTTAATATTAAATGGCTCCTGCAAGGAGATGTTTGTTCATAAACACAAACCCCCCCACGCACACACACTCCTCCTGTTTACTGTAGCCATGGCAGCAATCACTTATTAAACAAACAGCTGCTTTGTTTGCCAGCATGAGTGGTCGGCTTATACCCCGTACAAGGTCTGGGAAGAACTTGGAAACTGCTTCTGTGTCTCGTGTGGTGCAAGGATGTGGGGTTTTTGATGGAGGTACGAGTTTTTTTTTTGGGAGGGGGTCATACTATATTTTCACAGCAGTCTTGAGATATGCTTTACTTATCTGTGACTTGGTTGAAGTGGCTGACAAGATTACATGGTTGTTTGGTCTGACTGTGAAGTCTCCTTCGGCAGAATATCATCCCTGCCGTTAGTTCCTCTCAGCAGAAAGCGGACTGAGAATTGTAGTCAGAGTGGCAAGTGATTCCCAATTGAGTCTTTTTGATCGAGGTTGTTCTCTCTGCAGGAGGCCCTGGTTTGCAAATAATAAGTGGAAGGATGTGGGACTACAGTTTTGAAAGGTTGTTGGCATTTAGCCCAATTTCTATGTCTGTTGGAGTAGTTTGTTGGCTGTGATGATGGATTATTTAACATACAGCTTGTGTTTGTCTTTTGACTTTTCCCTAGAATCAGGAGCCAAAATACAGCTGAACATAAGACTCTTAAGAAACCTTGAGAAGCATTCTGTTGTTGTACCTTTGGTACACGCTGATGTGTTGTCTAGTCTAGCAACCAAGCCTAACCTAAACAGCTCTAAATTGAACCTCTTCCCATTATCTTTCCCTTGGTGTGTCTTTATCTCCAACCCAAGAAATGTTGTGCTTTTGTTGTGTGCTTGTGTAAACAAGGGGTGTGTGAACAGTCTGTAAATCGAAACAGGTGGCCGCTAAGCCTTTACTGTCATGAGTAGGGTTGCAAAAGGTTGGAACATTTTCAGTGAATTTCACCAAAACTTTGCGCTTCTTAAGAGTATGTCAAAGCTCCATCAGACACAAAGCCAAAGCCTCCCCGCCTTGCAATCGGATCAGCTATTGGCGATTTCGAGGAACCAGGATTGGATGATATGAAAATAGAAACAATCACCCAACCCTAGTACTGTATATAGATCATTTTCCAGCATCCCTTTACAATTACAACTCCCTGAATACACAGTGCATTCTTGCTAGCTAACTCACCACATGGCATGTTTCACACTGTATGTATGACAAATTCATCTGGCAAATGAATGGATTATTTCTGTCCTACTTATAAATTTTATTCCTGTATTTCCCGTCAAAACCCAGTATGGCCTACTCAAAAGCACTTTTGCCGCTTGACAGAGCAATATGCATAAAAAAAACTGGTCCGTATTGAGTCGGATTGTCCGTACATTATAAGTGACTGGACAAACGACCCAACGGAATGGCCAGAGGTGTCGTTTTCCGACATTTTTGGTTAACGTTAGCTACCTGATTGAGTCTCCAGGTAAGAGACAGGTAACGCTAACCATAATATGAGATGATTCAATCTGACTGTATTATTAGTAACGTTATCCCACGTTCATTAATGCTATATTAAATACTAGTATGTTTTAGCATGTTAAATTAATAAATTCCATGCAACTGTTACAGTTTCGACTGTAGCAGCGACGTTAGTGGTATTAACACCGGCTCCGTCTGTCTATTCAGCAGTATATAAAACTTAAGATCAGGATTTCTTTTTAACTGTTTAGAGGCGCAGAACCCCACACAGCAACTTTTCGACATTGTACCAAGCAGAAATACAATCGTAAATATGACAATGAGTAAAGGTTAACCGCCAACAAGGTCTACACTCATTAATTAGAATGGTTTGTTTTCCACTGCGGCATAGACGGAAATGAGTGGCCGCTCCCAGTAATGCCGACCAAGCCTATGCCTGACAATGGACACCTCGTTGAGCATTAACCCTTACTTATCTCTCTTGGAAAGTTTCCACCTTGAATATTCCCAGAATATTCGAACTCTGGTCATGAGCATTAAAGAAAAACAGAACATGGAGAAGGGTCAAAGCACAGCTGTGCAGGCCGACCCTACCTTCAATCGACTGCGGACTTGTTTGAGCTGTTGAATTCCAGGCAAGCATGACAGGGGTACAGGCGTTAGATTTCCAGGGAGCGGGGGGAGAGGAGAGGCAGGGTTGATGAGCTCTGGCTGCCGGCTGTTCTTAACCTTCAACCTGTCTGGTCAGGTGGGAGACACATGTGACTCTTGTTTGTACTGTACTCCCCATATCTGAGGCAGGGAAAACAAAACAGACTGTAAACAAACAGAAACTCTGACCTTTTTTTTATTATCCAGTGTTTGTTCCAAACACTTGTTTTGTTTTGCAAGCAACTCCCCTCAAAGAACAAACCGGCATCTAATAATCAACAGCACAGCCAGTTCTTTCCGTACGAACTGTTGCCTTGTTTTGATCTCCTGGAATTTCCATTATTTCATATTCTTTCTTATATTTTTAAAGCTCAGAAAAAAAAGTTGACATACTCCTTTCTTTTTTTCTTCTTCATGTCTCCTTTTATTTATTGTTTCATGTTAAAATGTTTGGAGTAGGGCTGCACGATATGAGGAAAACATGCGATAACGTTGAATATCGCGATAACAATATTACTTAAATAATAAATAAATAAATGGATGTAAAAGTGTACTCATCTCTGCTGCTTTTAGTCTTCTGCTAAAATTGCTTATTGAATTTAAAACAAATGAAAGGAAATCTCGTCCAACATTCTTTTATTGAACAAATTGAACATTGGATTGAATATAAAAAGGCACCACTAAATAAAGAGTGGCTGCTACATTTTAAAGTGCAGTTTACTTTCACTAACACAAAAACTCTCTGAGCGTCTTTCGCGATATGTCGCAGCCTTTTGCGATGTGTTTATTGCGCCAGTCGATTAAAAAAAAACATATGTTGTGCAGCCCTAGTTTGGAGCAGGAATACATATGCTTTTAACCCCAGTAACTACACCCCTTTTAGCAGGACACTTGACCCATAATTACAGCTGAATTTGTATGTGTTGTATAAATGGAACGGATGGAAAAACTTGGAGCTTTTTAAGTCATCATAGACGAGGCAATCCTCTGAGTGAAAATAGATAGATAAACATACGCAGGGCCAAGTCACGTGGCCGAGTTGCCCGGGCCCCAGCTGATGATGGTGTCCCTGCCTCAGTGCTTCACAGATTAACATTGTTATCAGCACAACTCTCTAATAAGGCTCTTTTCTATCTTCTTGATATTTATGATGGATAATGCCCATTTTCCACTTTCTTTGTTCCTCCAATTTTTTCGCTCATGATATTGCAGCTTTGAATTATTCTGTGGTAAAATTAATGAGAAAGTAGATTTATGGGTTTCATTTGTTTGTCAATTCGAAAATTAATTGGGTGTTAATTTTAGCCATCGCCTCATCAGTGCCGGTTCCAAGCATGCGCGCATTACTTTGCATTCATTGTAGCCTTTCTCTGCTTTATTGTGGGTCACTAGTTTTGCATACATTAAAATAGCCCCGCGGCTCATTCTCTTGATTACTTTCGGAGATGGCGTCCATTTGGAAATTTACGCCTTTCCGTTACAATTATGAAAATTTTGCATGGGATGACAGTGCATGTAAAATAGCCATTAGCCTTTTATGTAGGTTTGGAAAAAAAAAGAAAGCAGGCCCTTCTTTTTTCTGCATGTGGAAATATTTCTTTTATTTGAAAAATAAATAGGGGTGCATAACGTCAGCCCATGGTTTATTTCAAATGGCCTTTAATTTCGGCCGAGACTGTGTGTTTCTAATTGGTGTCTCAAAAGGGGAGTTGGTGCAAGCAAGGCCCTGTAGATGGAGTTGTGGCTGGCTGCATCCCATCCCGTAGTATTCCTCTTGCTCACTCCTTGTTTAGAAAATCCCGTTATGGAGGGAGGCCGTGCCAGACTGGAGGGGTGAGCCGGGTCAACATCTGTCTGGAGGGAGAGGGGGGCCGGCTCTAGCCCCAGCCCAGAGAACAGGGCCTGTAGGCCGGGCCCAAGCCGCTCAGACAGGCCTCTAAGTGTGGGGGCGTTGTGACACACAACTGAACCGGCACATGCCACAGTGTCAGATGACTCACTCGGATATGCTTCTTGCAAGGACGGCTTCTATAGGAGAGGAGATGTAAACCATATTGAACTTTGGGTTTGATTTTTGTTCTGGTACTGTTTTAGCTCGCCGTAGCCCACAACTGCTACTGATCATACTGAGCTGGGAGAATGTCCCAGAACCATGATTTAAAAGGGAAGTGCTTCTTATAGTGCTGTTAATTTTTTAATAATCCCCATGTCTAGATTATTATCTCAACTATGCTCTGTAAATATTCTTATGTGACAAGTTGTCAACATCAATTTCCTATCTGTCAGCTTGAGTGTGTGTCCCCATGGTGTCTGGGAGTGTCTACATCTTGTTTAGATCTGGACCTCTGGAGACACGGTGCCTGTGTAGTTGAGCACACATTAACTTGCATTGGCCCTCCTATTACACGCCTTAAATGCAACACCATAAATCTGCATTTAGTTCCATTTGCACCTTCTTTCATGATGAGGCCCAGTGTTTTAAAGGCATTTATTCTGCTTCATATAAATAATTAATCAGCCAAGTTAATTCGCTTCTGTCTGACTTGGTCAGCTTCATTAACCGCCCTGGAATTGGGAGGCTGGATGCGTTGCGCCACTGAGGCCTGCGACCAATGCACAACAGCTGTAAATCATTCCACTGATTTGAGAAATACGGGCACAGAAATGCACCAGTGTCACTGGCACTCATCCCCATGGAGACAGAGAGGGGTTGGGGGGGGGGGGGTTCATGTCTGTCTGGCTTTTATGTATCCAAAAGCAGAACAGAGGTTGTAAAATGTAAGTAAATAGCTGTGTATTCACATTTAGCACAGATTACCACTGTCAGTGCACCACTGTCATAGCATGCAATGATGGGTAAAACTATACTGCCAGTATTTGTAGGTTATCCTTTTAAGTTATTAAAGACAACATTTTTTCCAACAACCCAAAGGGGTTTATTTACTGTATATTCAGACCTGTATTTTGCTGTTAATTGAGCACCCCTGAAGGATTTGACTGTTTTCGCCGGGCCTCAGATTGGATGTTTCTCATGCAGATTCTTTGGCAGGCCTCACACAGTCACCCTGTTTCCCATTAAAAAGCTATTCTGTCGTGGTTCTTCTGGGAGCCATGCAAGTAAATATATCCATTTCCATAAAGTGTTTTGTTTTGGAGGTTCAATGTTTTCTTGGGCTCCTCCGCTCTCACTCAACTCAGGTTGGGTTCCTCTGCAATGTGTGCTGGACCCCAACCCCTCCACCGCACCCCTGCATATACCCCATAATGGAGAACACAAACAAAACCTGAGTCCCACTCCCTCTTCTCTGGCCCAGTATGGACTTGTCATCTGCAAAGGATCTGCACCGGAAAAGACAAAACGGGTCATTATTCTGTGGAGAAGCAGCCTGTGAGCAGTGCATGTGTGTTTGCTTCATTGCATATGCCACAAGCAAACAAACAAGACACAGGGAAGCACAAACCGACAGGGAAACCTGCAATAAAAGTGAAATTGTGTGGGAAGGATATGACAGATGTTTATAGTTTGGCCCAGAGTTGAAATGCGACCTTATTGCTGTGTGTTTTAACAGCTGTTTCTCCCCATCTCCGTCCCTGTTTTCTGTCTTTCTGTGTCTTCTCTCAGGTTTTTTAAGTCATGATGCAAGAATCTGGGACCGAGGCGATGAGCAACGGACCAGCCAATCAAAATGGAGGAGCCAGCATGGAGGGCGGATCCGGGGAGGGACGAACCAAGAGCGCCACGCCGTCGATGGAGGTGACTGCAGCTGACCTCCTGAATCTCCAGCAGCACCAGGTAGACCAGACCCCCTTTCACACCTGTCTTCACTTTATTAAGCAATGTCAACAGCAGGCTTCTTCCCCCTCTTAAAGTGCCACTTAATATTTAATTCCACTTCAAAGTACATCTAGTACATAAACACATTATTATTATTATTTATGTATATTGAGGCCCTTTTTGAATATTTAAAGAAGGGGAAGTGCTCTCTCTGTGTGATTGTGTTTGGTTGTGAACGTGTTTATCGTAGCATGCAGCATCTGCATTTTGGTGAAATAGTGTGTCGCAGTGTTCTGACATAATTTAAGTATGTAGGTGCCGCATGATTTTGTAGACAGTTAAGAAACCATGACATCCAAAAGAATGACAGCATTTT
Organism: Gymnocephalus cernua; assembly: GCA_023631565.1. Taxonomy (NCBI): domain Eukaryota; kingdom Metazoa; phylum Chordata; class Actinopteri; order Perciformes; family Percidae; genus Gymnocephalus; species Gymnocephalus cernua. The sequence goes on along the minus strand of CM042428.1, from coordinate 36,064,466 downwards.
CCCCTGGCTCTTTGTAAACACACCCCACACTCACAACTAATGCCACACTCTGCCGTGTTAACCAATGAGATGCGGAGATACACGCCGGCAAGGCCCTAAACATTTTCACCATCTCAGACTTGAGGCAAACAGACAAGCTCTTTCTGTTGGTGTCAGCGTTATGTGTGGCACACGACAGTGTGTTTAAGGAAACAGCATTGAAAAGATCAGTGTGTCTTCTGCTATCTTGGTCTATCCGACAGGACGACTACGGTTGTTGTCAGGAGCTGTTTGGTGATGATGCACAAGCTCTGTGCCGCTGTCTGTTGTCACAGCGCATCCGTCAGCATTTGCACAGGGAGGGCAACAATGCTGCAGCGTGGACCGTGGGAGACATGGCACTGTAACATATAGAGCTGAGCAATAATCCACTGTTATCATTTATCATCTTTCAGCAGAATCATTAGGACATCAGTATATGGTGTTGTGGCACTGTGATACACAGTTCTGTTGTTAGAACTGATGATAACCAGCAAATTCATTCATATCTCATTTTGACAAAACAAAGTATGAATAATTTTTCATAAACAGCTTAGCATTACTGTACGACATCTCACATGGTGTAATACGCAGGTCATTTCAGTGGTAATCAGGTGTACACATCCTTTTATCATGGTAAGAGAAATCATTCATTTTCAGTGTGTTACTCAGCCCTATTTTATATCACTTGAATAGTAAGTGAATGACGTCATAAGTGATTATTTTACATTGTGATTATGTGATTATAGTCATATAATGTAATTATTTCCTCCCTTTACCCATGCTTCATTTAATTGTAGAGTTGAGAGATAATTATTGGTAGAGGGGCAAACATACAATAAAAGCCAAATATTTAAGATGCCGTCATCTTAGAAGTTCATGGTCTGTGCCTTGGAACAGGATACCTCTGTTAAACAAGTTTTTCAGGGTATTAAGTGGGACAGGATTGGATTAAATACCAGAGAAGAAGCTGATCAGTAAGTACAAAGAGTGTGTTAGCATTCGTCCTGCTGTGTTTTAGTTCTGTAGGCCTTACCAGATCTGCTCTTCATCCCCACTCCCCCAGCTCCAGAGCCCACCTCCAACCCATCTTTTTTTCATCGTCGTCAGTGAGAAAATCACAGCCATACTGAATTCATTACTGCAGTAGTCACACAAAACCATGGATAAAATATCAATAACTGCAGGCCACAGTTGAGTAAACAGTTGCACTGAAACTTAATTCCTGTTGACTTTTCCTTCATTCTGTGCCAGGGGCACATTCTGATTCACTCTGCAAAGACAACAGGGTTACAACTTTGATGAATTGACACAGGGGAGAGAGGGAGAGAAAAGTGTCATGAATGTGCACTTGACACCAAGAAGGGAAGGAAATAAAGCCTCCCCGCTAGGATAGAGCCAGTCATCCAAGCATGGTCTCTGTTTTCTAGCCATCCAGAAAGAACAATTACTCCCCAGGTTCTGCTCTGGCATTTAAGGGAAGGAAAAACGAGCAACTCTCTTTTTCCCAATTCAGTGTATTACAGTCGTATTTCCTGCCCTCTGCTTTCTACTGTGGTAAATAGCAAGTGTTTTTTGCTTCATGCCTTTTGAATAAATCCGGTGGTTAATTTCTGTGGCCTGCAGTTGGAGTTCAAACAGAGGGAGGCGTATTAATTGTTGTGTATGATAAATGGCACATGGATATGGACGGAGGATGAGATGTCTTCACTCTCAGCTCCTGACACTGGGCTTTGATAGGCTACTTACCATGGCAGTGTTACTGGGAAGGCAGGCAGTCTTTTTATTCTCCCATTAGACTAACCCAGGATTTTCACTCATGCACCATGAACCATGTTAATTGTCCCCAGGGCATTACAATCTTTGCTCAATTACTTGATAACTTTTTACTTTTGTGGCATTTCACAGTCTTTCTTTCAAGTTTTATTTGCAGCCTGCACTAATACGCCTTTAACTGACATGCATTCTTTGTTCTTCACAACTGCAAAGATGCTATTACCCCTTTAGGTGATGCAAAAATCAATCTAAAATCTTCTCTGACTCAAAGTGCAAATGTCTGAGAGTCCCCTGAGTGAGTGGGAACAACAAACCTGGCAGTGGCATATCATTTATTCTTATTAGGCAGCATAACTATGAAAGACAGTCCTCATTAATAAAGATGGGGGATGAAATAATTGTAATCTGTTTGATCATCTTGATTCTGACAGGGGAATTCATCTTGTAGACTAGTCAGATTTTGGGGAAGTGGACCATAAGCTTGAGTTAAGCATCTCTATTAGTAAGTCAAATACTGTTTGTTAAGAAGTAAGGATGCAAAGAAGGCGCCGTCTCTCTTCTTTTTTCTCTCTAGAATGCTGTAGAAATGTTGCAGATTTCACTTTTTTGAGGAACTCGAAGAGATATCGGTTGTGTCGTAATGGTTAGACGTTAAAGTGTGCTCATTAATGTTTGTTGTGCATCCTGTAGCTTTTTCAGGCTGTGCTCAGTTGTTTGCAGCTGCTTGTGTACAATGTATGAGACTATTTTTTTTTTTAGAACATGAATATAACATCTTTTTCATAACATACAGTATGTGTTTGCCCCAGAACTTCAGTAAGTTATTTTCTCTGTGCTTGTGTTGCAGAAGTTGTGGTTGTAACGTTGTCCTAATGAGGAAGTGAAGCTAATGTACAAGAGCAAAAACAACAAAAACAATAGTATGAAAGAGGAGTGTTGTGCAATAACCTGTTTTGTGATTTAAATGATTTTGCAACAGGAAGTTGTGTTGATGTAGCAGTCAAATAAACACACAGTGACAATAATGATGTTAGAGACTTTGTATTAGCTTCTGTCTTCAGGACATTCAACTCCCTCCACATATTTCCTGTTATATATGGTCAATTTCAGCAAAGCACTTATAACATCTCATATGTTTAACCATGGAATAGATTCCTTCACTTGAAATTTGGTTCAACTGATACAACTGTAGAGCATTAAATATTGATATCCTGTCTTGTATAAGAGCCCTTTTAATCAAGTTAGAGAGATTTCTAAAATATCCGCCTGTCTCTTCCTCTCAGTGATACTGTACAAATCCCTGTAACAATAATCTCAAAAGGAAAAAAGAAAACGGTGATAAATAATTGCTTTTCTTTTATTGCATATACATCCATCCAGTCTGCTTTGTCAAACAAGTGCCTTTAAGCTTTATTAAACATCATAAGATAAGGCTAGCCAATTATGTTTTTTTTTCTCCTTCCTCTCTGCCTGCGTGGTTGGGGTGTCCATCGTGTTGCGTGTGCAGAGAGGAGAGAGTGACACGCATAACACTGGCTACAGAAAGAGCTGAGCGGGCACAGGTTTCCTGTTTGCATAATGCAGGGCTTACATGGTCCCTAGAGGAGGCTTGAGAAGGTGGAAATGCACGTCTTTGCCACCGTCGCCGAGCTCAACTTCAGGGGGAGGTGCTAGATGATAAGCCTTGTTATCACAGTACACTCAGACAGGTACACACCCAGAGACACACGCACATATAAACACATAGATGCTCAGACAGAATAGAGGCCCAAAGGCCAGGCCTGCCAGCGCAGGGCCTGCTGTTTTATGGCGTTCAGTCCACATTATGGGCTAATGGTCAGACTGAATGGAGTTAACAGCGTCAGCTCAGAGAGAAGGCCAGAGAGCATTTGCTGCCTAAGATCTCTGCTAATCTCATGTACTCCGCCGCAGAGTGGAGGGCAAGAGGGAGAGAGTGCTATGTCTGGATTGAAATATGGTGTTTCACAAGAAGAACGCAGCCTTATCACTGCACTTTTGAATTGAATTCCTGCCAGTATCTCTGTATTTGCTCTACTGCAGAATTATAAATCTGCGCAGTACAGTGCTGAATATTTGACGTGTAATAATTTTTGACCCATAGCTGCGGTGCATCATGCTACTGAATGTGTGCTTCCATCCTGGGTCATGTCATCTAACTCATGCACACATACAGTTTGTGCAAGTGTGCATCCACAGACCGGCTCAAACTGAACGCATCCCAGTCCCCACGGTCTCCCTGCGCATACTCTTCCATTTCTCGGAGCTCTCAGGTATCTTCATGTATACTGTTCATATTGTCAGAGGAGGCCAAGCCGAGGCTCCAACTTATTGGAAAATCTGGCGGAGAGGATAACATCAGTGTTATGACACTGCGTATTGCCCTAAATTGCTTTATTGGTAAAATGATAGTGCTCGTCCAATTTGAATAATTTTATGGAATCCCTCACTGAACAGTTTAATTATGTTATCACACAACTGGCAACATCTGTCTTTATACCACAGCACATGACAGTTTTATTACAGGCTAAATTTCTTTGCTGGTTCTGGCAATTGATGTGTGATCTGATTAATAATCGCACAGATGGAGGTGAAAATTGAACAGTGATGCGCTGCTATGTCGAAAAATGGGGGAAAATAATTATAAATAAAAAAAAAACACAGCCTGCTTCACTGAAAATCTCACAACTGTTTTTACTCAGGCTTAAGCTTCTCTTGAATCGTAATGCTTTTATAACACAGTTCCATGCATTTTCTTTTTGTTATCAGGAAACAAAATCTGTTTAGTCTAGGTACAGCTTTTCAAATCCTTTGTCATCTTGGTTTTGTTAGTAAGGTTTTGGGAGGTAAACCACCCAGCACCTCTCCTTTGTCTTATGGATGCCTTCCAAGACAGCCAGCCTATGAACTCATCCATTTTGTTGAGTCTACCTCCAGCCGCTGCTCTCCGACTGGGGAGAGATGAAGCACAGGTTGCATGTGTGCCGAAGCCATAGTTTAAAATAGTTCACTGTTGCTCAGGTTGTCATCCTGTTTACACACCCTGCTTATGTGGGCAGCAGGAGGGGGATCACAGGAGTTGTTTGACATTGTGGTAATCAGAATGGACGTGTACACACACACACACACACACACACACACACACACACACACACACACACACACACACACACACAGAGATATCTTAGTTTCCATCTCATTTCAGCACATAAGAAAGGAAACAAAGTATGTCAACATGCATATGAGTAATGTAATTGTTATACTTTCTGCACTAACATGCTCTCAGTCACTACCTGGTATCAAAGGCTTCCTATTAGGAATCATAGTTCTCCTTTATCGTTTCAAGAAGACATTGTCAGTAGTTGATCTTTGTGAAAAGAGTACTCCAAAGATCTGACTTTTTTATTCTATGCATACTTCTTCCTTGTCAAAACCTGGCATCTACATTTCCCATGATACAACTTGACTTGCCGACAGTTAGGTCAGAGAATCGGCAGCAGAGATGAGGAGTAGGCTACAGAGGTCTGGTAAGCTCACTTCTTTCCAGCTCCACACCCCCAATTTTCTTTAATTCTTTTTCAAACTTGTAGTTTTCAGCCCCAACTGACGCTGACGCCACTCCCTGGCCGCTAGGAGTGCGGGCAGCAGCTCCGGAGACAAACCTTTAGTTAGCAACTGTAGCAACTTTAATTCAGACAGCGCAAACAACAGCGCTGGGGGTCACAGCGGGCTGGTGGCCAGCAACAGGCCTGGGTCTAACCTGTATAATGGCACTAACGGAAAGTCTGCTGATCCGGCGGGGAGTTAGGGCGTTCCGGGATCAACAAACTTTCTGTTAACCCTAACCCATTTCCCGAGCTGCTGAGAAAGAATCCTAGAGGAAACGCTGATCCGATTCTTAATATTGATCTTGTGTATGCAAACATAGCCAATGAAAAACGGATTCTGCCTCCTCTGTCTTTAAGGCTTGATATACTGTGTGTCCCTGTGGAGAATGTGTGGATGAGGAAACCTCACAAGTACGTGTGCATGTACAAATGCCTCCCATGCAAATGATGCAAGTGTATGCTGGTATCATTAGGAAGAGTGAAGTGGCTCTCATTGTGTGGCGCCCGGATGGTCTTTGATGGCCGCGGTCTGCGTGTTTGTGCTGAAGTGGGCAACTCTAAACTTTGAGCAGGTGTCTGAAGCAGCTGGCTGGAGGCAGACGGGGAAACACGTCTGCATCAGTTCAGCATTACATGGCTTAGAGAGAGGCCTCGCCTAGCCAGAGGACTAATGCATCCTCAATGTTTTATTAAAGTAGTGTCAACAACCTCTGAATGCGCCACGTCAAGATGCACACACAAATCCTCACACACACACACACACACACACACACACACACACACACACACACACACACACACACACACACACACACACACACACACACACACACACACACACACACACGGGCACACAGAATAATTTTGCGCTGTTTAGCTGAACAACTTGTGTGTTTAGTGTTGTAAATAAGTAACCGTTTTAACAGGGCCTCAGGAGACTGTGGTTGGGAAAGTACACGCTCAGACATGACTGGCTTTAATAGCCATTGTCAAAGCACTGTTCCAACAAAACCCTTTCTTCACTGGATTGGAATGTTTACATTTAGTTGAATAATAATGCCATTTTAAGGAAAAGCAACTCTTTAAGGATAGCCAATCTGACCCAATTTATTAGGAATAGATTTAAGGATGCACAATTCCTCTTGGGAAAACATTCAAGCGCATGGCCTATTCATTTTTAATGAGAGCACTACTTTAAAAACTTCATAGAATTAATATGTATCAGTGAAGTCTTTCCTGTACAGAAAACTTCAGGGTAATTAATATTCATAGGCTGTGCTTGTTAACACCCCCAATGCTAGTGCAATGCAGATCCAATTAACATAGAATGGACCCCAAGGATTTGGGCAGATAAGGGTTAAATGAGCAATTGAAATTTAAACTGGGACTCTCTCCTCTTAAAATACTTATTTGTTTCAATAAGACCTAATCCTTGTTGCAGATTAAGGCATCTTTTGGGTGCACATGTGAACAGCTACAGAGTTAGAGTTGCTTGAGAGACTGAGAGACTCTGTATGTGCATTCAAAGTGGTGATGTGTGCGCTTTGGTAAATGTGTGTGCATGATATATGCAAGCATGTGCAGGTGCTTGTATACATGTATGCATAGAGGGCATCACCTACATAGCCAGGCTAATGTGAAAATCCTGTAGTGAACCTGGCTTTTATATCTTATTCATGATCTCTTGACACAATGTGGTTAATAGACATCGGTGTTCATACTTGGCGTCAGCCTGCAAGCCCTGGCCGGGCTGGGTGACGGAGGGGGAAGTGCTGGGGTTCAAAGAGAAGCTAGGTGATGGTAGCAAAATTCCTGTTTGCCACCTGCTGCCATTTGTTATCACTCTGACTGCAAATATTGAGCATCGTGAGACAATTGGACCCCTCGTGTCTCAGCTCTAAGAGGACTTAAGGACTGGATTTAAAGAGGTGAGCTGACTGATGAAACTAGGATAAGGTGGCTTAAAAAGAAAGGAGAGCAGATATATATATTTTTTTATTTTACCTTTCCTTTAAAATGTGTTTTCTCTAAAGTAAACTAAAATCAAGTCAGGAAAAATAACTACGCTGAGAGAAAAACACTTGACAAAAACTATGAACAGCCTTGAACTAAATGAAACTGAACTTAAACATTTGTATTATGAATTAATTTAATTTATATACAGTAATACTGTAGTCAGATTGTCCATCTATATCGTTTTGCTGTATTGAGCTGGAAATGAGCCACATACATAATGTACACACATACATCACAAGCCTGGATGGACTTTTTTGCTTGGTTAGCTTCCCTTGGCCCCTTTCAAACTGTAATGGAAACCCTCGCCCATCGCAAACTATGTAACTAGTAAACTAAGTAGCTGGTCAAATTTGAACTAGCACTAAAAGACTAAGGTTGACGATAATATACTAATAGCATAATTATAAAAAATTCAACTTGTGGAGTAGTAATGAAATTCCCGCTTGTGTACAGTGTGTATCCCTTTTTTGAGTGCTACAGAAACAAAATTGACAGCTCTGTTTTTGACCCACATGGGTGGAATATGATAAATGACCAATGCTGATGATCAAATGAGCCTTCATTGAAGTAAATATGCATGGACAGCCACACCATGTACAGGTCTCTTAGAGTAAATTTGATTGTTTGACATGTTTTCACCCATCAAAGTATGTATCAGTGATTAATAACAACCCCCCTGCGCGTTCAACAGTGACATGGCCTCTATTTGAGAGAAAAATGGCACAGGTCGGTATTCACTGGTGAATAGCTGTATACCATTTAGAGAATGATATGCCGTGATGGGATGTCTCGTCATAAATAATAGTGATGGCACCTCCGCATCCTGTGAATGGCATGTGCCATAAATACTTAGCCAGGCCAGAGACAATGGTTCATATAAATCCTCATGCAACCTTTTTCTCTGTACCAAAAGGATATATATTATTTAAATGGACAGTAAAAACAAATGTTTTTTACTCCTTGTTGGCGGCAGAGAGACCTCCAGAGCAGGACAATGTGTGCCGCTCCCTCACTGTGGTCTCTGATGCACTGTTGTTATTTGCTTGTTTACAATCTTTGACATGATGTAATGGGATGGCTGTGAAAGTACTAGCCAGTAAATGGCACAGAAAATAAGACGGCCCTTTATGTCTTCCCCCCTCCTCCTTTTTCCTCTTCTCCCCCCTTTCTTTCGTGTTTTTTTCCCCCTGCAAACGGGAAATATGTTCTGCATTTGACTGAAGGAACATGAGCCTTGAATATAAGTAACTGTTTTTTGCATTAGGTACTCCCTGGAGGTAGGGGGAAAATATCATGTCCCTGCGTGAAATGTGAATGTGAAATCTAGCAGAAAGAAATATTTATGACCATTTTTTGCTTGATTAGAGCTGGATGCCTTAGGAGACAGTGAGTGGACAAAAGGGTTCTGCTTCTGGGTGGATGTTAAAGAAGTAGGGAGGAGTGCGTGCTGTTCTCTCTCTTTCTCTCTCTCTCTCTCTCTCTCTCTCTCTCTCTCTCTCTCTCTCTCTCTCTCTCTCTCTCTATCTCTCTCTCTCTCTCTCTCTCTCTCTCTCTCTCTCTCTGTGTGTGTGTGGTCGAGTTGGAAGGATGGTAGAGGAAATTGACTAAGTCCTACAAGAGTGTACTGGTAAGCAGATGGAGAGCACACAAGATCCATCACTGGTCTTGTTCTCAGACACACACAATCAAGTAATGTCTCAGATGCCAATGCTACATTTGATATTGAAAATGCTAATATGACTGTGATACTGGTAACAATTTATCATCCAGTTGAGGGCAACTGGGTTTTAGTCCAAGACACGGTCAACTGTTTAATGTTACTGCAATGCTTGTCTGAATTTGACTTTGATTTTACTGCTACTTTCCAAAGTTAAAGACCGCCTTGTGTTTGGTGAAGAATACCTACTAAAAACACACGTTATACTAAGCACTTCTCAGTAATTAGTGCATACTGCTTACAACATGTCAATTATTATTAATTCAGTGCTTCACATGACCTTCCAGTGCTCTAAAACAACTCAAATTTAGTTTTAGCTCAGTCATTTAGTTGTATCTTTTATCTAATGATACAACATTTTGATACTCAATTCATTTGGCCACACTAGCTTACATAGTGCTTGATATGTTTGGCAAGTCATTGTTGTATTTTCCTAAATAATAATGATTAATTATGTTGTTTGATGCGGGCAGTGGCAGTGCTTTTGTAGATCATAATTAATACCAAAAAGTTGCATTTTTTTCTACTTGATTCACATATGTGCATGTTCTTGAGAATGATGATTAATAGGAATTTCGCCTGGTTAAACACCTTTAGTGTAAGTACGGGACATCAAATTCACACAGCAGCATTTAAGCAGTACTGTAATTTTAGTTGTCATCACTCTGCATAATAACGTCTTGTTGTGCCTTTCAAAAGCTAAAATTGCCACTTGGAAACTTGATAGTGTGGAATGTATCCCTCTGCCAACTATAACTTAATGCTGTTTTATCTGGACATTTGCATATTTTATACCGAGTACATTATATTACCATAGATTGCATACAGTAATAGCGAGGGCCAAAATAAGGATTATTGAAAACCTACAGGGCCCACACATGGATAATTGAGTCGTATGGATGGAAAACTGCACCTGGTCTAAGCAATTTTGTGTTTGCAACTGTTGTCAGTGAATGTGTATCCTAATATGGCACTATATGCAATTTCAGGGAGCGTGTTAGCTTAACGGTATGTGCTTAGGGCCAATTGAGAGATATTTCCCTACTGTCTGCACAAATCCCCACTGTGCTACTTGGTATAAAACTTTGGATAATTAAACACAAACTCACTATTCCATGTTAGACAAGGGAGAAGTATCTCTGTAATCATCACCGCTTGCAACAGGCTTATCAGTGTTGTGGTGCATCAGGACGAAAGTGCCAACATATAAATAATCAGTTAATTACTGTATTGATGCAATTGTCTTTGTTGCACAAGCAACTCATCTCTGGCAGCAGATTGATTGTGTTTAGATGGAGCCTGTGACAGGGGAGACGCCACAGCTCTTAGAGCCATTTCCAAGTATAAAATTGAGAGTATGATTCATTTTTCAATTTCTCTCTGCGGATATCTAATAATTGTGCCCATAGATAGCCAAGGGCTCTTATTAAACATTAACATGCAATAGAAAAGTTAGAATCAGAAAGATGGTATTTTGCATTGAATAATGTAAAATATCTTTACGGCTTCAGGGAAAGAAGCAAACTAGACCAGGTTTATTCTTCAAATGTTTTCCGCCACCGCAATGCCTACTCCTAATTACTGAGCTCTTATCTGCACACTCAACACTATATTTATTTTTCCTCATTGCTAAATGCAAATTTCTCTTAACCTTTTAATAACATATACACGTCAGTAATTTTTAAAAGGAATCATTAGAAATGTCAGTTGGACTCTGCCAGGATTGTGTTTTTAATTGGTATGTAACTACTGAACAGACATGTTTTAATTTTTTAATTCAGTTTTTTGATAATTAATGGGAGACTGTCTCCAGCATATAAATGCTTGGCTCTTTGATCTGGTAAAGGGAGTGTTGCGAGGCACATGGTTCTTATTAACATATACTGGTGTAAGAAGAGAGACTCTTTGCCTTTAAGAAGCCAAGCTTTAGAGGAGGTTCCTCCTTCAGGTCTCACTCTGTCTCCTTTTCTCTCTCTTTCTGTCGTTCTCTGCTTCTGCCTAGGCTGTCTCCATCACTTTGCTCACTTCCACATAATATCATCTTCATCTCAGATAGCTGTGGCACAGGGGAACTGCATTTGTTGATCAGATTTGGCTTGGCTGACGCCTCCTCCCAAGAAGTATGGGGATGTGCGTGTAATGCTTGCCTGAGCCCAGCCATCGCTGGCTGATTGAGTGGTCCTGCCTGTCACAGGACAAGATAACCACATCAGTAAATACTCTCCACTCCTCAGCCCCTCACCACCACACCGTTGCTACCAGAGCGCTGCTCTACACACACACACACACACACACACACACACACACACACACACACACACACACACACACACACACACACACACACACACACACACACACACACATGCATCTTGTGAATTCATTTTCAGCTCTCCTTAGTGTCGTGAGCCTGTAACAGCCCAAATTGTGATACATATTTAGTGCATTCTCTTTTAAATCCATTTCTATCACAGCTATGAAAGATGCAAATAATAGCACATTCCATATTTAATACGCAGGCCATATTGTACCAGCTCTCTGCCTCTCCAAAGGGAATTCTGACTCAAGTTACAGTTAGCTTTTCTTCTCAATTTGATGAGGTCTCTTGTCGGTATCGCACCACCAGACTCAGGTTTCACTGTGAGATCTTTTGATATCCCCCTCTCTTCAAAACATCAGCGGCATCGAAGACGGATTGAATTAGCGATTTGTGGCGTATTTATCTCGATCTGAGAGTCATTCGTTGCTCTCTGTCTTAGCACTCAAGCTCAATGAAAACAATAAATGGTGTCCTTATCTTCTGGAGTGAAATCAAGATAGGCGCAGGAGGCTGTGAGTTATTTGTGGTTGATTTGGGGGGAAAGGAGGGACAGGAAATGGACACCCCTCTCACATTACATCTCGCCGTACAGCGGGAGAACGAGAGAGGCAGAGGGAAGGTTTTTAATCAGCGGAAAGCTGTGCTTCTAATGTAAAAGTGTCAAAGATGTGCCTTAGCCCTGCCATGAGTGAAAGTCCTGTGTTAAATTGAAAACGGGGCCACTGGGATTTGGAGGTGAGAGAACTGGGACTCAGTGGTAGCAGCATCTTGGTCAATTATCAGTCGCCTGTGCTCTGTTCTACTTTTGAGGCCTCTTCTCGTCTGTCTGGCTCACTACACAACCAAGAACACATGCAACAAAACAAGATCAGTCGATGTTGAATATGAGCAAATGTTTTTAAAATGGTTAATTTTTTTAGTCTAGTGGTGATTCTTCCCTAAATCCCTAAAACAAATGTGGTTTGGTTCAGGTGGTTCCAAGTCTTTGCTTGCTTTATAGGTCATGAATGAAAGAGTGCCGCGTGTGCCTCGGTACCTCTACATGCCGTGCCTGTAGGAGCATCGAGCTAAATGCTCACGCTACAGCTGCATGCCCTGGCATATCCCAGCAGCCTCTCTGGCTGGAGAGAAAAGGATCACTTCCTGGCAGGTGCGATGTGGGGAGCCACAGCTCATGCTTTTTCGCTGACTCGCCACCAAGTGGAAACATTTTTTTTTTTTAAATTGTAAACTAGAGTGGAGAAAAAAAGGAAAGTTACCCACCACTCTATTAATATGCGTATGTGTTCAGTCTGTTTTAACCACCTGAGCGGGAGCCAGGAAGCCAGCCCCATATTTTAACCAGATGTTTAGGAGGGAAGGGAAAAGCCTCACAAGAGTCTTGCAATCAAAATAATTATCTTTACGGGTGGATGTTTACAAAGTGCTAATGTGATATTCTGCAGGCGTACTAACATTTAACGTGTTAAACACGATAAATGCTTCTGTCTGTTAAAAGACTGGCACCTTTTACTTTATATAGCAGCAATGCAGTTTATCAATGTCTTTACAGCTTTCTCCAGAGAAGGGAGGAACGTCTGGTCCTTCTACTCACTATGAGCCAGCAGACGGGACAGACAGGAGGGGATGCGGCCTCTTTGATAGACAGTCAAAGGAGCACCAGCAGTGATTTGTAGCCACAGGGCAACAGTACTGCTGTAACCTGTCCTCATGCCAAGCACTCATATCAGATGGAGGCATAGGTATAGGCGTACCAGCATATTTTCATGATAATTCATAAGATCAAATTGTGATTTCTAATTTGATTCTGTATGTATTTATTACCTGATTGGGTGAGTAAAATAGACATTTGCAGTATGTAGGCTGAGATCTAATAGAATTCCCTCATTTTGCTTCAGGGGAGTTTGTTTTTGGAGCATATTAGCTTTGGCGCATTGTAGTCTGTTGGCCTTTTCTCTCAGGAATTGATGTTTAATTTGAATAATCACAAAAAGTGTGTTATTTCGGTTTGCAGGGACATCAGTGTCCCAGATGAATAAAGAAGTAAATGAGGGGAAGAAAAACAGGTAATTATGCTGAACCAGCAAATGAATGACCCACTGACCCTCAGTCCTAATTGATTTGGTAGAGGCAAATCGTTTTTCATCACCCATTTTGATGTGGTTTTGCAAACTCTCTTTTAGCTTCTTTTTTTCAGATGTAATTAATTGGTTGTGTGAATAAAGAATCAAATACTAGAAACAGGGTTGGAGGACATCTATGTGTCTCTTCCATTTACCGGCAGGGTAATTATAATTGGCGGCCTGTGCTCTGTGGAATGATATCATATCCTGAAAGAAGAACACAGACTTCACCTCCCACCAGAGTCATTATGCCCACAATGTTATTTAGCTTTATTTACTGTTTGAAAACCATACATGCATAACATTAACATACTGTTGAGTTGTTTGTAGAATAGTTATGTCTTGTAGGTACACAAATTATACAAATGAATGATACAGAAGTGTGCAGCAGCTGTGTGTATTAAAGAAATAGCATTGTTCAGAGAGTGGCAGCCCTGGGTCAGGCCTTCAACCTCACAGACCGCTGCAAATATGTGGCGGTCAGTGAACGTGTGCCAAGTTACAATGCAACGCTACGTGTGCAAGCACACCGTCTGGGTGATGACATGTGCTACTTTGCATGTACATTCTTTAGCGATTCACCTCCAAGTGAACCCACTGAGAACAATTCTGGTGCTGGCTTAAAGACAGAGGTGTGTTTTTATGACTAGGTGAGGCACGTCCTCTCCAAGGCCCTCAAGCACTGTGTCCCTCTACCCTCCCCTTTAATCACTGTATCAAGCACTCTCATAAACTCCATGAGGTGTGTATTAGTGTGTGTGTGTGTGTGTGTGTGTGTGTGTGTGTGTGTGTGTGTGTGTGTGTGTGTGTGTGTGTGTGTGTGCTTGTGTGTTTAAAAGTGTGCGTGTGTGTGTCTGTGTGAAAGCCATGTATATGCGTCCATGAGCATGTGCCCTTCCTTGTTTCCCCATTTTTAAACTTAATCAGCAAAAATAAAAGCCGTTGTAAGCTAGCTCATATTAAAGAGGTGATTATTGGTAATAAATACTTTTTATACATACTTATTACAGAGGCAGTTTTCTTCTTGCGCTTAATGAGAGTAATTTGATTTGCTTGAGAGATTGCAGTTTCCTAGAATTAATGCTGCAATCCCCATTCCAAGATAGAGTGAGATCTAAGATTCTTCACAGGTCGTGTGCTGCTAGATGCACCCCTCTCACACAGCAGCTAATGGAGTTGAACAGCAGTCTGTCATCCCCCCGCCCACCACCCTAGCAGCTCTATAGCCCACATGCCCTTGGTTCCTGCAGTGCTTGTTGTTTGGGCTACTTCTGCCACCTGCATTTTACTTTTACCATTTATTCACACACCATCCGCTACTAAATGTGTCTCTCTGAAAAACAGGGGGATGGAGATTTATTGTATATATGCAATGTTCAGTCATCAATGAAAATTCAACATCTGGACAAATTATTCACCCAATTGCACTAATTCAAATGGTTTTCCAGTTGCATCAGGACCTGTTTTTTTTCCCCCCTGTCTAATTCCCTCAGTTTGTCGTTGTTTAATATTTCCATCACATGTTTATGTAAGCCCTACAAGCTTAGTGCATAACTTCATTTGCGCTGTGATCATCTTCTCCTGCGACATTTATTGAAGCCTGCAGCCTGCAGGTCTCAGCACCTAAAGCTGAAGGTGGCTCAGGCAGATTGAGGGCGGCCAATTCTGTCACCACACCGCACTCCGCATGTTAACTAAGCATGAAGTGGTTTAGAAAAGTGCTTACACTCAAAATACTTTTTTGTGACTTGTTGGTCCATAAACACTCAGAATTGTGAAATGTGAATGTGATTGGCCAATCTAATCTTAAATCCTAGACGACTACGTGTACGTCTGATGGCCTAAGATTTTATCTTTAGTGGTAGATAGACTGCATTTAAAAATAAATTGGTTGTTACCTTAAAGCTACAGGAAACTTAAAACTATGAATGTCTCATTAAATGGGTGTACAGTAAGTTGCGCTGATGGTGTTGCCCTCAGAACCTAGAAATGCATCAAATGTTCAGCAATTCTGTAATTCCCGATTTATTTTAAGATTCTAAGAACATTTGCCTATTGTTTTGTTACAAATTAGGGGGAAATACTTCTTGACTCGGCTTCACCATTGACATGTGCTTGTCAGGTTCATTAAACAGCTAGTTTACAGAAACTTGACAGCAACAGGTACATTTTTCCAAATTCAATGTAAATTCGCTGCAGCTTAAGGTGGTTGTGTAACTATAAACAGTTTTGTTGGCTAAAGTAGCTGCCACTCTTTCCATGGCCGCCATGTACAGGCCCTCGCTGCAAAATACAAACCTGTTTTACCATTTATTGGGTTGTTGTATTAAACTAGAAAATGCATTTCCTGCAGAAAATGCTTGTGCAGCTAAATTGCTAAAGCTAAATGAAATTGCTGGCTTTAATGTGTAAGAAGGTAAAGCAGTGAGAATAGTTGGAAAAGTGGGAACGGTTTAAATTAGTATAACTTTCAATGAAATGTTAAATAACACCAAAAATGTATGAAATGAAGAATATTTTTTATATTTTTGTGAAAAGATGACACGTAGGGCCTCATTTACTAACACTAGCGCAGTTTACGCTGCGTCTGTTTATGCGAGTTCGGTAATAGCGCACGCTATGCTTTCACATTTTGCGTAGTATTTATCAACCCGGACACCGATCAGGCAATCAGCGTCTTTCTCCACACACTAGACCGTAAATTGCGCTGTAGTAAAGCGGTACTGGTGCTATGATACGGCTGAGTGAAGACTGCGATATTCCCACTGCTGATGCTATGACTGTTTAAAATGATCCTGATGCCAATATTTGTAATGTAGCGAGGAGTTTAACAACTGCTGGAATAGAATGTGAACGCTGAGTCAGAGATTCAATGTCATCTTTGATTTCTTCCAGTAACTCTAATATTGCATGGCTGCTTAATCTGTAGGCTAACACTTCATGATTTTGTGTTCACTCCACTGACAAAGTGTGATCCTTGTGTTAAAAATATTTTCAGCCTGGCCTATGTCTTTGTCTTGCTTGGATTACTGCTACCATTTCACCAGCAGCATATATGCCTACGAGGAAAACCGATTGCGGCTGGTTTAGACCTGCTTTCAAGAGGCGGAGAATTTCCCCCGCAGATTAGAGGCACGCTCTTACTTGCAGTCTTTGTAAATACCATGGAATATATAATCATTTTCGCGTATCTTCCCACCTTTTTGGGCGGATCTCCCACTTCCCCCATGACCCTTCCACAAACGCACATTGAAAACGCAACTTGTCTCTTCTCGCTCATGTGGCAGGCAATCTGCGATTTTACCCAAGTGCGCCTTGTTTGTAAATAGCCCGCATCGGTTATGTCCGTCTTTGCGACCAATTTGCGCGTGGAAACAGGCGCAAACGGCTTGATAAATCTAGCCCTAAGTTTTGACGTATAAATTATGTATGGCAAGTACATACTATGGGCGTGAGAGCAAGTTATAGAGGTTGTAAGATGATTTTCCAAGGCTTCCCACTATAGGGATGTCATCACACACTCTAGGTTATGCAATACTCACTACCATTATAAGCACAGAAAAAGCCTGAATGAAACACTTGACTTAAACAGTGATACCACAAAAACTGTAAACGATATCATGAAGCTGAATACAACTGTAATGGTTACAGGTTTTGTGAACAGTTTAAAGTTTGAATGACATCTGTAGGTGAAAGTATGTAAGAGGAGTAGCATTTCAAAAATGAAAGAAGCCTGAAGAGGATTTGAAGATTGCTCCATTAACTTTAAAGGTACAATATGTAACATTTCTGCATTAAAATGTCTAAAAACGACATTACCTTTGTTATATATGTTTTTGAGTTGTGTAGTTACACTCTCCCAAATGTTTCCACCAAACTTCAAACCCAGAGAAATCTGTTATTTTATTTTCAGACACGGCACGTTTCTTTTCCTTCCTAGTCGCCCGTCAGTGGCGTCATATAACCTTTCACCCTCTAATTACGCGTAACTTCCTTCAAAACACGGCACCCATATGAGCGTAATTGTAAATCATACAATGTCACAGAAAAAATACTCCTAACCATAATACTGCTTTTTCTGCCACACAGCATCATTTTGTGATTGATAACATGTCATTTTGCAACACAGTAATACAGCAGAGATGTTATTTATTGATACATATCAATATCGATCCAGTTTAACGTTACTACAATGTGTTGGTTGACAAGTAGCTAATGTTAATGCTAGCTAGCTAATGCTTGGTGGATAACATTATAGGGTTACCACATCGTTCAACACACTCATAAAGTTATTAATAGCATGATTGCTTTCACCACGGATAAAAGCAGCACTGGGCTAACCCACGAATGAGTTTACGAGTAATGTTAACGTTAGCTGTATAGATCGACAACTAATCTAATGCTAATTTAGCCAACTAGCACCCCGGTCTGTCTGCCTGGGATAACAGCTGACATCACAGCCGGGACATGTAGCAATAGCCAGTTACCGTTAGCCCATAGACAGCCAACTGACAGCCACCATTACAGCAATCCATACAGTATAAGTACTATACAGCACTTAACTCCGGTGCTGGGTGCTTACGACGCTAACGGCAGTTTAATGAAGCATCGGGAAACGGACCATATCAGACCCAGACCCAAATCCGAGTCGCAACAGCGGCCATCCATAGTTTTAGCTAGTCTCCGTTAGCCCTAGCTACCGGTGTTTCGTGCCGAAAATCTCCTCCCTGCCGAATTTCTCACCCCTTCACGTTTAGCTGTCTTTACAGTTAGCTAAATTAACCCGACAAGCACCAAAACAAATAGTTAAGATTAAAGAAAAGTGAAGGGGGAGATCGTTTCGGGCAGCTTGGAGATGTTCTGCTGCTGCACATCGGCCGTCCTCGCCGTCCCGGCCGGAGATTCCCCCGGCAATCCCTCACACCCGTCTCTCAGGCTCGTTGAGTAGCTAGCTAGCGTTACAACAAACCCCGTCCACCCCGGTGTTGAAACCATCCAAAAGGTGACAGTGACATGTGAAATATATTGTGAGTCACTGTGTTTTAGCTGCTGGCTAACGTTAGCTTGCCGGCTCACTAGCTAGCTAGCTAGCTAACTGGTCAGCTACCAATACCGTAATTATGTTGGGGGAAATGCAGCTATGTTATTAGAATGACATGAATAAACGTTACTAAACGTAAAGTGAATACATTTGAATGGGTAAACTTGTCCGTGAACAGATGCATTCTAATCAGCGAAGGTGTTTAACATTAAAAACTACAACTCCCATAATTCCACGCAACTTACCAACGTCATCAAAAGTCCATGTTTACAATCCATTGTTTTGGTTGAGAGACCCATAGCGGCAGAAAGTTACATATTACATATGTACATATATAAAAAGCTTAATATTTTAAAAAGTATAAATGGCAGAAAAAAAGTTGAAGAAGTCCCATCATGTGCTTAAATAGCTGAACATTTTGATATTTCAATGTTTTTTGTAGCTGAAAGTATTCAGAAGAGGCGACCAAATAAAGTTGAAGAATAAAGAATTGGATAACAATGCTGCTGAATCAACATTCACACAATAATGTTGATGCACGTAATGCAAGTAGCAGGTGTAATTTTGTTTTCATCTAAACGTTTACCAAGAAAACAAGCTTTATATGCGGTTACATTTTGAGTGAGAGGAGGATGCTCTACTGGATTTTTGTTGTTGTTGGTTGTTTAATCTTATCCTGCTTAAACATACAGTTTATTGCTGGGGGATTCTTCACTTACCATCATTAGTGGTTCACTTGTCGCCAAAGGAACAGTCAGGTGGTTCTGTTGGGTGATTAGACCGTAGGTACTTGTGCCTTCTTGATTGCATTTGCATACTTTACAAACGTCCTGGTGGTCAGAAAACCCTGTTTTTGTAACTTAACATGCTTTCCATAGTACATTTACACAATAAGAAGATTATTAAAGGTCCAATATGTAATACTGACAGCTAGTGTTTAAAATAGTTACTGCAGTTCAAATTCAAAATACTGGAGAGCGTCGTCTCCCCCGCCCCCTCCTCCCCAGACTCGAAGTTCACGGCGGTACCAGGCTGAGTCCGCAGCATCCACAACAATATTAGTAGATGCTTGTCCCACATAGCCAGACATACTTCACAGCACAGCGGAGTAGCTAACGTTAGATACTTGCTCTATTGACAGTCATAGAAGCCCGTGCTCATGCGGAGCTCTGTACCCAACTGACAGACACTTTTTCGGCTTAGAATTACAGTAGGAACCGCCGAAAACCCCACAACCTTGCCTTTCTCTCCACTCGCCAGACAGACACACTTCCTCGGCTTAGAATTACGATAGGAACTGCTAAAAATAACACTACCTTGTCGTCCTTTTCCACCTGACTGAAATACACACTTTATTGTCTTAGAAGTACGGCAACAATCGCTAAACACACTGCAAACTCACGGTCTTCTCTTCTGGATTTACAGCCCCCCTCTTGACTTAAAATAACTCACCTACGGCGTTGTAAACAGCCATGGCCAGCTATGGTCCTCCAGTAACGTTAGCTAGATAGCAGGGCTAGCATGGTGGCGTTAGCCAGGACCAGTTACTGGCTGAGTCTCAGTTGTTTTTGCAAGTAACCAACCCGTGTTTCTAGCTATATCATTCAGTGTGACCACACAAATGTTGAAATGACATAAAATGACCATCCTTAGTAGCTGTGATAAACTAGCCTGAAGCTAATGTATACCTGTTAAGGAGGAAATTAGCCAACTCAGCGTCCTTTTGGGCTCTAAGCTGTCTCCATCTTTCAAATACATCTCCAATATTAAAGAAAGAAAGAAACATGCTGTTTTTTTAATGTCGGGTAGAATCTTTCTCCGTTGATCCCGTTCGTTTCTTTGCTGCTTTCATGGCTGTACTAACGTTACAGCTGTAGCGCGCTGGGTTTACGTGTTTACAGGTATATCTGGCAACCCGACCTGACTGTTAAACTGGGCAGTTGATAACAACACACAGACCAAAACATAAATTCCGTCATGGATCGTAAATTTAAAAAAGAAAAAAATACTGACATTAGCATTGTTGTCAGAAAATATAGTATTTCAGCCTAACATGTTTCCTTAATATCTGATGAGGCATTGGTGTCATCTTTGGATTTATTACAGTACATATATTACATATTGGACCTTTAAACATAATTCTATAGTTCTTTTTTTTATAGCTCTAAACAAGTGGCAATCCCTTGTTTTGCCATACACCTTCCACACCTTCCTACTATGTCAATAAATATTTAGAAATCCTTGAATAAGAAAAGAATCAGTCCTTGAACCATCAAAAAAGTGAGGTCCACCATGTGTCACATCATCTGCCTATGAGACTGTAATACATTACAGTCCAGTGTGACAGGTGATGTCTGACCCTGCTGGAGATTACTCCTCTTTATGGCCGGAGCAATCAGATTTCCCCCCCTCCTTTTTCTCTTCCCTTTCTTTATTCCTGGCGGCATAGGATCATATTACCCATCTTGGAATGACTTCAACAGAGACACTGCTATTCCCAGGGAGCTGTCTCTCCCCACTGCAACTCAATCCATAGCCAATTGGACTGGCCTGTGATTTATAGAAAATCCTCTCTTTCGGAGGAACACTTGCTCCACAGACACACACACACACACACACACACACACACACACACACACACACACACACACACACACACACACATGCACGCTGGGAATTCTCCCTCAGTAGCTCATGATGTCTTAGGTCTCAGGTCAAGACAGTTCAAGGCGGTGAGCATCAGTGGGAAAAGATGTACAGTCGAAAACCACAGAAAGCCTTACCATAAAGGCTACGGTGTGTTTGTTTAATGAAACTGTTTACTTCAAAAAGAGAGATTTTAGTTCGTGAAATCAACATAATACTTTGAGAAGATACTCGTCTGCTCTTTGGGCAGATGTCATTTCTAATCCATCTTCAAGGGAACAGTCAAAATTAGCTTTAGGCAGTGTCACGCTTGTTGTCTGTTTGGGGGATTATTCATCTAGATGAGTTACTTTTGCATCCACACTGAGTTAATCAACACACCCTGTGGTGCAGAGGCTGAAGAGCGGTCAGCTGATCACACAGGCCATCAGTTCAGGCCCCAAGCACTGTGACACTACATGACTGTGCCAACTGTCTGATCACTCTTCCCCTTCCTCAAGCACTATTCTATAGCTGTGTGTCGACTACATTCATCTATATTCACCACAACTAAATTGGAAGATTTAGGGGGTTTTACTGGTCGTATCCCGGAAGTCTCGAGTGCATCAATGATGTTGAGTCCTCCATCTATGAGACCAGGGCAGATAGAGCTTCCCATTCTAAACAATATCATTCACGCATGATAAAATCTGCTCACAGTATTCTAGGTCTCACGCTGGGTTTTTGGAAGCGCCCATTTTCCCAAGCACAACACTCCCCCCTGCAAAGTGATGCAACACTTCCAACAAAGAGGCAATCGGTAGGAGCGCGTGTTTTCTAACAGTCCATCTAAGTACCCAGCACAGTTGGCATGCCTCTGCTCTTTTCCTCACACTTTATCAACTTGGCGGATATTATTGCTGTATTCAGTGGTGGGCATCCTGAGGCATCATATGCTCAGAACAAAAAGCTAAGGTCAGGGAGAGAGGGGCTGCTGAGATCCGCCCGCTGCATTGTTCCCAGATCATTTGTGCTTTTTTTCTTCTTCTCTTTCTAACTCATTTTATCCTCGTCTCACTCATATACTTTTTTTGTCTTTCTCTCCATCTGCCTCTAAATGACACCTAAGTGCTGACTGCTCCTCCGACTGATTTGCCTGTGTGTGACCTCCCTCCTTTAGTAGAGCCATTCACGGGCAATGCTGAAGTAGTATGCCTGGCTCTTGGCGGGTAGACAGTGACACGCGGCTGTGCGCTGATAGACTTTCCACTGGAGTGGATTAAATCAGCATCAGGCTAGTGGAGCTGATTACCCCAATATGAAAATGCAGTATCTTAATGGTACATATTTTCATGAGGCAGCCCAGTTGCCTTTCATTTTGCGGCTAATATGTCTATTCTTATGAGTCATTTACTTCTTTAATTACCTTTAGCAGCAGATGCACAATGGTGTATTAATGTGAATGATTTTTACTGCCACTTTATCATACTGAGCCTATGAAGTTGAAAGGCGTAATTGAGGTGGAAGAGCGACTCATGAGAGAAACAATATTTAGTTGACAGCTCCTCTTGTACTCTGGGAGGGTGTTTATGAGTTTACACCGCACTAAAACTGTAATAAACACAGCATTCGTTTAATAATGGCGGGGGACAGAAATGCTTTCACTCAGATCTGCTCAGTTATTTAATCATCCTGTGAAGTTGATTGGTATAATCAGACGACACATTGCATGTGTATGTGCTCACTTGCATGTTGCGTGTGTTTTGCATGCATTTTTGTGGGCAAATAAAATTGCTGTTTGCAGCAAGCAAAACCGTATTTGCAGTTCACCCATTTGCAGCATGTGCAACTCTGACAATCCATGTCATTTGCATGTGTGTGTGTGTGTGTGTGTGTGTGTGTGTGTGTGTGCGCTTGTGTTGTGTCTGTGTGTTTTGTCTGCAGCTTGTGTACTTTCCTTGGTGTGATTTTCTGATCCAGACCACTCTGAATAGAGGCCTTCTTTAGCCATCTGTTGTTAAGCTGCTGGCTAAGCAAGGCTGGGGAATCCAAACAAACGGCGAGCACACAGCAAACGGAAGCTGTCAGGCCTGCATAGCTGAGCTGACCTCGCTGGGTTGGGGGGGGGGGCAACACCTCTCTGTACCAGGCTCCGAACGCCCAAACCGCCTGGTTGGGGCACTGTTTACCCTTCCCTCTGCATCTCCTCAAACCTCTGCTTCCCCTCTGCTACATTCTCCTCTTTACCCCTCTCTTTCCATCTCACTTTTACCTCTCTCTTCTCTGTTCACACTCTTATTCTCTTCCTCCCATCTGTCTGTGTCCTCCACCCCTCTCTTTTCACTCCACTCCCTCCGTCATCAGTCCTGCTTCACAGCCCCCTCTCGTCTATCTCCACTCACAGTTAATAACTTTGCTTTCGTCTTGTTTTTCTAACAATCATTTTTTTCTCCAAAAATACATTTGTCAGGGCACTGCATTACCTGTTATGGGGAGAGAGAGAGAAGGGGGTTGCACTGGCAGGTGTGTTGGACAAACAAAATGGGCTTTTTATTGAAGTCAGATTTTGTCTTATGTAAGTGCATGCACAGCCTTATTGTTTAAACGTGGATATTTGAAATGTTTAGTGTTGTCATAAATATTAATAGATTGGTTGAAGAGTGCAGTGAAGGAAGGGAATCTAATGGTTTGAAGTGGGTATAAAACGTTGATTTATTTATGTATTCTACATGAATTAGTTTGGAAATCTAAACACAGACTGGAGAGTGTTGTTGCGAGGGCCCTGTAATGCACAAGGTTTGAGCATCAGGGCCTGTTTTCCATGTGGAGTGGCTTTTTGGAAATGGCATTAATTATATACTTAGTGGGAAACCAGACTTCCCCTGCTTTGCATTGCAGATACACGTCTGTATCACTGAGGAAAAGATAAAGAAAAAATGCAATAATATAAATAGACATGATGCTTACTGCTTATCCGCTGACATGTTTGAAAATCACCCCCCGCCAAAAAAGAAAAAGAAAGATATGTATTTCAATTAAAATGACAAGTGAATTCCATTACTATATGTCAGCATAGTCAACACCCCTATAACACCATATCTGCTATCTGGTATTATGAATATAGGACCAGCTTTTTTGATTTCATCACCACTGGCTACAATAACCCATATAAATTATGAAATGATTGGATAACTTTGCTTTCTTGGGCTGCCTGTACAAGGACGTTCCATTAGCTCAACGTGGTAGCAACTTATGAGAAGCTAGTGAGGGAAGAACATGACCTCTTGGCTTTGTTACCACTGAGGAGCAGAGGGCCTTGTCTTTGAAAAGGAAACAGCAGAAGTGATGAATGTCAGGTGAGTTGAGACGTGCGCTCAGTCAGAAAGTCAAGCAGATAACCTTGACATTTAGGCCGCTGGTGTTGAAGCCCCACAGAGGCTGCAGGGTGGGACCAGAGGGCCAGTTGTCTTCAGAGCCAGACTACATTAAGAGCTAACCTATTACTTGTGTTGTTGCTGGCTGTCTCTGAGCCACACTCTCCTGACTAATAAAGCCTGGCAAAACGTGGTCACTGAGTCAGTACACTGAAACACACACACACACACACACACACACACACACACACACACACACACACACACACACACACACACACACACACACACACACACACAAACAGATGCACATCTCGTTCCTGCTCCCTTTCTCTTAGTGGCCGCAGGGATCCAGTTACACCTGCCTGCACATCTTCTAGCAATTAGGAGCAATCTGCTTGAAACCATTTCACGTTCAAGGTCTTCCCCAGCTGTGGCAAGAGGAGCCGGACGTTTATAGAACTAAAGAGGTCTCTCTGTTGATTGGCCTGAACAAACAACGCTGGCCTGTTTCTCACTGTCTGACTCCCAATGGGGATACCCCCCCCCCCCCCCCCCGCTCTGTGACCCCTCACTCTTCTCTTGGTTCCCTTTCCTTTATACACAATTATATTTGGTATTGTTTTGATTGATACTGTGGGTCAGTAAAGTTGCATTTTAATGAGATTTTTTTTTTTGTTCGTAGTGGGAAAAGGTGCAGTGAGGGATTCAACGGAGAGTAGACTTGACTGTGTGACAATGCTCTGAGCTGGGATTTGCAAGACACCCAGAACTGGCTTTAGCAGCAGGAACCCCCAAAGCCTGTAAATAATCCACATGTGCAGACTGCACATAAAGACATCCAGTACTTAGCAGTTCCCTCATCACAGTGTGATAGCCCAGAGACGATCCTGCCTCTATTCACTAATATGGTGTGAAAGTAGATGCAGATAAAAAAAACAACGCCTGTTGTTTATTGAGGAAGTTGCGTTAACAGGGGGGAAGAGAGTGTGAACTTTAAATACATTTGAAATGGGGAATATAAAAGAGGACTGCAAATGACAAGGATACCAAATTGCACCAGCTTTGTTGCTGATAAAGCCTTTGTCATGTGCTAGAGGGTGTTTTCTAATCAAAAGCACCTAGAGGGTTCACTCCCTCCATTGTGTCTGTGTCTTGATTTGAGACTATTTTATCACCTAGACAACATGCTGTCTCCCCACTTTCTCTGTGCTTCAGATGCCCTGTTGTGTCTGTCATCAGTTTCCAGTTTATCACATTTGTCTGGAGCAGCTCTTACACTTGCATGTCTATCAAGCGCCCAGTACCTTTGAATGGAAGATCAAAAGAAGATAAATTCCCGAGGAGGAGGAGGAAGGGGAGAGCTCTGATATGGAGGAGTGGATGCTGTGTAAACTTGGCGGTGACAGTTCACAATAGGTTATTTTAGCCCCGCATTAGGCCTCTCAAAGGCAGGCCAGCTCCAGTGGCCTTTTGAAAATACAAACATGACAGCAACATTCCTAAACGTGGAGCCGATCTCACAACACAGGTTCTCAGCCCGCTCGCCTTTTCGTCTCTTTATTTTCTGTCCCAACTGCAGTCTTTTACTCATTTTGTATCTTTGGCTTTCAAAAGTCACATTGTAAAGTTATTAAGACAGCATAGGCATGTGCTGTCAGGCAGCAATGTGATTTCAGTTAATTTGCCTTTGTCAAGAAGATCATTGACTGTATTTTCCAGTGCATGATTACATAATTATTGTCCTTACTTTAATTGGAAGAATACATTAATGAAGCTGTTGACATGAATAGTAGCATATGTGTAATGCAATGTTGCAAAATGCCATCATTGTTCAAATTGTTATGTTACCCTTCCGCTTTAAGCTAAACACCTTAATGGAGTCACAATTAGCCCATGGTTATTCAACTTCCTTGTTCCCAAATAATGTATACGAAGGCAGTACTTAGGTCAAACTCAGATGCTACCTGCGTTTGTTTGCATGACTAATACTCTGCAAACAACTTTGATAATGATAAGATTTATCATTGAATTATTTGCCCTTTGTTTATATCAGAACGTAGCATCAATATTACAATATGAATGTACTTGTTAAAGCTATACTGCATAGTTTCTGTCGCCCCCATGAGGAATAATAAGAATGACAACAAAACTGTTGGCGCGTGATGGCCACATGATACAAGCCTTCCGTGATCGCGCACCGCCGCCATCCCTCCCCCACGTAGTTGCTAGTAACCAAGGAGGACATGGATGATTAAAAAAACACAATGGACTCTTCAGAAGAGGTAATTATCTTCACTTTGAGTTTCTGCGCGCCGGACGACACAATCTTCTGGACATAGCCACACTGAGAAATACAGAGAGAGTTTTGTGGAGCTGATTTAATTGTCTTAATTAGCTTTGGAGCAACTCAATTGGCAATGGCTTGAATTTAACGGACGTTCATTAATATCTTAATATTATATTATAATATAAGCTTTAACAGCCCGTTGTTTTAAAAGTGCACATCACAATTTCTGTATCTACATGTGGTAACTGATCTGTGATGACAGTGAAGGAAGACTTCCCAGAAATGTATCTCTTCATCCATTACTGTCTGAATTTCCGATCATATCCTGTTGACTCAACTCTCTTTGTTCCATCACCCTCGGTTGTAAACCCAGACACACACACATGCCACACACACATTTCTCTGCATGTGTCATCAGTAACAGGGGAAAAGAAAACAGACAACTTTGTTTACTCTTCAGTGTGCCTGTAATACCACGCCCTGGGCGTTGTGAATGATTTTGTTACAGCTCTTTTTAGTCTCTTGCATTTCCTTATAAATTATCAGCATTTCACTGTTTTAGTCATTCAAGTTCTCCTAGTCAGTTTGTCATGCTGTAGTGGCTAAAAAAACAACAACATATCACATAAATGCTGTTAGTAGTATGGATATTGTTTTAAAAGCTGGTAACTTTGCTGCTGTGATTTGATGCGGAAATATTTTATTTTTAAGTTTATTTTTGTTATATTTTTACTATGAGTGGAAATGATTTGTTTACCAATAAAATGTTAGAATGAAAGAACATTTAATAATCTTTAATTAACTGATGACATTGGTTTCATCAGTTAATTAAATGCCTAAATAAAAATAGAAGTTTTTTAATGCCAACAACTTTCAATGACAATTACCATTTCAAAATATCTGTCTGTTTTTGATAATACAAAATGTTTCGAGACAATGTGTTAGTAGTTTTTCCGATCCCTTCACTGTGTCAGTTAAGTATACAAGTATGTAAGTAGTAGTAAGTAAGTAAGTGAGTAGTAGTACAAATAAGTTGCTCTGGAGCTAAAGCTAAATGCCTAAGATGTTAATATTGGCATCATGTGGGAGGGAGACTTGCTCACATTGTTCTTAGTTTCAATTTGTACACTTTCTTTATGAGTATACTAGCTTCTTGGGGGGTTCCCTACCAATTTCAAAGCAAGGGACAATTAGGCATGAAGAATGAGATATGTTACTCTAGTGTCATTTATCTTTACATGAGACCTCAGAGACAGACAGACAGAGAGAGAGCAGGGACAATTAATGCACGTTAAGCATGGTGAAATGCCAGGAGTGTAGCCTCTTTGTAGCCTGTGGTCATATTTATGCCTCATGTCATCCGACAGCCGTGTGTTTGGGAGGGTCAACACATACACCCACACACAGACCATCATACAGCTGTTCGCTCCAACCCCTAACCGTCTCCCGCCTTTCTGTCTTAAAGTATTGTCAGACTTTACTGGCAATAAGACCAATTCTCAAAGTTATCTTTATCTTTTCATCCGTCCACAGAGCCTCCTATTTGCCCTTTCCCTGTACATATCTGGCATTCACACAGTTTTTCACAGGTTTCACTCACTTGTTCACACGTCTAACTTTTTTTCCTTTGTTGTGTTCTCTCTCTCTCTCTCACGCTCTATCTCCCTCTTTCTCTCTAACTAACTTCTTGTTAAACATTCCACCATGTACTTTTACAATTTCTGAACTTCTCAAATAATTGAATGGAGAACTTTTAGATTGTCTGTCTGTGAGATGAGCTTGGATGTGCCCTGACTGTTTGTTTAATTGTGGGAGCAATCGTCTGAGGAACATGGAAAGAATGAGGCCAGTTATTTACTCAGATGGTTTACTGGTGGAGGTGTGAGGCTGGCCAGCTCACTGTGGGAACACAACGCTTGCTTTTCTTGGTATCGCTGACCGTTTTCAAGACCACTGTGTTTTTTTCCCCCAGCTCTCTCCAGCTTTGTTTGCTCTGGATGGCATGTTTGATTATTTATCGTAAGGGAATAGGGAGTAGCTGGAGCAATAAACATGTGACTGCACTGTATTTTGTTTTCCACTGAGAAGGCCGTGTCCTTTAACAGATATTTGAAGCAGCCACAAAGCCTTTTATTTGGGGAGTTTGACTGAGCTAAAGCAGGATCAAAAGCGCTGATAGTGTCTTTGACCATTTTTGTTTGCTGTAAGTGCAACTTATCAACGGATAAATATTTCTTCTAGCTGCAGTTGATATCTTTGTCTTCTTTCTGTCTGTGAATTTGTTTTGACATCTGATCATTGTTCTCATTGTTTGTGGAGGGATCGTTTATGCCAGCCTTAGATTTATGACTCTGAATGGGAGAGTATGAAAAGATCTGTCTGTAATGTTTGTTTGTTACCTATCAGAAGGCCAAGGGAATATTGTTGTAATGGGATACATCTGCTCTGATAATAGGCAATAAAGTGTCCTCAAGGGACTTTTAGCAATTCTACTTAGCATTTCTGTTGGATTGTTTAAAAAATAAATATTTTCATGTTTTTCTCTTTATTAGGCTCTGCAAGTGGCTCGGCAGATACTCCTCCAGCAGCAACACCAACAGCAGCAGTCCCACTCACAGCAACTGCAGTCTCAACAAAACACGGGCCGCAAATCCCCTAAAGCCAATGACAAAAGCCTACAGGTACTGTAAATGTGTTCATTTACAGAATGTTCATTCTGTAAATGTAAATGTGTTCATGGCAGTCTCTTCATTTATTTCCTTGTGATTATCAGGTGGCTCGGTTATTTGACTTTGTGGTTGATCAAATAAAAACAATGAAGTGAACTTGTGCAACTCTCACTAGAACACAGTGTGTGAGAAAAGCGCACAGCACTAGGCTAA
The DNA here is from genome assembly GCA_023631565.1 of Gymnocephalus cernua. Taxonomy (NCBI): domain Eukaryota; kingdom Metazoa; phylum Chordata; class Actinopteri; order Perciformes; family Percidae; genus Gymnocephalus; species Gymnocephalus cernua. The sequence goes on along the minus strand of CM042428.1, from coordinate 36,034,658 downwards.
GTTCACAAACAGGAAATTAAATTTGGCAGTGCAACATTTGCAGTTATGTATGCTCACGCATTATGTGTGATTTAGCAGCACATATGCCAGAATGTTAGAAAAGCCCCTGTGTGGCCAGTATAGATCACATGAGCTCATCCAGAGTCATTTTAGTGCAGCAACAGACATCAGCATGTGCGGCTGATCCTGACTTCGGCAGTGCAAAGGCCTTTTCTTGTTGACTGCACTAAGTTTAGGAGGTGTACAGCTTGGCTAAAACGCAGGAGAAAGTGTGGAAATGAGGGAGAAGAAAAGGGAGAAGGAAGAAAGCTCCATTCCTCCCATACAGAAGTGAGTCTGGTCAAGCAGAGGAAACTCCATGCTTTCCCTGTTTGCCTTTCACACACACACACACACACACGCACACACACACACACACACACACACACACACACACACACACACACACACACACACGCACACACACACACACACACACACACACACACACACACACACACACACACACACACACACACACACACACACACACACACACACACACACGCGCGCACAGCAAAAATAAAAGAGGGGACAGGTCCCTACCACCAGCAGTAGGAGGTGCTATGGAGCAGCCCACGAGTGTGTGTGTGTGTGTGTGTGGGGGGGAATCCAGGTGGAGGGCTTGGAGGTGAAGTAGAGAGAGGCAAGCAAGGGGTGGGGAAGTGTGAGGGTTGGGAGAGGTATAAAGACGATAGGACAGTTATTTGGAATGCCTTTGTGATGCAAAGGCATCACAGCAGGATTTTTTTTTTGTTCATCTTGTTCTGCTTGTTATATGAACAGCGCTGCATATCTGATGCAATATTTACGTTAATTTCAGATCAGCTGCCTCAGAGATGTATATCTTTGTTCAAACAGGGAGCTGTTGTTTGTGTCAGTGTGAAATTGCAAACGACTTCAGGGCATATTTGGTAATTAATACAGAGGCCTTGTTCTCTATGTGTGTATATATATATAATATTTAATACCCTTACTATCCCGTTGGGGGCCCTTTTTAATGAGCTATTGTAGCAGCTAGGTCTAATGTCAGGTTGTGAAAAAGCCTCTTTGTTGTGCAGATGTCTTCGGAATAGCTCCAGAGGATGAAATATGACTGTGATGACCTTTCAGTTGTGTGCATATTTGTCAGGATTCAAATAAGTTGAAAGGATCAAACTAAACTGTTTCCCCAGCCTGGCAGGGAATTGTACTGCAGAGGTCAACAGAGGGGACCACAACGGCAGATTCCAGCGTACAGCCAGTTGTTGATACATAGTGAAGTACTAGACCATCTCCAGCAGACAAAGACAGAATTAAAATTCTAATTTATTAATGTATACACAGAGCTTGGCCAAGCTGTCACTCAGCTATTGAAAAGAGAGTCGGGCCCTTTCCCCCGCTTCCTCTCCCCTCTCCTCTTCTGCCCGGTTCTTGTGAAGAGAGCACAGGCTTGCTGTAGTATCTAACTAACACTGTAAATTGCCTGCTCTCTAATGTTGTATGTTACATTTTGCTGGCTTGAAACTACCATTATGAAAAAGCCACAGGTTCAGACAAGTGTGTGTTTATCTCTGAAATACATATTCTGCTAATTAAACACACTTCAACCACATACACACATACATAGTTTAAAGCCAAGTGTTCATACATAAACATCAGTGTGAGGATGTATTACATTTGTTTTTGTTGGCTTTTTTTTTTCCGTCACTCGTGGTTTTGTGGTGGTGAGGTTTTTTTTTTCTTGTTTTCTCTCTTTTCTCACACCATCTCTCTCTCTCACAAACACATTTTGTGAAACACCAGAGGGTAACGGTTAGAGTCTCATATCACTTCCTCTTTTAAGAACAACCCTTTGCCTAGAGGAGCCCCCTTCACACAGAACATTCACTATCTCCATCACACAGCCTGGATAATGATTCTCCGTTGAGCTGGACTGGGTCATCAAAAGACATGATCCAACAATTATGAGGCTGTGTAGTAAGCTGACTCCCCATAAAAGCACCTGATCTGCGGACGGGGCTCCATTCATCTCAGCGGTCTTCCCATTAGGCACAAGAAGATGTGCAGAGAGACTTTTACTCATTTGGAGATGTGACTCACTTTCCAATTCATCCTTATTCAAGTCAAAAATAATGAAGCACAGTATATAGAGAACAGCTGAAAAAAATGACCTGCATAGAGTAGTAAAGAGGGGAAAAATATGAGTCAAACAAGCCTCAGGATCCTTGATCAGCATTAAATGGCTCTTTGGTTTTATATCTCCAACAGGGGTGCCCCCCCCCCACACGCACACACACACACCCACACACACACACACACACACCGCCCACCCTTGCCTCTGGATGAAGATGCCTTCGCTGTATACTCAGCAGCCTAGAGGCGCATTAATCAGACTCGATATACAAACAGCTGCTACGCAGGCTGGAAAGCAGCTAAACATACTTGACTGGTCAAAAAGCCAGTAAATTACATTGACTGAATGACACGTGTGATTAAAAGAAACCATGCCGCTTTTACCTTTTGCGCTTCACACCTACAGTGGCACAACAACGAGAGCCGGCAACTCCCACCCCGCTAATTACCATTATCAGTGAAATGGTAGGGTTTGACTCATTAGTTCCATGTGCATTTAATTAGAGGCAGGCTGAAATTGGATTTAACTTATTACTTTTTCATGGATCACTTTCTTGTCATCACTTCAAATTGGATTGCAGCCCCAGGTAACTAATTATGCCAGCCGCAGGATCAGGAGTGGAGAAATAGGTAATTAGGAACAACACTGTTGGACCCTCGCTGATAGTCCACCAGCACCGAGATGGGAGGAGGGGGGAATTGAAGCTCGTTTGTGGTGTTGCTAGCGAGCCTGGCTGGTTAACTACACCTCATTGCAAGAGATTCTAGGTAGGCATCCATCTCCTACAGGGGATTATGTGGCATTCAGCTGGGCAGAATATGTTGTGTCAACATGGTGTCTTTGCTATCAGTGTAATGCCTAGATTGTGCTTGTTTCCCATCCAGGATTGTGCCTGAGATTGGCCTTCATTATTCATGTCACTGGTACAGTTTGATGTATGGCCGGCAGCCTGCTGAAGTTCCCTGTGTCGACGCTGCTTGAATGACATTGACTGGTTTCTGTCTGTAATATGTCTGCGCTGATTGTAATGAGAGTACATGAATTGCCAGATTCAGAGCAGATCGTCTGCATATAGAGAAGGGTTACGTCAACGTACTTACTATCGAGAGCTTTGATGTTTAATATTTAAGTGAAGCGCTTTTTTGTAAATAATTTGAAGCTAAAAGAGCATATCTATCCTTTCGATTTCATTTTTTTTTTTGTATTTATTGTAATAATGTGATGGCCATTTGTTTTTAAATGAGAAACACTATTTACTAATCTTATAAATGTTGCATTGAACATTTTCATGATGTCAAAGGTGCATCACTTGTTATTCTTCAGACACAGAAAAACTACTGATAATGTTTCAAAACCATGCCAGCAGACAATTTTCTTATCTGTACTCTTACCAGTTGAAGCCACAATCCACACTTCTTTCTTCTCCTTTCCTTTTTTTCTTTTGCTCTCTGTCTCTCTCTCTTTGTGTTTTCACACCATAGTGTACAGCCTCACAGAGGGCATCTCCAGGTCAAAAGATAATGCATTTTCAGTTTACAGCATGAAAGCCTTTTAAGTTGTAGAGAACCCCTCTAATGCCCCTCCTCCCCACGTTTGCTCTTCACATCCTTCATTTGTGGTCTGTTGGGGGGAAGCGTGATGTGACACAATCCAGGGTCCAACCCTCTGTCTGACAGGATGGGGAGAAGCCGCTGGCTCTCTCTCTCTCTCTCTCTCTCTCCCTCTCCTACTGTTTTTGCAGTAGGCCCATGGCATTGTCCTGACACATGTATACCACAGCGCTCCAATCTGTAAGTCATTAGAGCACTAGGCCGAAGCTTGTCAGCTGGAGCTCAGCCAATGCTGCAAGGCGATCTGAGGCAGCATTTCGAGGTGTTCCCGCAGCCCAGTGGGCCCGTGGCACAAAGTGGCACGACAGTGGTAGCCCATTGGCGAGGGGACAGTGAACCTGGATTAATGTTCTGAGTTTCTCTGAGATAAAGATTCTCTTCACACAAGGGAGGTCTGGCCAAGACAAAATGCCTGTATTTATATTCAGTTAAAATACATTTGGAAGTCTAAGAAAAAAATGTGCTAAGAGACAGAAGGAGTGGTGGCACTCTCTTAAAACACAAATTAAAGCATTGCCAATTTCTAATTGATTTTCTTTTTTTAACGGCTACTTTAAGATTGCCAAGATTAACCAGCCTATTGAAGTTCAAATCCAACCAACATAAGTGTTCACACTTTTTTTCAAACTGCTCGGGCTGATTTAAAGGAATAGTTTGACATTTTAGAAAATACGCTTATTCACTTTCTAGCGAATAAGCGTTAGATGAGAAGACCGACACCAATCTCATGTCTGTATGTTAAATATGTAGCCACTGCCAGCAGCCTCTTATCTTAGCTTAGCACAAAGACTGGAAAATGGGAAACGCCGTAGCCTGGAGTCTTGTCGTCTCTGTGACACACCAGGAATTGGCCGTAAACCATGAGTTGTTTTTACACTTTACACAATTGGTTGCTATTTAGTTAGCTTTAGAGGAGCTGGTTGTTGGATTTTGTTACTTTTTTGGACAGAACCAGGCTAGCTGTTCCCTACTGTTTCCCGTCTTTGAGGTAAGCTAAGCTATCTGGCTGCTGGCTCTAGTGTCAAATTTAGCGTACAGACATGAGAGTGTTATCAATCTTCTTATCTAACTCTTGGTAAAATAGCACACATGTCCACCTATTCCTCTAAGAGCTGTGTTATTTTACCTGAATATGCTCTTGGTGGAACTTGTCTTTGCTTCTTTACGTCCAGGATGTGCTGTTGCCATCAATATTTTAGAGAATATATCGTTCAGAATAGCTCCCCTTTCAGCCTGCAAAGTGTCTCTAACCGTTAAATCCCATAATTCATCAGCTGTGCGCATGAGCCTCAGAAGACGTTCATCTCTTTGTGTTTGTAAAAAGTCTCAAGGTGATGCTGTAATGAAATCTCATTTTGACGCATGCGTTGCTTTGAGGTGATACAATCTGTCAGGAATGATCAGCACAACAACGCGGCCAGTGTTCACACGGAACCCCAGGATCAGGCCGTCTCTTTTGCTGCTTGTTTTCCTTGTCATATTGTAAAAATGTATTATGTGTACTGTATAGATTAGAACCAGGTTGGGGATAATCCTGTCAGAATGAAGTCATCTGTCCCAATTCCACGCAGCCAAGCAGAAACTGGGGGGTGGGGTGGGGGGGGGGGGCTGCTGTATTAGGAGCTCCCTCCCAGCCAAGACGATGACTGTCGAATTGACTCCAGTCACAGCGCTGGGAGCCACTTACCATTTTCAGGGCCCTCCTTTTCCTATTTGAGGCCTGATGTTTCCCTTCAAGCAGTGAACCCTCTCACCCCCCACACATACACACACTTCCCCCTTAAAATGTGTTGTATCTTTGTGTCATCCTCTGGCACTATATCTTGATGTCAAGCGTGTGTTGTTTGGAGTGATTCACACGCCCTTTGCGGAAGGGGAGAAGGATGGATGGATGCACAGTCAACCATAGCACTAATAAACACTAACAGCTATGCAAGGTGCATTCAAGTCAGCATTAACTCACAATGCAGTTTCTCTTTGGGTGTCGTCGCACACTTTTTGACAGCTTTGCATTTCTCTGATTCCATTTTCACTTTTTGTTAGGAGTAGGAAAGAGAAATGTTGTCGCTCAGACAGCATGAGAGAGATCCAGAGACAGAAGGGCCTTCAGCTACATGAGAACATCATTTGGAGTTGTGTTTTATGTTTGTGTTGGACACTGTACAGTAAACCATCATAGTCATCCATGTAGTTACACCCAATCTGCAAAAAAGCACCAAGACAAAGTAGCATTGCATTTAAATGTAGCCTTGTTGGTTAAAATAAATTCATATGTAGAGTGCTCATCTATATCTATTACCTCCAGTAATATTCCTCAGGAATAGTATTGGTTAGTGTTGGAAACAGGACAGGCTAACAAATACTGTTTAATAGCACCACAGAAAGGGTTAGCTAAGCAGTTAATCATGGTGGGTAGCGGTACTATACGCTTAGTGTGCGTCCTACATTGAGAGCGTGCCTTAAAAAGTGATGACAAGAGCCACCCACGTGACAAAGTTGCTTGTACTCTGCTAGAATCTGTTATATATGCAAATATGTTTGGGATTGCATATCAAAGCCTATAAATCACAATACAATATAGTTACAATAACAGGTGTTTTATACATATACTTATTTGTCTCTTCAGATTTAGTGGTAGTTATTTTTATATCTCCACAACCCCCACAGAACCATTGTTATTGCTTATTACAATTCCTGTGTTTGAAGTTTCTGTGTATTAATATAGTTTCTGATTGAAATCAAATATGAATCTATCACCAAACAAAACAAGGTAGAAATTCCCCCACCTCCTTATATCGACGTTGCTCAAACCCAAAAGTGTTCTTGTTTTGACTAAGTGAAAAACCACACTAGACGGTACACGCTGAAACACAAGCTCTGTTATACACTGGCTGGCATATCACCTCAGGAAATATTTTGCTGTATTTGCAACATGTGCTGACTAAACAATGTCTTCCTGAATGCTGAAATTAAAAGTAAATAACCAAACCCATATATAATAGACCAGGGGGAACACGGTGACTCAGGCGTGACTTACTGTAACTCCACTCCGCTTCGGGTGATAACCTCATTCACTCTAAATATGACTTATTCCAAGTATCAGAGGGAGTATTGGTAGGTTGCCGATGTTAAAAGGTGAGTTCAATGTCATGTCATAACAATGGATAGACACTTTATTTTAACAGGATTTTTTTTTTTAATATAGCACCAACAATAAATAAAACTCAAAACTATCAAAACAATGAAACAGTTTCACTTGAGTTCGCAACAAGGGTACAGAAAAATAAACTAAATGTCAAATAAATGCAGTTTGAATAACATAAAAAAAATCAAGAGAAGTACAAAAGAACAAAAGCCAGTATGTCAAACCTTGATGTAGTAAGCTCTTAAAAAATGAGCCTTGAATGGAAAAGACTGGATCACTTTTAGTTTAGTTATAACTAAATAAGAATAGAAAAACAGAATCCACCTCTTTAGAAAGGTAGCACTCTCCTGCATGATGTCACTGCAAGTGAGTGGGTTACCAAAATCAAATGTAGGTTCTTTCTGAACTGTGCAAAGTCTAAGTTTTTGCTGTAACTTGGGGGAAAGAAAACAGTTGATTGGATGCTTTGTGTCTCTTAATATTGAGATAAAGAAATTATATGAAGATCACACATATGGTACTGTTGTGGATCTAAGAGGTATTTCTTTATTGTTGCCTTGGCAATATTATATAGAGCAGCTGTTATTTATATAGGTCCCACACCTGCCCTGCTGACTCCCCCCATCAGTAAACAATGATTTACTTTATACACACACACACACACACACACACACACACACACACACACACACACACACACACACACACACACACACACACACACACAAATACACACACACACACACACACACACACACACACACACACACACACACACACACACACACACACACACAGGGAAACAGACTGTGTTTGTTTTCTCATGACAACGCTCCAGGTCACCAGAGCCTTTCAAGAAAAGGAATAACTATCGTTTTGTATTTTCCTCCACTTTTCTCGTTCTATTTCTGTAGTAGCAGTAAGACACTGGTTGGCATGCCGGTGCAGCTTATTCCCTGGCTTTGTTAGTGTTTTGGGAAGGCTTTGTAATTGGAGGCGAGTCGTTATCTTTAGCCAGTGCCGAGCGGAGCACAGCTCAGGCCAGACCAGACATTAACTCATACTTTCACTCTAACTCAAGCAGGAAATATAATGTCATCCACTCTGTCATGAACACAATCGCTCAGCACTCTCTGTAAACTATCACAGGGGACGCCGGTTCAAGGCTCAAGGATATTGATGTTTCTCTGTGCGTAGGAGAAAGAAGAAAAAAAAAATGTATATAGCATGTGTATCGCATCGACACATATGTGTAATTATTTTACATGGCACGGGCACAGAGGCAATGGATTAGAAAGACAGTGTGTGAGAGGAGAAGCTTGAACTGTGTGTCTGCTAAATTTATCATGAGGCCTTTGGGAGCGTTGAAATGAGAACAGTGGCCTATTACTGCTAAGAAGGTGTTTTATTGAGAATACGCCGACATACCACCCCAGGGAGAGTGCCGGGGGAGAGGAGTGTGGCTGTAGCCTCAACCACTTTGTGAATGTGTGTGTTTGTGCATGTGTTGAGTGCAAGCACATGCCTGCATGTCACTGTCTTTTTTTGTGTGAGCCGTCTTGAAGGTGTCAGATAATATAAATATATATATATATATATATATATATATATATATATATATATATATATATATATATATATATATATATATATATATATATATATTTTTTTTTTTTTTTTTAAAGTGCCTTTTCTTCCACTCAATTATTCACTATGATATGTATTGGAATTGTCACTTTTGACACTTGAGGTGTCCCAGTCAATAATTTATATAGGTCAGGCCAGCTTAGCAGAGCTCATTGTTAGTTATTAGCAGATGAGAGTGGCTTGTTACGCAGCCGCTCTGTTTATTTTACCAGTGTGTTTGCGGACTGGAATGCATCCCATCAACATTCCTTCATCCTTGGCCAATGGTTTATAGCTGTTGATATGAGCAGTGTTTTAGAGCTCTGTTATTTAGCTCCGTGTTTATTGTCATGATAATTAACAAAGTGAGGTGTTAATCTTGCCTCATGCCTTTTCTCAAAACCTTTAAGTGGGTTGCACAAGTCAGTGAATCTGATTTTATTGTTAAACAAAACTAAAAATAGGTCTTATTCCATTTCTTCATGTTTTTATTTACTATAGAATGTAATGGACTTATTGTTGGATTTAGATAAAGCTAAGATTTGTTCAGCTAGAAGGTTAATTTATATGTATACGTTGACAGGAGCCAGGGTTCTCACCCTGCCTTCGCTCTCTCCTGGTGTGTTCAGTAGAATCTCCAGTAGGTGGCAGGGTCCTGTTTTTTCTCTCCTGTCTTTTCCCCTTACTGAGTGCACATGGGTGTTAAAGAGTGTGATGATATTATGACAGCTAATTGCTCTCATTGGGATGGAGTTGGATGGATTGCCTGGTTCTGTAGCTGGTGTAATGTTGGCTATTAATGTAAGTGGTTTTTAGCTTGTCTGAGGCCAAATTGTAGAATAAGTGTTTAAAAAAAGTTAATGCTGCTGTGGCTGATTTTATGACAAAAAAAAAAAAAAACACACCAACTTGCCTTAGTATATTGCAACTAGCTGCGTGCTACGGTACAAGTGTACACATTAACATTAGTGGAGGAAATACAAGGCAAAACAAACTGTTCTCCTAAATACATTATTTACTCTAAAATCAAATACATGTGGCATTTTTCTCAGCTTGGGGAATTTAAAAGGAAGATATAAGTCCAAATAAGTACAAAGCACCTGTTTGTGCATTTGTTGTTTTCAGCAAGTGAATTGAGTTGTGTCTTTGTTCCAGCACTGTAAACAGTTCCATTTAGCAGAACAATAAAGGGGCTGATAGCGGGGCCAGTTTTCTTTCTTTCCGCTGGATAGCTGTGTTTACTTATCTGTTGTTTAATTAAAGGGCCTCTTTTCTTTAGGCTCCCATTGTTTCAATAGCACGGCCAGTCCCAGCAGGGGTCAAAGGGTTAACAGCCGTCAACTGTGCCTTTTTTTTTCTTTTTTGAAAGGGGCCCCCACACAAAGGCACGGGTTCACCTGCAGCCCAGCCCGCGGCTCCCTATTGTGTGGCCCCATTTGAATTGATTATGTTTAGAGGGCTGGTTGTGATTGGTGGAGAAGGGCGTGGTTGATTGGATAGTTTTGTATCTTGTCAGCCAGGGAGCAACCTTGCGCGTGCAATCTGTCTGTATCCCGAGGAAGGTTGGAGACTCCACAGCACAGCAGCGCTTGTTCTCAGCCTCCCTGCCTGCCAGTCCGTGTGCCTCTGCCTCTGTCTCTCTCCCACTCTCTCACTCTCTCTCTCTCCCCCTCTCTTTCCCTCGCCGCTCTGTTCTCCGCTCTGCTTCACTCCACACCGCGTGGCCCAGCACTGTTTACCCTGCCAGCTAAATGGAGTTTGTCAGGTTTGTCAATATGATTGATTTCTGTGATTTTGCCTGTTTTCTTGTGTAAAAAAAACGTGACAATTTAATTTGACCGGGGAAAAAGAGAAAAGGAGGCTTTATTGTCTGTCTATCGCTGATGTTGTATCATTGTAATTGGTTACTTTTGTTATGCAGTATGTGTGACAGAAGCAGTTATCCAGGGTTTACTTTGCCGTTGAGACGCTGACAGTTTACAGGCTTGTCCTGACACAGAAAGCAGGTGTCATGTACATTAGATTAACTGTATCACAATGTATTGCAAACAAGACTCTCTGGATTAGCTGCTTTGGTTTATCTGTGTATTGTGATGTTGATGATTTTGAGCATTTCACTTTTACTTCTAGCAACAGTTTGTTAATCGTTGCTAGTTCGTCAGTTACAGTATTAGATACATAGTTTCTTTCTGCCATTTTATGCTGTTTGTTTAGTTTTGTTTACTTTGCTGATAGTGAGCTAACCAGTTAAGCAGGATCCATTACTGTACTGTACTGTATGTCGTTTGAGAGTTCAAGGAAAAACAGGGGAAAGGTTTGCAGTTTCTTTTAAATTTATTGTTTTTCTCAGAAAATTATATTATTTCTTTAAGGTTGAGAATATTTCTAGGGTAAGGCATGTACAATAGGCAGAAAGTCTTTTATTTTTGTAATGCATTTTTTGCTGGTTGTGTGTTTTGTGATGATTTGCTCTTCTGAGTTAATGAGTGCTGGTCAGACTTTGCTCTCAGGCTATGACCTGGGCTAATCCTCACTCTCCTCATGGTGTCACAGTGAATTAAGACAGGCTGGCACAGCTCTATATTTGACACCGTCACCACAAAACCACGTTGGAGACGTGCTGTCACTAAAAATGTCATCGCTCATATCTTCCTGAAAAGTTTGAGTGTCTAACTGTTTGTACATGCCTGTGTTTGTGTGTTTCTGTTCTTCCAGCAAAGGGACTGCATTATACATTAAGGAGGGAAAGTTGTGGTCATTTTCTTCCATTTATTTCTGCTGTCAAGTTTATGTCTGATTTGACAGCTTTGATGTTTTACACAGAAGACAGCTATTGATTTTTCTGTTGTCTAATGACCTCAAGTATCATTACTATGGTGATTTTAAGTAGTAATACACTCATGCAACTATAGAAAGATATGGAAAGGACTCACATGTGATTCACTTTTTCCGAGTGCTGTTTTTGGCTTTTTCTGTTAGCACTTACCATTCAGCCGAAACCTTCTTGGGTGCAATGTTTCAGCACCTTGCATCAGTGTTAAGAAAGTGGGTGCTGAAAGAAAGGAGAAATGGAGGTAAATAGCGGAGGCGAATATCGGATGGATGAGGAGGAGGAGAGCGAAGCCTAAAACGGGGCAGTGTGTACCGTAATGCCGTGCAGCTGTGCAGAGACTCGCAGTTTGGGAGAGCTGGAGTGCGAGCTGATTGGGTTGACAGTTTGTAATCAAAGTTGATTTATTGTTCATTAGTAGTGCATTAGCCCTTTCAGGCAGGGGCGTTATTTGTGCAGTGGCCTGTCAAGGCGAGGGGCGGCGAGCACCTGTCATTTCTAAACCATGACATAGGCAACCAGATATTAGCTGTGTACCCGGAGAGGGGTGCACAGGGGGTAGCCGCCGCAGCCTCACGGCTCGCTGGGATATCCTTTACAGGGACGGTCTTTGCTTTGTACTGGAGCGGGCAGGCAAGACAGAGAGGAGAGACGGGGGAATAGTTTAGCAGTGATATAGTGAGCCACCAGCTGCTCTCTGCTTGTTATTCCCTGGCTTTTCTGACTAAAACATGTTTATACTTGAAAAATGCTTTCATTCATTTTTTTTAAGGGTCATTACTGCTCGGAGTTTGTGCATCTCTGTTTCAGATAGGAAGATTAACTCTACACTTGAGATGCTATGTGTTTCAAAGGGTTGAGATGGGAGGATAATAATATGATTACATGGTGTAGAGTGTTTTATGGCAGAAGGTCTTTTTTCACCACTCGTCTCTGTCACAGCCTATATATTGTTAAAACAATAAGGTACGTGATGGTATTGACATGTTGCACCAAGAAAATAAGAGTGGATTATTTGGGCTGTGTGTTGGACATTAACAAGTTGGACATATCCTGAGTTTTGTTAATGCTATAAACCTGCTGAGTATTGTTTTCTATACCATTGTATTAATTGCATGTATACTTTTATATGAGTCATATAACACAACCGCATTAAGAGTGTCAAGAAGCAACACAATTTGTGGCCCTCTTGTCTGCCGTCATGGAAACGAGGATTAGCTTTGTGTTGCTGGTGTGCAGAGAATAGAAACCGTCTGCACGAGGATGTGTCAGCCATTGTATTTAACTACAGTTTCATTTAAAAGGGATTGTAGAGGCTGTGATCTTAATTAAATCTCAACCAACTCAAATAATGCATCTGAAAACGTGCACCGTTGCGTAAACCGTAGATCACGGGCACACAGTTCACCCCAACAGTGATCGTACTGTAAGACACTTCCCGGAAAGGTGAGAACAGTGGACGGTGGTGTTTTGGATGGTAGCTCTCACCCTGAATTTATAAGCCATTTTTCAGAACTCTAAAGGCCTGTTGCTGTGAAATACGCACTTGGAGGTGTGGCTTGATAGGTCAAAAAGATTGACAGGACATTGAGTCACACGGCAAAATGTAACCAAGCACTTAGGGTTTTTTTGAGAACCTGATTTTCTTTTTTTATGTTTGTATTTGTAAAGGCTCCTTTCTAGAAATGTGTAACTGAATCACTGTTGTTTTAATATGACCACTATTAATAATGGTATTATTTTGACAAACACCTGTCCATTGATTTTTTTTTTACATACATTTTATGAACTACAAATAGTAAATTTGTATATCTGACTATACTTTTGGTATACATTTATGGTGATGCAAATGATGGTGTCTGTGTGTGTGTGTGTGTGTGTGTGTGTGTGGGGGGGGGGGGGGGGGGGCGGAGGGGGCCCTGTGTGCTTCCCTCACAGCAGTGGTCACCTGCAGTGGTGGCTGCCTCCAGTGTGGGAAACAGCATCCAGCTGTTATTGTTAGGGCGAGAGCTCGCTCTCTTCACCGTGCAGTTTGTTTGTTTAAACCCGACACTGGGACCAGCTCCGGCGAAAATCTGTTTGTTTGTAGTCGAAAAAGTTAATTAAAATGCAATCTTCACTTTTGTTTTTACAGTTGCTGAAATAATTTGAGCCCTCACACCAAATGTGGCTCTGATTATCCTGTTTATGTGAGCTATAAACATTTTTAAAACTGCTTGATTGTGGATGACGAGGAAGGAATAATGGAGGTCTTAACACTCTTAACACATGTAGGGATGGGTCGTTCTGTCTTGTCTTTTTTTTCATTTGCATTTTTCCAGCTTACTAAAGAATCTAGGATCTAAAATGTGTTGTGCACAATATGTTATTATTATTATTATTATTATTATTGTTATGGTTATTAGGGGAAAAGGTTATTGGTGTGAATAAACTGCGTCTATTTTTTTAGAGGGAAGTAAATGCTCTCTACCTCAGAGATTTCAATCAACCTGAATGGATAATATGGAATTAGTCTTTCCAGTCTTGTCGACAACTAATTATGTTTGCACATCACTTAAGTACAATAGCTCCCGTGAAATCCTCATTTCAGCTACATTTTCATGCAGGAGATCATAGTCAGGATGGGAAGTCGTTTCCTTGCGCCACGGCAGGCCAAAGTAAAACAACAGCATCAAACGGACTAGACTCTGTGATTTCTCCAGGGCCTGTTATTTCTTTTTTTACTTCTCCATTCCATTTGATGCCCCTACAAAACAAGATGACCCCAGGGAGCATAAATGAAAATTTGATAATTCTCCTTTTTTTTCTTCCTTTTTTTTCTTCCTTTTTTCTTCCAGCCAAGCTGCACCTTTGCGGCCAATGAAACGTCTGTGTCGGTCTCACTGACATTCACCTCCTTGTCCCTCATTTCTGTTTCTCTTAATTGCCTCAGTGTCGGGGAAAGGGGGCTTTCTTTCAGCCTCGTTCACCCCTACTCCTTCTCACCAGGCTTCGACCTCTGACTTGTGATAGGAGGGGGTGCTCGGGGAGCATCTTCATTAACTGTGAATCAGTGAACGTTTTCAGATGTGCGGTTTGTGTTCCCTCATTAGATAATCTTATGTTGTGCTTTATCTCTTGAAGTTGGCTTACTGTAGTGTCCTTTAATGCCAAATGCTTTCTATGCCGTGTGTGTGTGTGTGTGTGTGTGTGTGTGTGTGTGTGTGTGTGTGTGTGTGTGTGTGTGTGTGTGTGTGTGTGTGATGCATGGTCAGAGGTGGTGCAAAGAATTAAGATATGAAGGATATGACTGATCCATATGTTAGACAAAAGTAATATTTAGTTTTGATAATTTAAACAATTAACATGTTTAAATTAATCATGTTTGATTTAATTTGTTAATGTTTTGTCCATTATTCCACATACATTTTATACTGAATAGACATTGCCAATACTTTCTCACTCCATATGGAAAATGTTGTTTTGCTGTGCACGTGCTTGTGTGTGCTTGTGACATTCAACATGCCACAGTTTAGATTTGTGTGTGTGTGTGTGTGTGTGTGTGTGTGTGTGTGTGTGTGTGTGTGTGTGTGTGTGTGTGTGTGTGTGTGTGTGTGTGTGTGTGTGTTGCCAGCAGGCCTTTGCTGGTACAGTATATTGCCTCCAGTCACTCTGCAGCTGTGTGAGAATGTTCAAGGTTTCAATGTTTATGTATGGGAGGCACCTGGAGAGCACCACACCTTCGTGAAATTCATAAACGTCAGCTATTTCTGGCATCCTCAGAATGTCCTCTTTTTCACACCCTCATATTGGTAGAGTAGATTAGAGCTGGGCTCGGTGGATCCCTCCCGCTATTAGCCCAGTACGAGTCTCCTTTTAGACACCTACATCTTTAGATGGTGATATATTTTTTGTGGATCATCTGGAGTCATGATGTTATCCAGGAGAAAAGGGAGTGCACCATATGGGAGTGCTCTAAATGGCGACTGGCGTCCTGTGTTTGCGTTAAATGGGCATGATACAGCGGCCAGGGCAATATTTTTCAGTTAAAGTGCTCCCTCCCGCCCTTCCTCTCAATAGGATCCAGTCTTAGGCAGATTTTCACTCCTTCAGCACAGGATTAAATGGTAGTAGTTACATTGATCAATAGGTTAAGAAGCGTACAATCCCTCTTGCTGCTAATGACCTCAGTAGTAATGGGTAATAAAATGGGGGTCTGTAATAGCCTCTTGCTGGAGCTGTGAACAGAGGAAGCTGCTCTAGCTGTAGTTACTGTGAGCCAGACGCTCCTGACAAGGCGAAGTGTGAAACCATGATGAGATATACACCCAAGGTGTAAAGAATTAAGATGGTTAAATTGAAGGAAATCTCAGTGTAATTTGTAATGAAATTGGCAGCTATTGAGAGCTGAAGTGTGTAAAATCTCTGTGTTAACGTGGAGTTTGCTCTCCCTTTTTTCACATCACACTCTATATAATATGGCATGACAAAATGATTATACATTTGAAAATAAGACAAAATTTACAGCTTTAGCATGGTAGTAAAAAATAGAGCATGACAAGTATGGAGTAGATTTTTAATGCATGCAGTTAAAGAAAAGCTTAAAAAATGGGCATTATTATTTATCCTCGGTGTGCGTGGGGGGGTAAATGTCATGTTTAGACGGGAACTATATATCACATCACGTATGGCGCTTGCATGTCAGTAACACAGGGCTGCTTGGTTGACCTTCAAAATAGTTCATCAAAATTAGCGATGCCCAGAAAAAAGGACTTCAGTGGATAATGACTGTGAAATTAGGAAATGGGAGGGCCAGGCTATGCAAATGACAGGACAAGTCATGTGCAAAAGTCAAGATGAACTGCATATTAAGACATAATACAGGGGGGAATTAATATTGCATTTTCCTCCTCGCGCTCCTACGCCCGGTGCTGGAGATGAGAAATGTGAAGTGTGTGTTAATCCTGGGTGGGGCTTAGCCTCCTTCATTCTCTTGGGGCTAGAAAAACACAGCACAGTGTAGTCTGGCACTGCTCAATAAAGTTAACGGAGAGCATCAAAGCTGGTCTGTCCTATTTGACATCACTGCCCTTTCCTCTGCATTTGCAGTACAAGCTGTTCATTATGGCAGTGCTTTGTTTTTGTTTTATGCTACAGTGGGGAGAATGAATAAGGTGATATGCATGCAGGGTGTGTGTCAAGAAAAGCCCCTTAGTTACCAGCTGAGATTTTAAACAGCGAAATTACATTCAGAAATGCATGAAAAATTCAAAGGGGTGTCATTAGCTATAAGGCGTCCACACAATTTGGGTAACCTTGGTAAAGACAGACTGTCACCGACAAGACTGTCCGCTCTATCAGCTGCTGACATCAGCCTGAGCGATACAAAGCACAACTTAACACACACTTATGCACATACATTACTAACACGCACATACACAAAAGAACGATTGCCACAACATGTTAACAGCTGCAAAGACGCAGCACTATCAAGTACATCTTAGTTTCTGTTTGTCAACCAAATGTCAAAGAAAGGAGCTTTTAATGGTGTTGCACATCATAGCAGTGAGTGGCAGCATCCAGACACACTCCGAGTCCCCTACGCCGCCGCAGCAATTAAGGCACCCTGACAACTGTGGGGGCTCTTTCAGTGTCACAACAAATCACTTGTTTTGAGGAGTCATGCACTCACACCTTTCTACTGGGAGTTAGTTAGAGGCCTGCGTGTTCTTCACTGTGGCTCCTCCTCCAGGCACTCTGTATCTTCACAATAATAGATCGCTGTTGACAGCGTCTCTAATGAAATGTTCTCACATGACATGTTGTGCGCGTGCAAACCGCAGCATTTTTGAAGCAATCTTTTAACGTCCTCAGGTATAGCATATTTGCCATGTTGTATTAACGGCGAGCTCTGAGAAGCATCACAGCAGATGCGGATCATATCTGATGGTGTTGAGGGGTTGTGTGTGAGAGGGGAAAGCGGAGGATGGAGGTTGGGGTGGATGCGCTGGCCCTTTAGTCCACAGGCATGATCCACTCCTGGCTGTCTTGTGTCCTTTAGCCCACCTCAGTCTGGTGTGGTGTCATAACAGTTAGAGGGGTTGCAATGTGTTTGTGTGTTTGGTGGAAGATGACAATTGAGATCCAGTCAAAAGCAAGGGGCCATTTTATATATATTACAGAATATATTTTATATGTTCTTTTGTTGAGCCGTATTGTTTGTCAATGATCTCCAACCTCTCGCCTATTGAATGCTGGGATAGGTGTTGGCACACTTGTACGTGGGTATAGAGGATGCTCTGCTTTTGGTTTCCTATAATAATTCTATTCTCTATTAGTGGACTTGTGTTTTTTTTTTTACATCTATCTGCTCATTTTGTATGTCTGTGCAGGTTCCAGTTTCAGTGGCTATGATGACACCTCAAGTGATAACTCCTCAGCAGATGCAGCAAATCCTTCAGCAGCAAGTCCTGAGCCCTCAGCAGCTCCAGGTTCTTCTCCAGCAGCAACAGGCCCTCATGTTACAGCAGGTAATGTACATCTGGCATTCATGTCATGAATCATTTTGCCTGAAAATCGTATCTATAGACACAAAGATAAATTCCCTTTGAGTGTCTCTCTTTTTTTCTTTTTCTTTTTTCCAAGCCTCAAAGACAGCATTCCTCAAAGTATTGAAAATTCTCACAAACCCCACTGCTGACTTTAAACGAGACGTTCACTGACATGTCACCTTCCGTCTCTTTTGCAGCAGCAACTCCAAGAGTTCTACAAGAAGCAGCAGGAACAGCTCCACCTCCAGCTTATACAGCAGCAGCAGCAGCAGCAGCAACAGCAGCAGCATGCAGGCAGCAAGCAGAGTAAAGAGGTAGGCTGACATCACTCCAACCGCCTGCCATTACCAAACCCGTTGGCCAGACAGAGCATGGAAGGCATGTGTGCTCCCTCCCTCAACCCCATCTGCTTTCAGACTGTGGTTAAAGTAGAGAGGAGAGGGGGAGAATCAAGTGCACTCATGCTTCTGATTAGCATGTCAGACTTGCTGGATAAATGTTAACAACTGACTGATACTGTGCTAAGAATACAGTGTCTCTTTCTGGAACTGTCTCCACATTAAATGTATGATATTTTATAGAACCTGAGCCTCGGCCCATTGTTCTATTTTTTTCTTTTTTTTTTCAAGTAAACAAGTGTCCTGTGCAACAAAGAGATGACCGCTCCTGTGAGCCACATGTAGGACATAATAAAAGGCAGAAGGGAGAAATGCAGGAACAGGGAGCATATAAATCTGAGAGGCATTTCTCGGTAATTAACATGGAAATGGCAGAGGAAGAGCAGGCATGTAATTGTGAGATATCAGTGCAGAGAGCGCTCCTAGCTTTGTTGCCTGTGTTGAGTTTTTTTTTCCTTCTCCTTCTTTCTCGCACTCTTCACTTCAGTCTCTCCAATACAGCAGGGCTTGCTCATAGGCAGCGGCCTAATGCATGTTAATGACTGGAGGATACAGGCATCACTGTGGACAAAGCAAATTATTATTGTGCGGTCAGAATAAGTTCAAAGACAATCTGGGAATTTTTGCTCTTGTCCCCACTGAGTTCCGTGTTTGGAGAGTAGAGGAAGGCGTAGAAAATTAAGCCCGATGTTAAAAGCAAGACGCACACACACATCCACGCGTGCTCATGCTCACACTCCCACACGTCCGTGTCCTGTCGAAGCTCCCAACTTCAAAGTCGTAGCTCCCTAATTAATGAACTGCGGGCTTCAGTTTGGACAAGTTGTGGCGTGATGCTCCCATAAATCAACATGACAGCAGAGCTCCTCGGTCTCAGATAGGGCCTGTCACCAAGTCTCATCTGATGTAAACACTAGAGGAGCAAGGGAGAAAAAGAGAAAAAGAAGGGGGAGGCGGGGGGGCAATTGATCAGTTGAATGGAGCATGAGAATAAAATAAAAAACAACTTTTGAAGCATATTATGTATGATCACAGGAAATGGATGCAGCCTCAAGAGGCTCTCCCCCTCTGCCGATGTTTTCTTTCTCTCCCCATCGCTCTCGCGTTTTTCAGTCGCATTTCTAGCAGCCATCAAAAGACAGAATAAGAATTATGCAGCGACTCCCCTGTGGCTGCCAGACAATAACCCCCTGTTGTTGCTTTGTGCCTCTTTTATTTTAAAGACATCAAAATTTAGTTTTTCAAAGATCTTTAACTTTATATTTGAAGCTTGACAATAAAGGCCTGCCAGTGTCACTCTTTATCATTTGTCAGGGACTGTATTTTTCTCTCCCTCGTGCCACTTCTTGTTAACCTCTTATTTGGTCTATTGGGTCTGGGGTTTTTAATGTGTCTGCATGCTGGGAGCGCACAGGAGCTCCTGTCAGCTGATGGGACCAGAAGAAGAAAAAAAAACATGTGAAGGGGAGAGAGTTAAATTCACTTGCAATACTTGATTTTCCTTTCTTCCTTCTTTTCTTCAGAAAAGCCACCCTCTATTTATTTAGCGTTTTGATGAAAGACATTTTCCCTGTGAACTCCCACCCCCGTAGCACCGTTATCTTTGTCTCAGCCTGTCAGGGAGGAGCCGGAGCAAAGAAAACAGCCAAAAACATGAGAAACTTTTTCACACTGATGGAAGGGGAAAAAAGAACCACCACTAACCACCTCTTTTTTATAAATAGGAGAGATCAGAGAATATCATAGGCCACCTGCATCCCAAATTTACTGAAACCCCTGTGAGATCTTTACCATGTGTCTCTCTCTCTCTCTCTCTCTCTCTTTCTCTTTCTCTTTCCTCTCTCTATCTCACTTTCCTCTTCTCTCATTTTGGTTTAGATCACATATGAGCTTGTGAATGAATGTGGTTACTCTCAATTATGACCCTCTTCTACCACTGTCAAAGCGCCTTCCTCCCCTGATTGATCCAACGAGACAAACACTCGCTGTAATAGACCAGTTCTGCCTAGAGCTTTATTTTTAGTGAGCCGATGAAGGAGCTGCAGGCAGGGTGTGGGGCAGGAGGAGGGAGAGGAAGGTAAAGTAAGGCCGCCAGATCCTTTTGACAAGAATGGGGGGGTGGGCGGAGGGGACACGTTTTTATCTGGCTGTTTCAGTGGTTTCAGAGCCGCCAGCAAGTGACCTGACAGCCACGTTGTACCGGGACCTTTTTTTGTATGCACTCAATTGTGAGAAGTAAACAAAGTGGTGTATCCTGTGTTTGGTAACAGGGTGCGGTGCACAGCTTGGCAGCCCCTGCACTGCTTTTAGTGCCCCCATCCACTCCTCCCACCTGCTTGAAAACTGGCCTTGTATACTCATAAACAAGCCTAGTATCCTGTTGAGTCTCAGGCATGCTTATTTTAACCTTATCTATTAGAAAATACAAAAGGTGTCCTGATAGATGTTAATGTTTATTTGGTAATAATTATAATATTTAATAATAAAAGACATTTTGGTGGGTTGACTGTGCTTTTGTTGAGAGCAGGGATTGACGAACGGGTTAAAAGTCATCTCTCTCCTCATTGCTCATTTGTTTTGACTCATAGGAGATTGGTGATAGGAGATAATTTCCTTCTATTTATTATTCTGACTTTCTTTTTCTCCGTTTCATTTTTGTCTCTTCTCTCTATCACTTTTTTTTATCCTATCAAAGTTCACACATTTAACTTAACCAGAGCCAAAAATGTTCCCCCTAACCTAAAAAAAAAGTCCTTGATGAAACAGACGTGACACAGTTAGATCAACAAAACAGCTATCTCTCTCAGTCAGTCCACTGTATGTGACGGAACAAAGCTTGCTGCGCTGGTTGGGGGAAGAGTGTATCCCTGAGCTCAGCGCCATGCCTGGGAGAGTTGGGAGAGTTGCTAGGGTGGTTATTAAGCACTCTGATTTAGTCACACGTTGTTTGCTGAATTATGAATGGCTGTAATTAAATTCCTGTGGCTCTTATTATGAATGATTAACTATGTTGTTTCATTGTTTGTCATTTGCCTCCCGACTCCTCGTTAATTAAGAGAGAGAGATGTATACTCTACCTGTCTTAAGTGGGCACAGACAAACCCACACTAAAGGCAAAATGTATTCAAATTACACTGTGCTATTGTGTGTTAGCACGCACAAAACTCATTAACTTTGTGTTTTATGAATGAACATGTTGTTCTAAAGTGTTAAATTTTACAACCTATGAACTCTGTGGCCTTGAACTTAAAATGTTCTCTTCAATGTTCTGCATACATGAATCCAGTAATGCACAAACCTGAAATTCAGCTTTACATGTTTGCACTTGCTGTTGTGTGTCTGCTGTATGTATATGTGTTTGCTTATGGTGTGCCCCTCTATTTTTCTGTGTGTGTGTGCGTGCGCGTGTGCGTGTGCCACCAGCAGCAGGTGTCAGCCCAGCAATTGGCCTTCCAGCAGCAGCTCCTGCAGGTCCAGCAGGTCCAGCAGCAGCATCTGCTCAACCTTCAGAGACAAGGGCTGCTCACAATCCAGCCTGGACAGACTGGCCTGCCACTGCACTCCCTCACTCAGGGTCAGTACCTAATATCACAGCACTGTATTGAACTACTGGCCCACTGCACTTTGTCGTACATCCTGTCCATCAGTACTCAATTGCTCCATGGGAGCATTTTTGTTAATAAAACACTGCAACAAAGTTATGTATGGGGAAGATCACCTCACCATCAACACCTCTTTTTACCTGCAGTATATTTAGCAGTGCTAAAATAGTAAACTGAATATTTAATCTGGGTTATAAAACTAAAACAATGAAGAATAGGGTTGTGCTAATACATCTGTTTATTGATTTATTGGGTGACCCTGGCCTTGTATTTAAAGCCCCAGTGTGTAAGAATTACTCCCATCTAGCGTTGAGATCATATATCGCAATCAACTATCTCTCACCACGCTGTTGAAAGTACGTATTACAGCTATGGTAGCTGCCACGCTTCAAAAAGCGAAAGTGTACAAAAGGCCGTCTTGTTGGAGTGCATCTCAGAGAGTGACCCAACAGAAAGGAGAAAGAGGGGAAAAAAAGAGACTACAGCGCAGAGGATAATTAACTAGTTGGGATTTGGTGTCTGCATCCAAAGCAGCTCCAATGTTCACTCTTTTTTCTGATGACGCCAGTCTCTTGCTCTTTTCAATATCCATTTTCTTATTCTGGGTGAAGAAGAAGACTCCTAGTCCTGAAATTTGGATTTTGAATATGTGTGGTCCTCCGTGTTTCCTTTTTCAAAGTTGGCGGGGCCGGGAAGCGACGATACCCATTAGTAGCAGCTGTGAGTTGAAAACGCAAAAGGAGCAGTATAGCTTGTATGTCCCTTAACGTATTTCAAGATGGCGCATGACTATGCAGCGTCTACCCCAGTTCATGCAAGCACAGATGTAAAATGTCAAGCCAATAGGAATACTTGAAATTGATGGTGGTGTTCAATATTCATATAAAAGGACAAGTTTGTGAAGGGCAATACAGATTTTGATAATGAACTACAAACGTTACACACTGGGGCTTTAAAAATCCCATATGGGTCAGGTGATTTCCTTATTATGGGAGTTATTCCCTAAACACAGGTTGTGACTGTTTTTATTTTTATATAATATGCATGATACATCGCTGTCATGCAGAGCTATTGGTGTGTCAATTTAGAAACAGTTTTCAATGTTTTCAGATGCCAGTTTTACCAACAATCTATATTAACATTGCAGCTTATGTAGGCCTCTGTATCTGTATATTCAGAGTTGTGTCATCTGCTACTGTTAATGCTCTGCTACAATACCTGTACAAATTTGCTTAGTCAAAGTGAACAAAGCACCACTTAAGTATGTAACCAAATAGTGTACGTGGTTTCACTAGATCAGGACACACCTACTGTACAGTAAATGTTCACTCAACACAACATTATTAAATGGCATCTTATGCATGTTGTCCGAGTTCACTGTTCACTGCACCATGGCTGTTTGATTGTGGTGTGCTACGCTTATCATCTGAAACTTTAGAAGTAAAATATCCCACTGTTGAGAGTGTCCAAGCTTTGTCCGTGAACTCTCTCTCTCCTGTGCCTGTGATTGGCATCCTGGTGGCAGTCTCCTTCAGCCTGACAGAAGACTGGATCTATTGTTCGTAAACTGCCAGTGAACTTGTCATTGTGAAACCGCCTGTTACTTGATAGGGAGTCAATACTTGTTGTTTGGCCAGGAAGTTTATTTCTTTATTTATTCTTTAACATATTTGTTAAGGAGTGGTCTCCTTGTGACAAAGGGTTTTAGAACATGACATTGACTATTCATTCCCAGTTAAGACAAACAGTTTTGAAATAACAAGATAAGGGCGATAAAAAACGGGAGGGGGGGGGGGGGGGGGGGTGCTGCTTAGGTAATAGGCAAACACAAACACAGTTTGTACAGTGGTGTTATTGTTTGGACTGGGTATGGAATTACTCATCCACTCGCAGACGATTGCCATGGGCACAGGCGTGGAGCGCTGTTGGGTTGTGAGTGTGCTTTGCTGAATTGCTCTGTGTCAGATGTCTGGCAAACACACACAAACACACACCCCTTGAGCAAAGCAGTATGTGTTGATATTTCTAGGTACTGTACTTTTGATGGATTTCACAACAGTCCCAGAACATCCTGTTTATACTGTGTCAACGTCAAATACCTCCAAGGCATCTCACCTTGTCAAAAGAGTAGGTGTATTAAATTGAGATCCCTTTTACCTTTTACTTTGTCAGGGCTGCACAGTTCATTTTATTAAAGCAGTGATTTAAGTCATTAATTGCATTGCATTAATACGGAGGACCACACCACACTAAATTTCTCTCTAAGGTATATCACCACGTGACAAAAGATAAATCATGTTAGCTTCCTACAGTTTATCACCATACGATACCATAAGGTCTCATAGACACAATGAAAGTAGGAATTGTTGCAAGGAAATATTTTTAGTTGAATGATCATAAGAGATAATCTTACTTTTTAATTCTGAGTGAGACAAATAGGATTTTAATTTAATTTTCCACTGTCCACCCAATGTATTGAAATGAGTTGTACTCAAACCTGAGGGGGTAATTTCTTGAAGGTGTGGAAGATGAGGCACTGTATCTCTCTCCACATGTACAATTAGTGTTTGTTAAACCAGTCGAACCTGGTTAGTTTGTCCCAATCCATCGATGGTTAACTCTGTGCCTCCAACAGCTGTTACAACACTTAGGATAGTATTCAGGCACCCGGTTTGTCTTCCTATCCTACACATTTTCTGCTTGACTGTTTAAAGTTATTGATGACCTTTCTGTTTTCCACATCACTAAACTCTTTCATGCATCAGTGGGCCATGCCTATGGTGCGCAGATCTAATCTGCAATACTCAGCTAGCAGTTAGCACTGCGTCGGAAGTGATGAGTTGATCTGCTCTTTTTTGGGTCCCGTTGATTATGGATTCAAACTCGGGGGCAGTAAATTGGCATGACTTTTTAACTGATGATTTTTTTCATTTCAAAATGTAGATATCGGTATAATTATATTAGGAAGCCACTGTTAGCGAATGCAATCTACTGTATTTCTTTTCTTTTCCATTTGCCAAGACAATGAAAGAAACAAAAGGTTTTCAAATAATAGGTCACTGTAACGGAGTAATTAAAGAAAAGTAGGTGTGCAATCTGCAGGTGTGTTTTGGGTACTGTGATGCAGTTTGCAGCTCATTTTTCAGTCTCCTGCTTAGTTGCATTGTTGGCTGAGATGGATTAGAGTCATAGAGGATAATTTCTTTCTGCAAAAACGATGGACTGAATGAATGCATTTGAATTAGCCTTTCAAACATTTGATAGCACTAATTAAGTATGAACTTGTAGATAGCAGTTTTGAGTGAAAACAATTGCTCACATTATCTGGAGTATAATTTGTTTCTGTTGTCGTAAATTCTTTTGACATTAATGTTCAAAGTCTTGGAAGCGGCCAGACGCTATCTGTTATAAATTACAACAATGTGTTTGGGAGGATATAACTCACATAAATATAAATTTGATCCACCCCCCCTCCCCCTGCTCACAAAAAGCCTGTCCTCTTGACCTGATAAGTGAGTCAGTGGTTGCTCAAGCTCATGTTGCTCAGGTGTGTGTGTGTGTGTGTGTGTGTGTGTGTGTGTGTGTGTGTGTGTGTGTGTGTGTGTGTGTGTGTGTGTGTGTGTGTGTGTGTGTGTGTGTGTGTGTGTGTGTGTGTGTGTGTGTGTGTGTGTGTGAGAGAGAGAGAGAGAGACGTGTGTGTGTGTGTGTGTGTGTGTGTGTGTGTGTGTGTGTGCACGCGCATGTTTAGGCACACCCTCTGAGGTTGCTCTGCAAGAGAGTGAGTTCTTGTAGCTGAACAACATCATTTAAGCTGTCTGGGAGAGGCCAGTGGGACAGTGACAAGACAAATTTGTCGGTAATATGAAAGCAAAGAATGTGGCGAGCCATGAAGTGCTCACAGAACAGCAGCACATCAGGGACAGCGGTGGGTAATGCGGCTGACCTGTCAGTGATTGATACATCGAGCAGTGGGCTACTGGTAATAGTTCCTGCAGCATTAGGACAGGACATATTTCAGACCTAAGGGGTGCATATCAGCAGGCCAGTGATTACGGCAACATAAACAGGGGTGCAGTAAAGGTCCCAGCCTGACGGAACAATAAACTAATAGCGATGTCACTGTCCCCCCACGGCACCAGCACTGTGTGTGAGAAGTAACAGCTCGGTTTAAAGAGCCCGGAGCACTGGGGGCCATTTTTTATTTGGGGGATGATGGCCTGCAACTGATGTCATTATGAACCTTAAATCAACTTTCTGCTTGCTTGAACATGGTCACCTGGGTACAGGGGGACAAGGACAGGAAAAGGTTGAAGAGCTCGGCCTGTCTGTCTGCCAAAGCTACCTGCAGAGGTAAAATTGAGTTGGGAGGCCGGTGATCAATCAAGTGTCCCAACAACATACATTTTTTAAAGTGCTTGTCCGTATTTCCCAGTCGTAATGAGTGGAATAGTTGTGTTGAAAAATGGAAAGGGGAAAGATAAACCAATCCGCCATTTAAAGGATGGACAAACCGGGGACCCAAGGAAGAGGATTTACAGATCAATGTCATTATGTGTCCCACAGTAATCAGATGGAGAGCAACTCATTGCATTTTGTCCAAACACAAAATATAACACCCTCTGAGACATTTGTGTAATGATATTTTATTGTCACTTATGTGTAATCATGAGCCATAGCTGTTGTTGAGTTTGAAGAGGTTAGGGTTAGATAGGAGTACCGAGAGGGAAGGCGAACGGAGAGCAATAAAACTAGGGACTAGATTCAGAAAGAGACAGCTTGGTCCCACTCTGTTACCTCTCTCATCAGACCGCTCTATCCGCTGCGGTTTCATCTGAGTAAACAGTGGTGTCGGGGTCACCAGGACTGCTGGGTAATTGAGCCAGTGTGGGCCGCCCTGTCAAGCACATCGGCTAAAAATACATCGCCCACTGTCACCGGGCACCAAGTGGGGGGAAAGTGATTGTTCCCGCTGTCGGAGCGCAGGACACTCGCATCACCAGTGACCTTCCGCTTCCCAACCAGCCATAACAGGCAAAAAAAAAATAAAAAAAAGAAACAAAATAAACTTTTGCTCCAAAGTCTCCTCATACCATCACAACAACAATTGATCCTTTGAAAATGCAACTGGAAATGAGCAAGCTGTGGATTAGCATGCTATGACACAGAGCGCAATATTAAGCATGTTTAGCCTGTCATGGACGTGCACTTCCATTAGCGCACATCAAGGCATTGAAGAGAATAAGGGAGAATACAGGCAGGCAGAATAGAGCCAGCGTGTTGAAATATTCCAATGAGGAAAGACGCTTCTTGGAACGTGGAAAGGTTATTGATTTGTCCTGTAATCATTTCCTGCTCTTTGATATGCAAACGATCTAGTGTGAATTTACAGCAATCCTATCAGACTCATTTCACAGTTCTTAGCCCCTGCGTCTCTCTGGAGTCCTCCGCCTCATTAGGCCAATGTTCTCCATTACCAGCATAATTAAAATCTTTAGTAGCTTATCAAATTAAAAATATTTTTGCTGATCGCATTGAGATCTTCACCTCACAGTTATTTTCCACAACAGGAATAAATTAAGACTAAGCATTCTGCACACAATGTATTACAATCGGGTGCTTGAAAGGAGCACTTCTGGTATCTATAGAGCTAGTGATGAGAAATGGGGAGAGGGGGGGATCCGGAGAATATAAACCCAAGAAGATAAGCATGTGCAAATCATCTTTCATTTGCCAGTGCTCATTTTGAGAATGGATTTAATTAATTGTAATGTTAAACGAGCGGTCTTGCCCATTTGCTCTGTGGTTAAATTCACCACGTATCCAAGGGCTTCTCTCACCATGGTTAAAACGTGGCTTATTTAAGCACAGATTTGAATACCCAATACAAATCCACATATTCTCCTATTAGATCTTTTAGTATGCTATTAAAATCAGGGTTATCCAGATGTGGTATGTCTTGACTGAAAATACAAATAGCCACAGATTCTGCACCCGTGAGGCTTGATCTTATTTTACATATCAGCTTTATCCTCATTTGTGTCAAATGAAAGCAGACTTCTCCGGCACAGTAACCGACACAGCATAGATGGACACATATGTATTATGTGCAAACAAAGGCTCTCTTCTCCCAGACATGGAAAGTGGGGTGCACAAACACAGCATTATCCTTCTTCATCCCAGCTCTGGCCCTGGGTGTCGGGACCACTGTCATTCATAGGCAGAAGAAAACAAATGCACTTGGTAGATGTGTTTCCAGCACACAGAAAAATGTCTTCTGTCTTCAAGGGATTTTTTTTTTCAAAGGGCTGTGTGAGCTGCAGTGTGCTTGACTTGTTAAATGAGGTTTAAGTCTTCTGTGTCAATTGGAGGCGGTGCAGAGCTTTAAGTATTTTGCACATTAATGCGCTTTTGAGAATATTACCCCAGGGTCCTGTTTCTCAAGGAGGCAGGGGTGGGATGTTTTCTAGCATTGCTATTGTAAACTTTTTGTTGTGTATGTTCTGCACATCTCTGTTGTTGAGAGAAAATGATGGTGATTATTCAGATTTCATGCCTTGTCTGGGTGTTAATTATTTACTCTGTGGGCATGAAATCTGCGTGAATGCTAGGGATTTGTGTATACAAACACACTACAGATCACAGGAAAAATGGGAGGGAGAGAAGGAGGTGGCGGAGAGGAGGGGAGGCAAGAGCTCTCAGTACATTACCCTGTAGTGGAATATTTTCTAATTAATACTCGGCTTTGTTTACAGACGCTTTGATTTAATTAAGTGATGAAGAAGAGAGTTGGATTAGCTGCTAATTGATTTAATTATCCAATTTGTTTGTCTCAGGCATGATTCCAGCAGAGCTGCAGCAACTGTGGAAGGAGGTGACAAATGCTCACGTGAAGGAGGAGCACAACAGCAGCAACAATGGCCACCGGGGCCTTGACCTGTCCTCCCCGGCACCGCCTAAGAACCCTCTCCTCAACCAGCATGCCTCCACCAACGGGCAGTACCTGAGTCACAAGAGAGAAGGGTGAGTCTCAAGGACTTTTGTGTATTTCTCGTTTTGTTTTGTTTTTTTCCTGCACATGTCTTCACATCGTTCCTCAAAATGAGAACATGGGTCAGTGAAGACACGCAAGCTTAAAATGATCGCTTTTATACAACAATAATCTATTAAAGCACTGTTCCTTACCTTATTTGTAATCTACAACTGGTAATTAAACTTGTGAAACAGTCTTCACTGTCATCTTTGCATAAAGCAAACAGAAAGAATTTCCATTTAAAATAGCAATTTCTCACAGGGCCCCAGTTGATAGACATGTCCCCATAGGGTATGCATAGAGATTACTCTTAATTTATAGTGTGTAAGTATTATTTCCATTAAGGCCAACACTTTTCTATGTGTCTGGATACAGCTAGGGATTTCACAGAAACACCTGGAAAAAATACAGGGATTTCGAGAAATCACACAGTTGAAATTGGATCACCAAACTATTAATGAGGGGGTCAGGTTATTGAACCCCCTCATTCATTGACGACCTGTAGAATCAACCTGACAATGACCTGTCACATCAGGAATAACAAAAGCATTATAAGAACAACATTATACTGTATGCCAGAAACAACATACCCTGGGTGGGTGTAACATACTTTCAAAACCAGGGTGAATCATCTATGAAATGCATTTGCTCTGTGAGCTGTGTGTCTGTGTCTTTAAGCAAGGAATTAATTTGGCATCTTACACATTTGCTTGTGTTCTTGCACCAAAGCCTGATCTTTGAACTGCTGGTGAGGAGCCTCCAGGCACCGTGAGCTCACAGCATAACATCTGACTTGTGTTTCAGTGATCAAAACCTATGCGTCATTATAAAAGCATTGCCGATTAAAACATGTTGAGCACAGTAAACCAGCTGGGGGAGTGTGTGTGTGTGTGTGTGTGTGTGTGTGTGGGGGGGGGGGGTGCACGGGGGTTGTAGAGAGTGACTTTGAGAGGAAATGCTATGATTCACTGATGGAGAGATAGAAACGGAAAGTAGCTATTTCTTTTCAAGCAGTGGTATCGGTTTTAAACAGATTAATATTACCTGCACAGACTTATCCTCTTTACTGTGTTTCAGAGTTATCTTCCAACACAGACACCATAGAAAATTTAAAAGAATTGGGCGATAGTTGCTCCCATGGTTGACAGTATCCACAGGCTTCCAGTCCTCCTTCATCAAGAGTCTAGCTCAATGTCTGTTTGTTTTTTTGTGAAGTTAAAGACAAATCGCAGAGGAGGATATTGATTCGCTCACTCCATCACACATTGTCGCAAGCGAGCACACAAGGTGAGCATCGGTGGCAGGAAAAGGCAAAAACCAGCCACAGCTGAGGGCTCCATGAAACATCGGAGAAGACATAACGTGAGAGCTGGCAGCCCCTCTGCCTCGCGCTGACTGTCAGAGATTAAAGAAGATGTCAACAGCAGTTTAACACAAGCTTAAGTGAAGAAGGCACTCCGAGTCTGAATATTCTCGCAATATCTTAGATCTGTCAGAAAACCAAGCAGGTGATTCTCATCCACCCCATCTGCTCGAGGAAGTCGTGGATTACCTACCAAGACTTTCCAATGTGCAATAACTAAGAATAGATGGCTGATACAAAGTGAACACCAAACATTGATTATTAAAGGCTGAATGATGCCAGTTTAGATCCACACGACCAATAACCCTTTCTTGCGTTAATTTTGGAAAACTTAAATCAAGAGCATTGCATCAAAAGATAGAGAAAGCATGAGAGGAGAGCCTCTCATGCTCTCTCTATCTTTTGATGATGCAGGCTCAATTCTGATCAGACTCCATGGGAAGAAAAATTGAATTGTATTAAGTATGGTTATTCTAAGCAAGGCTCTGAGAAAACGTTATATGTGTTATAATCCAGGGATTTGAATAATCAGGTTGAAGATAATGGGCTGGGCCGGGCTGGGCATAAATAGAGAGCATGCACTCATCCTCCCAGTGCTGAACTTAATGAACTTTTAATTGATGCGGTTTGGCAAGTCCTTTTGTCATGCAACAGAAACAAGCCTCTCTGCTGATGGGCCTGTTTTCCCAACTGGCTTCAGATTGGTTTACAGCAGGCCCTAAGTACCATGTAGTTAGTTTCATGTGTCATATAAAATCTGCCCAGGCACAACGACGCCTGCAACTAAAACCTTAAGTGCATCCACAGGAATCACTCACCGGCTTTGCACTTCCGTCTTAAGGAAGGAGGAGAAATTCAATCACTGCCGGCTTGACACACCGAAGACGAGGCACGTGTTCCTGCTTTTACTTGTCTCAAAGAACACTCTGGCAAGGCAGACTGGGATTTCTGTTTGTCTGAACAACATCCCTGATATGACCAGGACCTGAGTCACTCAATCTGTCAGGCCGTGTTGTTTCCCAGCCCACGAACTGTGATGCATAGATGAAGATATACCCCTGTGAGCCAGGTCATCTTTATTCAATGATTTGCTTATTTAAATGAAATGTGGCTGATCTGTATCTGACACAAATTCCCAATACAGTGCTGCATCAGCTGTGTAAGGGAGAGCATCCTCACAAAGCGCTTGGCCCACTTTATTTCCCAACAACCATCACAGCAATCTGTTAAGGACATAAATAATCAGATTTGGCACAGCACTCCCATCTCTCTTGCCCTTCATTTGTCTTACACCAGAAAAAAAACTTGATAATGAAATCATTTAGGGTAAACCATGCAGTGGCACAGAGAAGACGAACGGCAACGATCGAGTATAGGGCCTAGAGAGTTAAAAACGGGGAGGGTGGCGGCTATGAATGGAGGATTGAGGGGGCGGACACAAGGGAATAGCTAACATTAGTACCAATGGTGAGGGAGAGTGTTGTGACTGGCTTCACACACATTGTGGCCAAACTCTGACCTAGCATGGTGGACATCAATCTTCCCTTTTTTGCTGATAGATTGAGTCCATCAGCACACAATGCCATAGATCATGACTTGTTTATGGCCCAAAGCATCTCATCAAAAGAAGTGAACTAGAAAACAAGTGGCCAGCAGCTGTCTGAGTCATCTTTGTTTCTGTCTACACCTAAAACAGAATGCAACACCTTTGGCTCCCAGTCTATAGGCACTTTAATGTTCCTTCTCCTCTAAAGGAAGCTGATGATGTGGTTTTCCTCATCGCTGTTACAGGATCATTAGAGTGTTCTTTCCCCAGGGCAGCCTGACAATAAAAACATCCTGACAGACCTGTCGTGGGTGCAAATCAAATTTAACGCAATGCAACTGCTGAGCGGTTTTCCTTAATATTTTTTTTATTTTTTAAACATTTTCTCAAATTGGACCCAACCCCATGAATCCTACACTCTTATTCCTACTACACTAATGTAGCTCATTTGGTTTAAATTCTGTCATTTGCTACTGTTTAGCCATCCACCGTTTAAAAGGTCTCTTCTGCCACCAGCCCCTTACAGCGCTTTGTGCTCACTGATTCCCACCACACTCCACATTTCAATTTCTTCTTAAAACAGAATTAACCAACAACCCTGCTCGCAAAGAATTGAAAAAAGGATCTCTTTAAATTAAAAACTAGCATTACCTTCACCGGTACACACGTTTCCTTGTTAAAAACTCATTATTAATAGGTCTTCCGCCATCTATTTATTAGCTGTATCAAAACAGAGGTCTTAATGTGAATGCATTATTCA
This sequence comes from Gymnocephalus cernua, assembly GCA_023631565.1. Taxonomy (NCBI): domain Eukaryota; kingdom Metazoa; phylum Chordata; class Actinopteri; order Perciformes; family Percidae; genus Gymnocephalus; species Gymnocephalus cernua. The sequence continues at coordinate 36,002,063 of CM042428.1, read as the reverse complement.
TAATTGAATTTAAAAAAGAAATATGAAAATATGAAGGAAAAAAAAGCTGCTAACCACATTCATGAATGCTTGACTGCTTCCTAATTGCAATGCAATTATCACATGTTATGAACAATGTGAACTCCTAAGCAAGTAATTATAGCACAAGGAAACCTGTGACAACCTCTAAAATGTCCTACTTGAGGTACATCTTTACTAACATGGATACAAATGAGATTTTAATCTGGACATCGGCTTGTTTAATCCTGCAAACTTGGCACACCATGGTTAGAATACTTTTTGTTTTAACTAATTAATTTTTACATCCAGTTTTTAAATCATAGCAGATGGATGATTGGCTAAACAATGCAACATGTTATTCTCAGTATTTATTTTCCCCTCTCTATCCTTAAAGACATCCCCTGAAGTAGTAGTATTAGACATTGTCTCTTACTGAATATATGTATATAAATGAGATTTTAGTGGTTGGAGTTATTCCCACATGGCAACACAACCGTTTGTGGTGTAATGAATCTCCCTATCTGGCCCGTTGTCTTAGAGAGCAGGGCTCAGATTGGAGGAGAAGCAGCAGTATTGTGCTCACGAGCCACCAGAAGCACAGGTGGTAGCGATATAGGCCAGTCCCCCAGGCTCTTGTAGCTGAAAGTTGTGTGTCTTGTATAGTGCCTGTGTCCATATGGCTGCCTGTCTTGTTCTCTTAGCAGACACTGCCTCCACACAGGCCGCTTTCTCTCAGCGCCGATTGTGGTTAGCTGTGGTTCCACGCCTCTCGCCATATGGAAGATGTTGTAAAGTTTGTTTTTCAGGGACGTTCCCACTATTTAGACTGATTGTATGAAGCCATACGCTCCCCGTAGATGCGGTGCTTGTCAGCCCCCGGTGACATGGATTGGTCAGTAGATAAATTGATACCAGGCGGGGATGTTTACAGTTTGTGCACGGTGTGAAAGTGCCTGGTGCTTTCGGGGGGTTTCATGTTGTGGTGCACACTCCTCCAGGTGGGCTCTGGGACATGATGCAGCAGGCTGTGCCAGGAAAAGCAGCGGCTGAGGGAGCCCCCTAGCAGTTTGATCAAAGTGAATTGCAACATGGCTCAGTGATACCAACTAATTACATATTGATTTGGTTGTGCTTTCACAACATGGGTCCCTTCTTTTAAGAGAAGAGCAAGCAGAGATCACACAGGTACACTGATTCCACACAGGCCAAGGTTCACATATCAAGTTGAAGTCAAGGTCTTCATGTGGAAACTACATACAGTACACAGGGAGGTGCTAACCAGGCATCCGCTTAACAGGAGAAACCTTCTTCTGTGACCCCTCGTCACGTTATGTGCTACAGGCCTGTAACTGTGTTTGTATTCTAGAAAACTTAAATAAAAAAACTGTTTTTATTAACAGCTGTGTCTCTTTCTCTTGTGATTTTCTCTTTTAGATCCACACTAGAAGAGCATTCCCCACACAGTCACCCTCTCTATGGTCACGGTGTTTGCAAGTGGCCTGGATGTGAGGCGGTGTTTGATGATTTCCATTCATTCCTCAAGTAAGTAAACGTCATAGTGGGAATTATGTTTCCATCACAGTTTGTTTGTCCTCGTGTTGGGTGGATTACACGTTTTGTGACCCCCGCCGATCAGAGGCACTACAGGTGCAGCTGGTTGTTATTCCTGAGTATGGGTGCCTGGGTTGGCCCTGTCTTGACAAGGGTACTGTGGCGGGGTCGCCTTCTGAGAACGGCATGGGCCTCTAATTCCTGTGATAAGCGCAGTTCCCATGGTGACTGGGGCCGCTTTTCCCAAACAAACAACGGTAGGATGTTTATCTGTGGCAACCCACACTTAGGGCGCTCTGCATGTTTGCCCTTGTCACTGGACAGGGGGATTTGTGTGTGTGTGTGTGTGTGTGTGTGTGTGTGTGTGTGTGTGTGTGTGTGTGTGTGTGTGTGTGTGTGTGTGTGTGTGTGTGTGTGTGTGTGTGTGTGTGTGTGTGTGTGTGTGTGTGTGTGTGTGTGTGTGTGTGTGTGTCTTTGCCTTGCTCAGCTCTTTCTGTCTTTCTCTCAGTGCTTTATTTGTCTTTCCCTCTCCTTTCTCATGCTCTTAGTTCTTTGACTTGTGTTTTGGTTTACGGTGTTGTTTATTTTATTGAAGGCCCACACCTCAGCACTGTGTTAAAATCAAGCCGTGTGTACTGCACTTGAAGAGCTCCAGCTAAGTCAGCATCACCTGTGTAACAGGTTCGACCCTTTCCAGCCTGACGCAGGCCTTTTGCTTTGCATCATGTTTCCCAGTCTAAGTCAGACCGCTGGTTTACTAATCAACCCTGTGTGCAGTGCGCTCTCAGTAATCCAACACATAACAGCGCCATGGTTACGGAGAGGATGAAACATCTGCATTGTGGCAGCAGATCAATGGCTCACTGTCACCCCGGATTAGTCGCACTTTAAACAAGATATGACAACAATTCCATTATCCTAAAACAAGCACTCAGCGAACAGACGGAGAGAAAGGTGCTGCAGAGGGACGCCTCACAGGCAGCTGAAAGTTTTGACTGTCTTTGTCAACACTTTGAATCCTCTTCATCGTTTACTTAAATCCACTTAGAGATCAGTTGCCTTCAGAAAAGCGTATTGCTAAATTGTTTGGCAGTAAAGTACAATTTCTTTTCAAATGAAAAAAGAGGCAGGCATGTATTTTTGTTTAATAACCATCCTGTGACACATAGTTATTAAACCACATATTACACACATAGACGCATATTTCAGCTTTTGGAGCGACCTCTTCAATCCATCACTATTTATTGTATTCTGACTTTGCCTCACCCTTTGTTTATAGAAGAGAGGGGAATTAAATTCCATGCGCCCGGTAGAGCTCTGCCTTGAAAAGTCTCTAAGTGCACTCTGCTATGTTTTTACAAGTGTTTTTATCATGGCAACATCTTGTTTACTTTAGTTGCCTGCTCAAACTGCTTGGAACATGTTAAGAAAACATTTGGGGAGAGTCTCCACAAAGCTGCCTTTGTTTTTAACTGCAGGCAAGGGTGCGAGCCGCTCACCAAGGTGTTAACGCTCAAACCCTTAAGCACTTCCACATGAAACCCAGCAACTGATACTGCTGGCCCCCCAAAACGAATCAAAAATAAAAACAAAGAATAATAGTCTCCAAAGGTTGGGAGAAATGGTAAATATACGAATATGTTGTCATGTTTCTCAGGCGTGCGTGCGTGCGTGCGTGCGTGCGTGTGTGTGTGTGCGTGCGTTTGTAGTCAGCAGAACACAGTGTACTGTGTACCAGAGAGAGAGAGAGAAAGAAAGGTGAGGAGGACTCTAACGGCAACCAGATTTCTGCTCCACTTGCCAACAGCAACAACTGACACAGGACTGAATGTTTTTTTTAAACTGTGTGTGTATTTATTCTATCTTTTAAAGTAAACATTACATACCTACATGCACTATCTTGATAAATACAAAGCGCCAAATCCCTGTTCCTGTTTTCGGGTTCAGCACACAGAAGGGCGGGGTTAGGTTCATAGCAGAGCCTGGTGTTATTTTACGAGGGGGTCAAGACCCTTCTCTTCAGTGTCCAGTCAAAGGTCAGAGCCTGTAAAACACTGCAGTGCCCTCTAGTGCTGCACTGTCTCTCTGTTGAAACCGCTAAAACTCATCTCTCACACCTCAACACAAGTCATTTTTCCCAGCCTTTTTTTTTAAGTTAGGTATCACTGCAAACCATGCAGACAAGTGAAAAAACACAAATAAGCCAAACATAAATTCATGTAAAATAAGAATAAGATTAGTTTTAAATGCTGAAATCCTGTATGAAAAGTATAAACTTAAAATGAATAATTATAATACAAGAAATCATTAGAAATTTTCTTTTTGAATTAATTTTAAATGTATATCCTACTGTAGAGATTTGTGCATTTAATTTAAAATTCGGCCAAATAGTGAAGAAGATAAAGTGTCCTTAGAGACAGCCTTAAGCTCTGTGTACAGTCTATATAATTACAAATTATAAAGAAAAAAACTAACTCATATATGTTAAAAGCCCACTGTTACAGGAATGTCTATTTAACTTGTTTTATTGTGGCAATTTACATTAGGGACTGTCATCCTGCCAGAGAGCTTTTAAAAGTGGCTTCATTTGAAGTCCAGAAAGTGACACATGCCAACGTTCATAGCCTCTCTCGATGTCAACTCCCCGTATCCCCTGCTCCCATGTCCAGACACTCCTCTCAAGGCTGCATTAGGGCCATTTGAATATTTCATTTCCTATTAATTATGCACTGTGACTCTCCATGTCATTAGAAGAAATAAAGTGGAATGTAACAAAGGATGAAAAGAAGCAGGGCACATGTCTCCTATGAACAGAGAAATTCCAAAGCTGCTCACGTAGGCCACCCTTCATTGAAAATTCAGTCTCTGCCAGTTAAATTGAAGTTGAAATGCCTTTACCTATTATTTTCTTCTTTGAAATTTAGTAAGATGTCCTGAAATGTTTACCAGTTTCATTTTCAGACCTACTTAATTAAATGGCATTTATTTGACTCAAACAAATGGAAAGCCCCTGAAGAAGTCTAAATTGATTTCAGGAAAGGGAGATATTACCCATGCTTTCTTTGAATATGCCTTTTTAATTTCTTTTCTTTTTTTTGCCACAATAATTAACTTCAAGTGCTGAATGTATATCACAGTCATTTTGAAAAATGTATTATCAAAACACAATAGGAGGACCTGAGGGGGGGGGGGTGGTGAGACCACACTTCCCATAAAGATTTAAATCATTCACTTCAAGGTTGAAAATACCGCAGCTGAACAGAAACCTTCACATTTCAAGCAGAGCACAATCAATTTTCCCTCCCTTCACATGTCTGTTTTCTGAGTGTCTGTGTGGTGTTTAATGCACAAATGTGTTGTCTGTACATAAAACAATGGCTTCAAATTTATTGGGCTATCATACCGCCAGCGCTGCCACTGTGCCTTCACAGGTTGACTCTGGCTATTTTTGATTTGCAGTAAATGACAGAAAAAGTGCATTTGAAAAGGCGGGCGCGTCACACACCTCTCTCCCATCTGCCCGGCGCCACTGTGTGCACACAGACATGCCTGGTGACAGTGACCTACATGGTCACCGAAGATGTGATATAATTTATGATATATATAATATATTGGATCCATTAGCGAGCATAATGAAGTAGTGAAATGAAAGGGTATTTGTGAAATCAGTTCAAACATCCTGCTCGGATTATGATTAAATGATTAATGAAATGCCCCTGCATAAGCATTTTCAAACAGTAATTCATGCGGCGGCTGATAAAATTCCTCCAATCATATTTCCTTCAGTCGTGAACCTTATCTCCACCATTTTATATAAATCACAGACGAAAAAAAAACCTGTCTGCTACCCAGCGAGCTACTTATTTAGATTAGTTAAAAACGTGCAGGAAAAGAGAACATCTTCCCTGTATGAAATAATCACGCATAATTATATCCATAATTCAAGTTTGTGACAGATCCCATCTCCTCGTCCTGTTGTCCTCTGCGTTTTGGTCTGGCTTTATTTGAATTCACTTAATTACACAATGAACAGAAAACACACCGAAAAAGGGGCAAATCCAACCAACAAGGCAAAAAGAAGCTAGAATGAGAAGAAATGGCATTAAGGCACTGGTGCATAATGTACTGTAGCAAAGGACTTCCGCCTGAAATTCTTCAATCATTCGTCTTATCTGTGAGCTTTAGTTGGAGCAGACAGGACTGTCTGCTGGTTCTGCAGACATTGTATGTGTAGTCTTTAGTTCCATGTTAAAGCTGTGAGTAATATTTACCTAAGTGTTGCCACATATTCGCAATGCATTGTGCTTTACTCAATGAGCACATTGCCTCATTAAACCAGACATCTTTTGTTTCTTACATCTAAAAGGCTGCAGAAGTTGAAAGTCAAACTGACATCAGCGTTTTTTTGTGTGTTCTCTATTTTTTGTTTTCCAGGCATCTTAACAATGAGCACGCCCTGGATGACAGGAGCACGGCCCAGTGTCGGGTGCAAATGCAGGTCGTACAACAGCTGGAGCTGCAGGTATTGTCTCTCAGTTTGTTTTGGCCCAAATATTTATGTGTCTTCTTCTCCTGACACTTCCTCAGTGTCTGCCGAAACCCCTCCGCGTCCGTCCGATATCAGCCATGGGTCACGCTAAAGGAGGCAGCAGAGTGAAATCATTTTGTACATTTGCAAGTAACCAGTCATTAAAAATGTGTTATGTATGCAGGACAGCCAGGAAAAGATATATGAAGGGCCCGAGGCTAAGTAGAGAAGATAATTACATTTTGAATTTTACTGAGTTTTAAAGTTATTTATGACTTTTAACTGTTTGGCACCAACAATAAAACACTTGGTGAAATGCCTGGGCAGCATAGTGTGGATAGGCGCTCAATGTTGAGTGACAGAAAGGTTATTGGAGCCCACCGCAGAAAACGTTTGATAAGTAGTGGGTTTAATACGATTTACCCTATGTGTGATCTTTAATTGTCCTTTCCTGCGAGAAAGAAAAATCTGCAAGTCTACATTAAGAATGCACTTATGGAAAAATACTTGGTTAACTGTCATTCCATTAGGAGGTCCATGTAATGGCTAGTGTGTTATATGTGTGTCTGTGTGCAAATGGTGAACACTATGATAATGTAAGCTTGCACTTATTTATAAAGATTACAGGGGAAAATAAAACCAACCCATCCCATTAAACTGTGTTTTTATTAATTAGCTGCTGCTGCAGTTGTAAAGTAAATACAGCAAAGATCAAATTTAATGCATTCCAGATGCAGGATTCACTTGTGGTTCAAATTTTAGCCACATAATACCCAACAAATTATTGATAATGAGTATAGAACAGTTGTGGCTTACTGGATGTTAGCCTTAAACAATGAGAGTTGAGTTGCTTAAACATTACACCACACCAACGTCCTGTTATTTCCGCTCCGGTGGTGTATTATCCAGAGGGATGGAGCAAAGCTTTATCAGACACAGACTTCTTCTACATGCAGCCTATCACCATAATTTAAGCTGGCAGCTAAGACAGCGCTGAGTTTCAGACAGGTAGAAAGGGCCTGGGCCTGTTATTGGCAATGAGATGTAGGATGTTTTAACCTTGAATTGAAGACAGTAGTTAGGTTGCCTGAAGTGCAGAGTTGTTGACAGCATTTTAAAAACAAATTATTAGACGGTCCCAAGACAAGAAAGGATTGATTTCTGAAAAAGGGATGTGTGGAATTAATAAAAGTATAGATTTTCTTTTTTTTGTTCAGAAAAAAATCTAATGTGTTCTCTTTTGCCATTACAGCTATCGAAAGACAAAGAGCGTCTGCAAGCTATGATGACGCACCTTCATGTCAAGTCCACGGAGCCCAAAGCCACCCCACAGCCGGTGAGCAGCGACCCAGTCATACGTCTCTTTCTTGTCCCTCCCCCATCCTTTTGTTTGTCTTAATTGGCACACATGTATTCATTAATCCCTTCCTCCATCTTCTTATTTATCTGCTAAATAAAAACAGCTGTTCTCTTGAGGGAGGCAGTAAATATTGTTTGGACCACATCTGCTGACATCCGAGATTCAATTTGGTGTCTGTGATGAACTGGAGGCACACACTGTTACAGCCCCAGAGAACTAGTGCCTGTTTGGGCAGACAGGAAAGATGAGAAAGCAAAGGAAAATAGAAATATAGCAATAATAACAGACTATATTTTATACATAGGTAAAATGTGTTGTTTATTTTTAAGATCTTTTAACAGCAAAGTTACATAGTGCTTTCCTGCCAGATAACATAAAATATAATATATAACATGTATTAAAATACCAACAACAAATTCATCCATGTAGAAAAATGGAAGAAAAGACTGTGAATGAAACAATATCGCATGGTGAAACAATTGAAGCACCATATTAAAATTGTAATATTTCATGTAGGGGCTGAAAATAAGATATTATTGATTGATATGTAGAGATATAAGAAATGGGTTACTGATGTTGAAAGAAACATTAGTAAAATGACATCAACACTAATCTTAGGCCGAGGTGTAATTAGTTTTACATTAAGTCAACTGTTTTTAACTGTGATTAAGTTGTAGTTTTAACTTAAATGTTGTTTAAGGTTAAGTTTGGCAGCAAAATAGACACCAGAGTGAAGAATGAACAAAGTGTAAAAATGTAAAATCATGCAGGATGAGAAAAGAAACAATAATGTCTTACTGGTGATTAACCAAAACATTCTGTAGGTGAACAACTGAAACTTTGAGTAAATGTATAAGCAGATCAATTTATTATCTTCTTGACACATTCCAGACATCATGCTTATCACTCTTAATATATGCCCTGCCATAAAACCCACTGCTTAATCCCTATCCTATAGGGGCAAGGGCTTAACATATGGCATTTAAGTGGCTGCGCTATTTTGTCATGTTTAAGAAGGGGCCTCACCACCATATTTCAGTCTGTATGACAGTTCCTTCAGTGATCATTTCACAGCGAGAATCTGAAATCACGCTCACACAGATGCACAGTATGCATGCAGGAGTCTCGTCTCTCAGCACACTGTGCGGCTTGGATCATTTATTTAGAGTGTCGGAGAGGTGGCTATTGACATACCAACATAAACTGCCTGGAGATGTCGAGCGACAATAGACTGTCTGTCTGTTAAAGCTGCGTGTGTCACACACACTGATCGTGTAGATTAGAGTGCATATCGAGGGCTCTGACACAGGGACATTTGTATATGAAAAGTGGTAGGAGCGGCAGATAGCATCTTGAGTTCACTACCTCTCCTCTCTCCCCGGGGCCTGTGAGAATGGCTGTGTCAGAGCTCAGTGCTAATGCTCTCAAGGGGGCAAGCTGGGATTTTTATTCAAATAAATAGACTCCTATTCTCCAGCGCCACTTTGCCTGCTGCGAGCTGCTATGAAGTGCTATGATAAATATGTCTGGCTTCGGCTAGATGAGTGGTGGACTTACACAGGTCAGGGCCCATGGCCCTACTGAGGTTTTAGTGATATTGCAGCATCAGAGGTGTCTACCAAAAAAAAAAAGAATCTCCTTTGAGGAGATGCAGAATCAGAGTATTCTCAGAGCTGACTGGAGATACAGCCACTCTGAAGAAACAATTGTGTTCTTCCAGTAATTGCTAGTTCTGCTTTTCTGCCGTTCTGTGCTGTTGCGTTTAATAAAGGCGTGTATAAGTAGCCAACTGTCATAGCAAAGTAGCTGGTTTACATTTAGTTATAATTAAAGACAAACAAACTGATACTGTGCATGCACAACGTCAAATGAATAGGATTCATTTTATTCTTCTGAGGTGGATGGGAGCGGGGGAAGATCAGAACAAAATGTGCCACATTAGCAATGTGTGTTTCTGTATGTATGCCTGTGTGTGTGTGTGTTTGTATTTGCCTGTGTGTGTGTGGGTGGGTGTCTCACTTGGTGTCACTAAGCATTCTTGTCAGAAATCTGACCTTTTACGCCATACATAATTAAGGAGGGACTTTTTGTTTATTTTCTTTAGCAGCTTGCCGAGTCAAAGCCAGTATAATTAGATCACCAATTACCATTTAATTAATTTCAGTCTGAAGTCTCATTTTGTCTAGGCACTGGAGTGAGCCCAAATGGTGAGGCAAACAAAGGCAAGGCTATTACCAGCCTGTCTGGCCTATTGTTGAAGCCTCTCTGTGTTTATGGCCAGGGAATATGTATGAAACATGAAACAAAGCCTGCTAATCCACAGGAAGAGAAGTCAACACCGCAGCCCCATTCTATTGATAGCATTGTGTCAGAAACACGCAAACCCAAGTGTGATTTATTTTGTTCATGATTTAGAATAACACGTCTTCGGCTACCGTTGGTGAGGATGTAGTCTACGTTTGTGGATCCCAGCAGTAATCCAAATTATTTGGGCAGACTCTGCCAAAAAGCCATAGTTCAGCCTCCAAAACATAAATAGACATTGTGAGGAGTTGGACACGTCTGTTTAAGTGGGAGAATAAGAAAACAGAAATGTTGATCATTTTATTTACAGCAGTTTGCAACTTATAATATTTTTTTGTAAAAATACAATAACAAATAAAACAAAACAACAATATTGTTATGACATTGTCATGTCAACACTAAAATCTGGGGATGCCGATCTTGGATGTCTCATGTCTTTATTATTCCTGTTGGAAATGATTGTAATTGTAATAGAATGTAATATATTGGGTGGCTGAAAAGGATCTGTATTGCTGTGTACAGTCACGTGTCTGTTCACTTTCACCTGTCGTCAAACGACTTTTGATCCCTCGTAATCATCAAATGATTTCAAAGATGAGATGTGTCCTCCCAACACTGTCTCCCTTTTTCTAGCTCTCCATTTCTCTCTCTGTATTTTCTCTGCTTTATTTTTCTCACAGTCCGAAGTCATGTTTAATTTGGATACTGGCCTCCTTCGGCAAATTAGCAATTAGAACAATTTTGTGGGAATATGTATATGTGTCATTAGTTTTCCTGCCAATTAATAGCTGGAGCAGGGGGGTCAGGCTAGAATTTTCCACTTGACTGCTGCTCCAGTATGGAGGCTTGGCGCTTGGCTCGGAGCCGCCACAGCTGCTGGAAGCAATGCTATACCTTTGGAGCACTTGCCATAATTAGTTTACCTTGTAGCCATTATTACTTAAATCCCTCCTCCTCCTTAGTCCACCCAACCCATCCGCACTCACAGGCTTCAGTGGTAAAAACCAAATATTCTCTGCATGAGACTGTCCGTGGAAATACTGTGATGCCATCTTTACCACGGCTATCGTGGCTCTGATGATGGAGGTCAGTCAGATACAGTAGTTAATCATCAGATCACCTCCATAAGCAGCTCCTAATTAGAGTCCTCACAATACAATTTCAGCTTGTAATTAGCCCAGATTGGCTTCTTCCTCTGGCTGCCTTATTAGCGGGGCTGCTCAGCGGTAGGTGAGAATCACACTGTCATTTTTCAGAGCTGTTCGGGCCGCCCATCTTCCCTTTTCCGCTCAACCCTCACTGGTTACCACGGACCCACAGTGGGTAGATGGGGGGGGGGGGGGGGGGGGGGGGGGGGGTTGTCCAAACAGGACAAGAGGGACAAAAGATTAAACAAAGGCGGTGAAACAGAAAGCTGGAATAAGGCCCGACACGGTAGCAAGGGAGAAGGAAGAAGAAGAGAGCAGAGCGTAAAGAGTGGAGGAGTGGGGCTCCGAGGTTGTTTTCCAAACATTCAGCAAACGTTCATGGATCATCTCAGGGCCGGCCTGCAATTAGAGAGGAGATATGCATAGTCAATGAGGCGTCTGAGACACAGGGGTAATTAGAGAACTAACTGTGCTCCTGTCTGTCTCTCTGTGTCCTTCTGTTTGTTTGGTCTTGATCGGGGTTTCCAGCTCAACCTGGTGTCGAACGTCACATTGTCCAAATCGGCCCCCGAGGCGTCTCCTCCTCTGAGCCTGCCCCGGACCCCCACCACACCCACAGCACCTCTAACACCCCTGTCCCAGACCCACTCCGTCATCACAGCCAACAGCCTCCACAGCGTGGGCCCCATGCGACGACGCTACTCGGACAAATACAACATGCCCATCTCTCCAGGTACTGCAGGATGAACACGCATACTCACATGTACAAATAAACACATGGAATCTTCCCCGTTCAATAACGCACATGACACGCAAACCACACATACTGTATCTGTTGACCTTGTAATCATGCTAATATTTGTGTCACTAGCCACTGATTACTGTTGACACCTGATCATTTTATTCCATAGTGACACCGTTTGTGTTTGTTCCCTGTGTGTAGATCTCAGTCAGAACAAAGAGTTTTACATGAATGCAGATGTTAGACCGCCGTTCACGTATGCCTCACTAATAAGACAGGTAAGGACTCTGCTTGTGCTTTATAATGTGTTGATTCTTTTACATTTTTCACACTTTCCAGTCATAGCAAGAAATACAGCAGATATGCACTCAGCTATTTGGAAAGCCACAAACTGCATGTCTTTGACTTATTTCTCTGCTCCTTCCTTGTTAAATTTTCAAATGCAATTTAGACAGAGCCGCAGATTAACCATCTTCAAATGAGTGCAAGACTGCGTACGGGATTCAAAAAAACAGCCACATATGACAATTGCATTTGATTAAGCATTTCAGTGGCTGTGATTATTACCAAATTCATTTCACACAACAGTAGGGATGAACCTGTTTTAAGATGGCCAGTCAATTATCGCTGGGCCGCAGTAATCTGGGATCTCAGGAATTAATCTGAGCCGGCCATAATTGCTGCCCTGTAATCTGCCTGAGAAATGTTTTCGCTTGCCCTTCATTTACACCCACAAAAGAAAATATATTCAAGTCTGCCATTTTGAATAAGAAATGCAGAAGACTTCTATAAACAGAGTAAGCAGTACACTTTACATGGACAGTTTCTTTGCTGTTTGTCTGTTTTTCTCAAGAGAACACACAGACCTGCATGCCTCTTGTGAATTATTGATCACTTTGTGAAGGGAGCAAAATTGTAAATGTTTGTTTCTGTCACTGTTCCTCATCCAGGCAATTCTCGAATCTCCAGAAAAGCAGCTAACACTAAACGAAATCTACAACTGGTTCACACGAATGTTTGCATATTTTAGGCGCAACGCAGCGACGTGGAAGGTAATGTTGCTGTTCCTCTATTCTTCTTTAAAGCAGCACCAGAGGAGAAGGAGACATTGTGTTGATGTTGGGGAGAATTAAATGATAGCCAGGCATAAAACCTTTATAAATGAACCTTTACCCAAACACATAACAATGCTCCACTTACTCTGTCCAAATGAACCACCCTTTAAACAAACATATGAACCACATAGAAAAACCAAAGAGAGGACTATGTGCATTCTTGTAAAAAAGAAAAGGGAGAGAGAGAGAAAGAAAGAGAGGGAGTGGAAAAATGAAACAGTTTCCCTCTTGTATGTGGGGATGTTCTGTTGGTGGGTGGCATTAGTTCAATGTAGCCGTGCTCTGCCACTGACTCCTGGCTGAGCCCCATGCACTCACTTCAGAAGGGAACATTGTGTTTTCAACCAGGCCTCAAACACACCACGCACACAACAAAAACAAGACAACAATCTTAAAAAAACAAAACAGGAATTACTGGAGTCAGAGCAACTTGTATTTGAATGAGGAAGACAGTGATGAAGCACTGAAAGCCTCACCTAAGCCTTAGCTAATTTGTCTCTCTCTCACACACACACACACACACACACACACACACACACGCACACACACACACACACACACACACACACACACTATCACCACCCTGCTCTACTCCATTCAGCTCTTACTGACAGCCCTTCCATAGGGGCACATTGGTGTTATAACCACTGGATTCCACAACTCTCTCTCCACACACACACTTAGTATATACACGTGCACTCAGCATAGCTCCTGCAATAACAAAGGGATCATATATGCAGGTCTACTTTCATGCCTAAATGATTTGGATTGGACACTGGCTTTAACTTTTAATAGGTCTTTTATTCTCACAAAAGTGGGGAAATGACCAGAACCTTCTCTAGGTTGATGAATAGTAGTGTTCGGTTCCTATATCTTACCGAACAGAAAGGGCAGCTTTATGAATTGTAAGAAAAAAGGATGTCACTAACTCTATTTCCATGGAAACCAAGAAATATGTGTGTGTTGTTTAAGTCATTTGAAATTTCAGGGCCATTTACTGCCAATAACAATCTGGTTCATGTATTGTTTTCATTCAGGTTTCATCCAGTGCCTGTCAAAATATTTCTTCTTTGACATGATATTTTTCTTTCCCATGCAGACGTGTTTACTGTTCTGATAGCAACTTTTTTCTTTCTCTCTTTGTTTTTACACCAACTGCAGAATGCAGTCCGGCATAATCTTAGTCTTCACAAGTGTTTTGTGCGAGTAGAAAACGTAAAAGGTGCTGTGTGGACAGTCGACGAAATAGAGTTCCAAAAGAGACGGCCTCAAAAGATCAGTGGGTAGGTTTGGCCTTTTTAGCCGTGACCAGCATCTGTCTCATCTTTTACTGATGGGAAGAAGATCCTGCTGCTGCTGCTCCATCTCATTGTCTGTGTGCCATAACCTCCAAAGTCCCCGCTTGCTTTGGTGTGCCTCCCCTTCCTGCTTTCAGAAGCCTTTTGGTGATGCCTCATAGCCCACGATGGCTTATTCTCATTGTGATCCTCACCCTCTCCTCCCTGTGTCTGTCTGTCTGTGTGCCCGTCTTCTGTCTGTCCTGTCGATCACTGCATCTGCATCTGGCTGTCTCCCCCTTCCCCGCTGGTTTGCTTTCCCAGGGTGCCATTCGCACCAACCTTTCCCTGCATAAGTGCTTTGTGAGAGTAGAGGATGAGTTTGGGTCCTTTTGGACTGTTGATGATGAGGAGTTTAAGCGCGGCCGCCACATACAGCGAGGCCGTCCTCGGAAATACGCCGCTGATGAGAACTTTGATGAGCTGCTCGTACAGTAAGCACTTCCGCCTGCCCTGCAAACTCCAGAGGCCCCGCCCCACCTGCATGCTCCCCCATCAGTGTTGTCATCATGCTTTTTGTGTTGAGCGTCATGCATCATGCTTTCACAGGATCTGCCTCCATCCACTTATTCTTTCTTCTCAAAGTGTTAAAGATAGTTGTGTGGTGTTGTCAAGTGATTGAACATCTTAGAACTATAGCCACATTACTACACCAGTAAATGTATTTAGTTCTTATACAAAGTGCATTGATTTCTTTTTATGAAATAAGATACTGTAGCTAAGGAATGCATGCTTGGTGAGACATGGGTCTGTGGTTCTAATTGAATTTTTCTTTTTGCAGAAGTCCCGCCTTAGTGAAGAACATTCAGACCAGCTTGGGCTATGGTCCAACCCTCTCTGCTGCCTTCCAGGTAAAAAAAAAGAAAAGAAAAAAAAGTGACCTCATCTTTTGCTGCCTCACTCAGAACTTTTAAAGACTCTAAATAACAAAAGTCTCTCTCCATCTCATACGGCCAGTCACCTACTCCTTGTTTTTAAGAGGATGTACTGGTGTGAAAAGAGTGATGGGCAACTGAGAAAGTGCTGACAACCATCTTCCGTTTCACAATGTAATGCCTCGGGCTTTGCTTTTCAGGCTTCAATGGCAGAAAACAACATACCTCTATACACTACTGCTTCCATTGGAAGTCCCACCCTCCACTCCCTGGCTAACGCCATCCGTGAGGAGATGAATGGAGCGATGGACCATGGAAACAGCAATGGCAGTGACAGCAGCCCAGGACGCTCGCCCCTGCTAGCTATGTGAGTGGCACACACGCATTCTATCTCCACCACAGTCTGTGTAAGAAAAGACAAGAGAGGAAAAGAGTTTCAGATGCTTACTCCACTGAGACAGCAACACTCGAAATAGATTTAGACAGAATATTATTTCAATTCTCACCCAATGTGCTCTAAAATGACCCAATACATGGCATTAGATGAAACAGAAACAACGAGGACACTAAATAAAGTGAAGAGGGATGATATTGGAGTGGTGTGCGGGGTCATGGCCAGAGCTGTGGCTGGCCTCCCTGCAGAAAAAGGAAACTCCACCTTTTCGAAGGAAGAAAAGACCGGAGCCCCGCTGTTATTGTAACAGTGAGTTTATGAACTCTACTTATGAGTCCTGCTGTCCGTCTGAGTCCCGCCATAATCAGCATTCCAATTTGTTCAAATATTTACAAAATGCCAGAACGCAGAGTGACAGAGCTGTTGGCTCCGACACGGTGAAACATGAACTGCATTCAGAAACGCCTCTGAGCCGCTGAAAAGAAAAACAACACAAAAGCATAATTAGTCTGGAGGACATCATCCAAGATTCTCGTGTAGGAAAGTTGCGGTCGGCCTGGAAACCGCAGCTCCCCGTTCACTTGTTGTATAGGAGTGTCTGCTAAGTTGTTTGAAGCCTAAAATAATACAGCACATGCTGCATCGTTTCCAGATGTGGGGGCAGACCACCGACTTGGGGATGGCCTCCTGAAATGTCTGAGCTTGGGGGAAATTCTGCCTGAAAACAAAAAAGGTGCAGTAATGAGCTCCTGGCCAAATGGAGGAAAGTGCCATCCCTAATCACTGTGAACATAGCTCTGAGCATGGCTGTGGAACAGGAAAGGCAGAGACAGGATGGGTGTGCTGGCCTAAAGGCAGCCTGCTTCTCCCTCTGCCCCTCTGCTTCTATCTTTAGGCTGATGGAGCTCACAAACTCCTTCTCCATAATTATGTCTATAAGCTTTATGCAAGCACAAAATTAGCAAAATCTGTTTTCTTTTGCTTTTAAAGAAGTTTATTCTCGTATTAACAAAGCATACCCAGTGTTTCTTGCCTACAGACTGAGCATTAAATGTAACATACCGCAACACCATCACTGGTCTTCTCTTGCTCAGAGATTAAGAAATAAACTGACATGCAAAAAAAAAAACTATATCCCTGTGCTACCACGATGCTTTGGCTTACACATACAAGTTCATCACCACTGTTCAATTGTAACGTGTGTTTTCCACATGTGCCAGTGTGCTGCTGGTTGACAGGACACAGCGTTTCAACACTGCAAAGAAACCCGAGCACTTCTCTTTAAACAGCCAGATGAGAATCACGTATCCAGAAAAGCTTAATTATAGGCAAAGTGTAGAATCAGCATGCAGTTGAATAGCATAATAATAACAATTTCATGTCTGCCCTGCAGCCACAGAGTCAGACCTGAGGCAACGGCACTTGTGGAGTTACTTTGATGTGAAAATGATAGAAAAGCTGACTTTACTTTTTCCCCCTTTTTAAATTCACACACAAATATGTCAGTTCATTAGCATATTTGAGTTTCTCCATCACAATAGTTGCAAATCACATGAGACATCCTGGTGTGAATAAATCAAATGTGGGCTTTGGTGATGAAGAATGTGGCAGTTGTCCCTTGTTGTTGTAGTAAATGAGCCCGGTGCCTCATCCTGACACCGCTCTACCTCCACTACAGCAGCCTGGCACCACGGCGGGTTAGAGCGGCATGTCCCTTGCAGCTGCTCATAATGCTTTTCTTTTTTTCTCCCCCTTTCTGCCACAGCCAGGCCTCCTCTCTCCCTCTGCTTTATTCCTGCTCTGTTTCTGTAATGAGAAATTTGGCAGATCTCATCTCTTTAGTGGCTCTTTTGCCCAGGCTGTGAGCTGGGGGGGGGGGGAGGGGGGGCTCATGTTTTTTGCCTTGTTTACAAGTGACAGCGTTATTATTCTCATAAGGGCTCTGTTTCTTATCACAGTGTTGTGCCGAATGCGCCGCTGCTGCTCTCCTCGCGCGCCTCTCCTGCCAGCGCTTTTCTTCCCTTATTGACACTTGCTTGAAAATATGCATTAATTCTGGAGTTTAAAGCATGTACGGCAGTGTCTGGTCGCTGTGTTTGCTTGAAGTTGATTAATGATAGAAGCCGACTCGGGGTCGTCCTCTGGAGACCCGCCTCGCAGGTTGTGCATGTTAACGAGCAGGAAGGGGAACACACAGCGCGCCGCTGATCCTCCGCCACCAGGAGGCTGACAACGGCAGCCCACTCGCTCTGCAGAGTACATTCTCTCCTCTCCTCGTCTCACGTTGTTAATCTTCCTCATTTATCAATTCTAAGTGAATACCCTGTTGTCGGTTGCCATGAAAATAAAAAGCCTGCAGCTTTGCTGGGATTGGAATACCTCAAAAGAAAGCTGAAATTATCATCAGCACCAGTGAGGCCCCCACTCACAGTCTCATTGAAGCCAGACATTTGTTTTTGTTCCCCTGTTTCTTTCTTTATAAACAGAATCAGCACAGGTCTGTATCGTGTGCCTGCGTGTGTGGAAGGTTATAAAAAAAAAAGGATTCAAGAAAGTTAAGGATAGCAGAACTGGAGCCATATTTTTTCTCTCTTCTCCTCCTTCTCCAGGCATCACATCAGCGTTAAGGAGGAACCACTGGACCCCGAAGACCATGAAGGGCCCCTCTCCCTGGTAACGACTGCCAATCACAGTCCAGATTTTGATCACCACAGAGATTACGACGACGACCAGGGCCACGACGACATGCTGTAAGGCTAGCGCCGCCCCTCGCCCAGCCTCAGAGGCAGAGGCAGTCTGGGTCATCTGGGAGACAGAAACGCTCCACAGATAACAAACACTGAACTGCAGTCTCAGCCACTGATGACAGCTCTCAAATGTCTCTGAGTTAACTTTTTAGTGCCATTACAATACCTAGCAAGAACACACACACAAAAACACAGAATACGCCCCCCACATGAGGGATTTTTTTCTTTCTCTCTTTCTACTTTTGATTTAAGTAAAGCTTAAAAAGTGAAACTTCATTTCTACTCATGTGCGGGATGGACTTGTTTGGTACGGCGGCGACGTTCTCGTGGTCAGAGACCCTCGCCGTGTAGCCAGGACGGACTGCGCTCAGCGGACTGCAAGAGGGGTTGTGTCTCTCCCCAACCCACCCCCTCTGCTCTCTCTCTCTCTCTCTCTCTCTCTCTGACTCTTTCAGACACACTCATCTGACCACAAAAGAGAGAGAGAGAGAGAGAACGACTGACGTTTAATTTACACCGTGTGTGTGTGTGTGTGTGTGTGTGTGTGTGTGTGTGTGTGTGTGTGTGTGTGTGTGTGTGTGTGTGTGTGTGTGTGTGTGTGTGTGTGTGTGTGTGTGTGTGTGTGAATGCAGCAAGTGCGGACTTCTGTACATTGTCACTGCCTTCAACACTTCTCATTGGTTTGATTCCATCTAGGGTGGGAAGGATGTTGTTATTTGTTTGGGTGTATTTTTTGTTGGGGGATGAAAAATTATCAAATATCAACATAATGTGTCTTTTCCATTCAATGCTGTTATTGATGTTGCATCTTTTTTTTGTTCTTTAACTGATCAGACCTCATGCCCATACTGTGGAGATTCCGTGTGGTCAGCACTTGATGATGAATGTTTATGATTTCCTTTCATGTTGTTCTTTTAAACACACACATGAAGCAGAATGTCCCATTCCAAGTAGTTTTGTTTTTCTTCTTCTGTCATTTATTCTACAATCTTCAAAAGAAAAGTCACCACGCTGACGTCTAGTCGCCCCTCACCCCCTTGTTCCTCCCCCTCCCGCTCATGAAGTCCATTGGCAATGCACTACTCGTAATGAAGGCTCTCTCCACGCATCAGTGAAGTTTAATTTAAGATGCGAATGAATGACAGAGAAATCATGCAGGTTATGATTTATCCTTATGAAATTATACTTCAAAACAGCCCCTCACGGCAGAGCATGTTGAGCTGCAACAGAATTTCTGATCGCTTACAAGCTCCGGGTTTTTTAAAGCAAAATGAAAATGTCAGGTGTGTGCCAGAGAGATAATGATTTAGACCATTGTAATTCCTGAACACAGTTGTCATTGTTATTCAAACGTGTCTGCTTTTTCCACGCTGTAATTTCATTCAGTGCTTAAAGATAAACGTGCATTCCCTGTAGTTTTATTTGTATCACGCGCATGACCAGTTTTAAGTTTTAGTGAGTGTTAAAAATTGCACACCGGATGAAACGCTCACTTTCTTTCATTAAGGGTAAAAATTCCAAGACTTGCAATAAGACCTAGTTATTGCACATTCCAGCATTTGACAGCCATCATAAAGGGCCCACACATACAGTACATGCCATTTAAGGAATGTGGATACCTCGATGTTCAATGTCACCCAAAAAGCCAATAGTTGTAGTCCACAGCATTGGACCGAGTGGAAGTCCAGCTTTGGTAGGGAGTTAAATTTGACAAAGACCATGAAATCCAAGACTGCAATCAACCAATTTTTTTTTTTTTTTTTATTTATTATTAGTATTATTTTATGTTTTATTTGGCTTTTTTTCTTTAGTTGTTGATGTGTTTAAATATCTTGTTCTGTGACTACCAAAGATAAACTACGAAGTCAATGTTGTTTGTTCCATGCAATAGCAGATAAGGCCAAATAATATCTCCTCCGTTCTCTCCCATTGGACGATCTCAGCAGATCGAGCCGATGGCAGATCGAATCAAAGGAATTGCTCCTCAAACTGGTGTTTTCATTCATTTTTATAAAAACCAAAGGGGGTGTATCGAACAGGACAGCTGCAGTAATGTTTGCAGTGACCAAAACTGAAAGGGAGGAGCTGACAGTCTGACTACACGATGACCAAATTAGGGAAACTTTTTGTCTTTGGGCCAGTGAGTGGAAAAGGGAGCTTTTTGGTCAGGAGCAGATATGAACATAAAGGGTATGTAGATTAAGTTGATGAGGAAAAAAATATACTGGTAAATGGAAAAAGCTTTCCAGAGAACAATGTGAAATGGATTTTATACTTCAACTGGACCACACAATGATTTAATGTTTATCTTCTTTTATTCCTTATTCATTTGTATCCTTTAAAAATGATTGTATGCCACTCTTTAGGGGTTTTAGCGTTATTTGGAAAGACTTTATGATTGTGTTTGGTTTCTGTCAATTTATTACTTTTTATATTAAAAAAAACACTCCTGACAACTAATAAGCTGGGTACAAGGTACTTTATGACAGTTATTGTTACTATTATGATATTTTTAAGTTCACCGCTTATTAACTAAAAAGGAAAAGGGCAATCTGTGGTTTCCAGAAGTTGTATTTAATATCCAGGCAGCTGTGGGATGGGTCAGTCGCAGCCAGGCTAAGATCGTGAGAACAGGGGCGAGCTCATCCACAAACCCCCAGTCATGTGGCTGGTTTGTTTGGTATTCAAAAAGGAGGAAAAGCGCTGGTAGATTAGAACATTCTCAGCATGTGTAGTTCGACATTACTAAAGATAACAGCATGAGAAAACCGTTTGTACGCATACCTCAGTTCAAACCTATAGGGAATGATTCAATTAAATGAGAAGAAAATAAACAAACATTTCACTCAGTTGCACTTAGTTGTATGTCTTGCATGTGTAGTCTGATACTGTAGAGAGAAAACTACAAAAAAAAATGAAATTAGAGCTTGTTTATATTAAAGGTTTCATCCTTTTTTTGCCAAACCAGTCCAAACCTCAGTCCTTTTGTTCATGAAAACATCACCCAGCTGTGTGTGGCAACATTCATCCTGTCAAGGTCTGTTCTCTGATTTACTGATGGGTTGTTTTAAGGGCGTTCCAATATTAGGTTGTACATACATGTCGCTATAGCCTTTGTCTTTTTCCTGTCTTTTCCTCTCGTTTTTTTTTTTTTAGATGAAAAATACGTTTGTGTTTTGTTTGCTTTATCGCGACTGCTTTTTATCACGACTGCTTTGTATTAACTATGAAATCGCTATGAGAAAAACTGCTGTATGTATTGGAATAGCAAACTGTGCTGCAAATGTATTTTACTTAGTAATCCTTGCTTTAAAAAAAAAGAAATAAGAAAAAAAATCACATCATCCACGCAGACATGGGTGAGCTGGGCAGGGGCAGGCTGGGGGGGGGGGGGGGGGATTATCCCCGATTTTGGATTTTAAACTGTAATATAGAAAACAGACTTTTCTCTGTTATCATTGACCTAAGCATTTTGTACAGATTTGTTCCCTCTTTGTGTTAAGCTGTTTTTTGATACTTCCTTTTGATGGTCCAACCACTGCCTTCTGTGGCTGTATGTTAAAGATTACTGCTCTGAGAAAAGGGCAGACAGGTATATGTCCTCCACAAGGCGGAGATATCTTGCATGACTAATCCCAGGGTCACAGAGATGGGGGAGGGAGAGGGTGGGGGGGGGGATATGTTTTAAGTGGTCAGTAATAATATAAGGGTGTATCAATCTAACAATATTTTATATGAAATTAATAGGAAAAAGAAAAAAAATATGCAGTGCCAAGATGTAAAGAATATTGTTAAATGCTGTTTTTATTGTTTGAAAAGTTCATTTCACTCACGCATCAAAGACGTGTCCTCATCCATGTCATGTAGGTAAAACATTTTGTTTGGCATCAAGATATTTATATTTTTTATCTCAAGGGTCATTGTAAATGAGTCAAACCAAGCACAGCAGGCAGGTCAAAGGTTAGACGCTGCTGGAGACTAACGTCCTGGACACTGGCCGTGTGGCATCAGATCCCCCAAACATCACACACTGGCACCTGAGCTAAAAACGCCATTGTTTCATCCATCACCAAACATCCAGCCCGCTTTCATTACATCCCCCTCTTTCTCCCTCTCTTACACCAGACTTTGGTTTTCTGCAGATGGAGGGGGAGGGAAGGGAAAGGAGGGGGTAGCCCAGGAGCTGTCACGGTGCTCTCATCCTGCAGCAGCTTTTCTTTTTCTTTCTCTTTCTTTTTTCTTTGAAGATGTACTCTGTAGTTTTTTTTCCTGTTTTTTTTTTTTATAGAGAAATATTATTGCTCATCACTTCCATCAGTCTGTAACCTCCTCATCATTCCTCGTCTGTCTGATGCAGACCACTCTGTTGTAGTCAGTGGCGATGACTGACGTGAGCATTCTAAACATGCAATAAAATGCTGGTTGTTCGGATCGTTTGCTCCAAGTCTCTCATTGTATCAGTTTTTGTACAGTGTGGCAACACAAAGCTGCACATTCTTACTGTATCCCTTGAACTCTAGTGCAGAATGCAGAATTAAGTAGTCATCTTAAGCCTGAATACATTTACTTTTTATTTTGACTTGCACATGAAAGATGCACTTTTTGCTGCACTTATAAGGCTTTATAATACAAAACACAGGTTTTGTGTTTAGCAGCCATGTACTGTAAAGTTAATTAATGCATCAAAAGTTAAGAGAATACATTTTGTGATTGACACAAACTCATAGTATCAGATATATTATACAGAGCATGAATAAACCCCATCTCATTTGGCCTGTAGAACTGTTTCATACAGACCTGTTTGTCATCTGCAGCAGGACTCTCTTCTCAGCCTCAACATTAAATGATATCGTAATTAAAAAGAGACAGTTAAACTGTCTTTTCCTAACAGCAATTTAGGTAACTGCATTTGATAAGCTATAAATTGTAACAGCATTAAAATTCCAGAAATAATAGCGATATGGATTTGGTGACGGGAGCTAATGCTGATGACCAGGACTTGCGTTATTACGATAGAGGCACAGGTCATGTTGGCCACTAAACAGGAGACAGAGATCAAGTCTAAGCACTTTTAATCTTGTGAAACAAGCAATTACAAATAGTTGCATTGATTTGTTAAAAAGCTTTAGGTGACATAAATCGTTTCTTGCTTAGCTTATTGCTGGAAAACATAAATGTCAGGTGTATTATTAATTAAGGCCTTTGAAAGACATGATTTAATGGAAACGATATAAAATCACAAGCAATCTTTCTGTCGGTAGTATTTCACTGGAGGCTCAGGATTCATGTATATCAGTGTTGTTGTCATGACACTGATCACAAACTGGATCAGATAACATAAAGTTACAGGGAACACACAGTAATGGAAGGTGTTTGTGTTTAAAGATCATCCAGAGCAGAAGCGTTCCTATAAATTAGTCGCACAGTAACTTACAGAGAGGTATTAACATATGATATTATTATAGACCATAAAGGTGGATGAAATATTATGGAAACAGTGGGTCTTTGTGGATATATTGGTACAATGACATGATCAGCCAATACTGGCGCTCTACACATAAATCTGAATCTCCTTGCAGATCACTGACAACGCACCAGTGGAACTTATACAAAACTTGATATTACCCACACAAGCCACATATCTCCTGAACATTCTGACACTAAAATGGTGTTTTTCAGACAGACTAATCAGGAGAAAATTAACTTAGTTTGAGACCTATTTCTGTCTCAACAACAAACTCTTGCAAAATCTGGAGACACGGATAGGCTAACATGATACGCCACAGATAGTCTAAATCCACGGCGTTCCACTTCCGGGAGTGCTTCCGGAAATTCCATCATATGCCACTCTTTTCGGCCGGATGTCCGTTACTGGATTTACCAGGACTATGGTTAACTGCTCCTCAGATCTCTGCAGGGTAAATATAGACAGCTATCTAGACTATCTCTCCAATCAGAGTTTTCTGTTGCATGACTAAAACAACCTTTGAATGTACACGTTCCACCAAAACAAGTTCCTTCCCGAGGCTATTTTACAGCGGCACCGGGGCTCCGTCCGGCGCTTAGCACCACCCAAGACAATTGTGATTGGTTTGAAGAAATGCCAATAAACCAGAGCATGTATTTCTTCCATCCCGGAATGCTGTGTGGACTAGCCAGACCCTCTTCCGCAGCGCTGTGGAGGAAGATCTGGCAATGCGAGACTAGGCCACAGATAACTTAATTTTGAAAGGCTAAATATGGCTTTTAGCTGTGTAAATATCTAATGTTAGAAAAAGAAAATATAATAAATTATGCAAACATAACTTTTCATTTTTCCACATGAAGTTCACTATAGTTACAAACAAGGCCACGCCCACTTAGTAGACAGGAAGTGTATACCGTTTCATACCATTGGGGCAGCTTGAATCAAGATCTGATCTTTAGATATAGATAAACTTTGGTAATACCAGGATGAGTATGCATTTTCAATCCCACCAAATCAAAACATTAAAAATGTCTTTACACTAAATTAAAAATGTAGTGTTTAGTACAAGTGTTTATTGTGTTATTCTCTGAGTTGCACATTCAAACCTTGACGCAATCTGTTATTTTTAGCTCTAAAGATGGACTTTCAGCACATTGCCCCATGAAGATGCAGTTCATATTCTAAATGGACTACACAGCTGTGATTGGCTGTTTTTTTTCCAACCAAATGAACCATTAATGAGCACAAAACCAGACATATTTGTATTGCTGAACAAATCAGAACCCACTTTCACCAAGAAAAAAATAAAAACCATGATAGGTTAGGCATAATAACTGCTCAGTCAAAATTCTGACTCATAATTTATGTCTAATGTTGACTTGGTATCTCAATATTTTGACTTTGTATATCATAACTTTGACCGATCATGACTATTTTTATTGTTACCATGCATAACGTTTTATAATTTTTTTCCCCCTGATTCCTGGCAGAATCACAATCCAGAGGTTTTGAGCCAAGCAATTTTTTCTTATGCTGTGAACACCACAGATGAATTTCTATCCAACTCAATGGTACTGAAGTGAGATACTGTATCTTAAAAGCTGGGCAAATAAAACCAAAACCCACCTACAAGCCTAGATACCACTGGAGGTAAACTGACCCCATTACCCTCTTAAGTTTCCTTATTAATCACAAATATTGCTATTTAATCTATTGAAGTGATGCTTTCTTCTTCTCTGTTGTGCTCTGACACCAGACAGATCACCATTCATATAATTTAGCTCTGTTAGATTGCAAAAACCAACATGGATGGCCGCTGTTCACTTCATTCTAATTGAAGTGTGGCACAGCCTCATTCATTCACACAAGAGCTTCAGTCAAATAGTCGAAGCTGGCAAACTCCCAACATTGCAGTGAGGCAATTAGCAGTCCTGCAGTGTTTGTTATTCATGGTTTGATGTAAAAATGTGTTTATTAAGATGGGCTGCAGGCCCTGGTGTGCAATAGACCTGCTTGTAATTAGATTCCAATTATTTGTCTGTTTCTGATATTGTAAACTGGCACTTACCACATCAGTTAAATTGACACACTGCACTGCTTGGTTTACTCGGTAATTAAAATGTGTTCTGTTAATTAGATGATGACCACTTTATTCCAGGGCTCTTGTGTTTGGGCTCCTCGGCAGCTCGCTGTTTGGATCATGAGTTGCCAGACGCTTCCCTAATCAGCCCTTGTTTTGTTTCAATTACCACCTGCTGTTCAAAAGGCATGCCTCACTGCCCCCACCCCTACACACAGACACACAGACAGACACACACACACACACACACACACACACACACACACACACACACACACACACACACACACACACACACACACACACACACACACACACACACACATACACAACAATAACACAAGGCCTGCTTTATGACCAGCTCCAGCTCCAACGCAACAATCAGTAATTTACAGCTGGGCCCACTTTCTTCTTTATTAGAAGGCACAGCTAGGTTTCTAAGAGAGTCCAAGCTATTAAAAAGGGAACTAAAGGAAGATGAAAGTATAAAGGTACTTATCACATCAGTTAGCAGGCCTCGTGTGAGTAGCCAATGGAAATTATGCTCATTGAGTAAACAGGTGAGATGCTCAGATGTCTCCTTCTCTTGGTAACAGAGGGCTAAGGGTGGGGGAGCTGTTGGATCCACTGAAGAGTATACTAACTGAACATGACATGACATGACTAAGAATACAATGCAGGTGCTGTGATAGGAACTGAATGTGGGTGTACTGTTGGTCAACTCGCTCATGTTGTTATAGCAACTCAAATTCCCAAATTACTTCTCTTCTTCACTGAAATCAGTTTCAGTTTAATATTTAGCTGCCAGGAGCAAGCATTACGTAAAGTTTATTCTTAATTTTGGAAATAATAGTTTGACAAACAATCACAACTCAAGGGAGTTTTGAACCGTATTGTATGGTTTTCATTAGTGGGTGGAGTCAGCTCAGTTGTTATGGAGACAACAGGAGATCTGTTGACATGTGAGCTCCTTAGCTGTTTCATTCTTTACTTTTAGGACTTAGAGTCTGTGTCGAGGCCAAGTCAAGACTGATATCACAGTAAATACAGACCAACTCCAGACTGTGCACACTTCTTTATAAAGATAAGAATAAAAAGTCTGGTAACATACATATTTGTTTGTATGTACTGCTTTTTTTAATTTTGTATAAATATCTTTTGTGTTTTTTTTGTTTTCATTCATGTATTTCTCCACATAATACATGCGAGACCGGAAGATGTCTGTTAAATAATGTGTCTTGTTATCCCATGTGGGATCGGCCAAATGTTTGGCAGGACACAGAAATAAAAAAAAACTAACAAACTACTAGTACACCAAATGTGTATTAAACCACAGCTGAAAATAGTCCTTTACAAGTGCACTCCTATAGAGCTTAAAAGGAGTTTTTTAAGGAGAGATTTAGATGAGGGGTTTTGTGCCGTCCAGCATCCAGATAGTATACACCCTACCTGACATACTGCATAGCAAATTTAACTTAGATTTGATTGATTATGGAGAGAAAGTCAATAATATTGCCCATTTTTTATATTTTAAGGTGAAAATCGAGTCAAGGCATGAGACCTGGGCTGCAGCCCTGTCACCATCAGTATATGATGTACTGCATCATCACTTACAACCTGACCATGTGGAGCAAATGTGGAGAGCAGAGCCTCCGGTTGATCCTGGTCCGCTGTAAACAAAGTGACTCCCATAGAGAACTGCACTTGCTGTCTGACCTGCATTCATGTGCCAGCATCCAGCATTACTGTAAGAATTGTTTTGTTTGAATAATTGAAGGGACGCAAAACAACATGAATAATTGCGTCTCGCTCTCGCACTTTGTGTCATAGTGAATTAACAGAGAAGTGGCTGCTGCTGGGACCATTTTAAAAAGAGATGATTTCTGATCAGGGGGGAAGAAGAAGAAGAAAAACAAGCTAATGATTAATTGTCTGGTTTCACACAGCTTTTATTTTGTAGTCTTAATGTTTTAAGACTGAAACATGTTTTTACGTAGAAAAACATTTACATTTTTGACACCTTATAGTGATGGAACTGTAGCATGATATGTTTAAAGGAATAGTTTGACATTTTGAGAAATATGCTTATTTGATTTGTTGCTGAGGGTTAGGTGAGAAGGGGGGCAGTTATCCTGGTGCTACCCAAAGGTAACAAATTGGTTAACATGTTGGTAGAGCTCAAGAAGTGCTGTTAGGTGGATTTAGTCTGTTTTTGAACAGAGCCATGCTAGCTGTTCCACCCAGTTTCCAGTCCTTGTGCTAAGCTAAGCTAACCGGCTGCTGGCTGTAGCTTTAATGATTTCCTCATCTAACTCTCTCAATACTCAATACACTCAATACACAAGCTTTCATTTTATTTTTGCTTTAGAAGCATCACTCATGTGGAAATTTAAATTGTAGTTTTGTGGTTCTCTGAAAGATTGAGTTAAAAGGAAATGCATCATTGTAAACTGTAGATAGCCTTTGATGCCAACAGTCTGAATTTCTATTCACTTCTCTCCTGCTCTGATTCCTATACTGTATGGGCTTTCTCTCCTTCCCCTGTCAATACTTTCCCCCTCCTTTCTTTCAAAAAAAGCTATCATTTAAACATGTCATGGGCAGTGTTTACCTGCAGCGAACCTTGATTGAGAAAGCCTGTGACTTTACACTGATGCCCTTCTAATCTGTATGACTGGCATGCTAATTTCTCTGACGCTGCCATTCAAAACACAAACATGAAATGTTGGTTTTAGAACCGGGAGACCTGGTAGAGTGAATTTCAAGTGCTTATTCAAATATTTCATTAAAATGTAAATTTTTTACAACGCTGTACGTCTAGCTGTGCACAAGGCATGACTTAAGAAGTTATGAAGTTATAACAGCCTTTCTCTCTCTGATGCCAATTAACTGGGGGGGGGGGGGGGGGGGGGGGGTACAATGTCCTTACCTTGTTTTATCACTGCATAACAGGGCGCCAACGAATGCATCACATGCAACAGGAGTTTCAGGTATTGACAACTAAGATTGGTGGACTGGAAGGAAAAAGAAG
The DNA here is from genome assembly GCA_023631565.1 of Gymnocephalus cernua. Classification (NCBI taxonomy): domain Eukaryota; kingdom Metazoa; phylum Chordata; class Actinopteri; order Perciformes; family Percidae; genus Gymnocephalus; species Gymnocephalus cernua. The sequence goes on along the minus strand of CM042428.1, from coordinate 35,973,384 downwards.
GGAAAGTCAAACATGAAGCCTCTTGGAGAGTGGTGGCTAATCAATTCCCTTATCTTCACAAAGTGCAAATGAAGTGATCAAAATTAAGGATATGCAAAAGAAAGGAGTGAAAGAGAATTGTAAATGAGTTGTGGCCACACAGCAGGTTTATCTCAGACATTTGTCAGGACTAGAAAACAACCTGCTAAAGGTCAACAGATTCTCACTCCCATCTTGTAAAATACGGACGCTACAAATTCAAATCTTTTCAATTTCGGAGTCCGAATGTGTCCAGTTCAATGTCAATTTTTAGATTTGAATTTCTTTCAAAATTGCAGCATTTGAAACGACCTGGGAATTTCAAAGAGGGAAATTCAAACCACATAGCTTTAGATTTACTTTAAAAGTCAAATATGTCAGTGCTAATTCAGATGTGGGTCAAAAATGACCTGGCTTTTTTTTAATATTGTATCCACACAAAACAATGTCAGCACATTTCCTCAATTATTACCTCACCGTCCCATTGGTGAGCCACAACGGTTTGCATTTCTTATGGAAATGTATAGGAACCTTTCATCCTTATCATTTATTTCTGTGCATATATCTAATTCCTGTGAACCACACATCAACATCTGAGCATCAACACTGAGCTACATTACTTATTCTTATATTATTATTTTACATGAATACGTGTGTAAGTACAACATTGCTGTTTAACATACGGTTTACACATTGAGTGTTTCTGCCATTGCAATCATATTAGCCTACTTTGTAGCTAACATTACTGATGTATTACTTAACATAAGTAACTTTGTAGCTAAGTATTTTAGAGAGACTAGTTTAACTATTAGCCACTAATTTGATTAAAGGTACACCTAATAATAATAATAATAATAATAATAATAATAATAATAATAATAATCCATGGATTGATGATAAATGGCATACTTTTTTAAAATTGTATATGTTTTTATTGATTGATTTGCCATTTTTTAAATTTATGTAGTGTTGACATTGCTGCTAGATGAATGATCTCAGATGCTGCCTGGGGAATCTAGGTAATGTAAAGTAAAGTAAAGTTTATTTCTAGAACACATTTAAACACAGCTTAATCTGACCAAAGTGTTGTACAAAAAAGCACTAAGGTGCTGTATGAAAGAACATTGAAACACAGAGACCAACGACAACAACCAGCAGCAATGCACAATTACAGAATTATAGACAGTGAGGGTGTTAGACTTAGAATCTGACATCTCAGATGAAAACGCCCCAAACTTACAAAACAAATATATATAAAACATAAACACCAACATCATTTGCTTACATGTACAGTATGTCATGTTTCTGTTGCATGAAAGAACAACATTTTACACAAAACATCCCCTGCAAGGCTTTTCCCTCGTCATCATGCCAAATTGCCAGAAGCTCTATTGATGAACAAACAGTGGCATGTTGACTTTTAGGGTGTCTATCTGGCTTATATTTGCAGTTTCTCCACCTTGATCAGACACTGAAACTTCAGCAACAAGAACCTCCGGGTTCGTATCGCTCGAGGTTTTTCCCTCTTCCCTTTTATTTCTTTATTTATTCTCTCATTTTTAACTTGCAGGGGGAAGAAGACAAAATGGTTGCAGGTGGTGATGAAAATAAGAGCCATCCATCATTATTTATTAGGCATGAAAAAGATACACAATAATGTAATTTAATCTCTCAGCAGACAATTATTTCCACATATTGATAACGCAATGCGAAAAGTGCCATGAATCCTAATATGATGTTTGCTTTTATTGGTGTATGATACAACCATAACAAATAATGTAATTGTATCAGGGAGAAAATGTGATTATTTGCACATGCTAACATTATAATATCAATCTGCCGCAGACAATGGTATCATATTATTTTGCTGTGCTTAACTAGTTACAATTTGCATTAACTTATTATGTCTGGCTGGCAATGAAGACGGCTCTCTCCCTCTGGTCTGTGCTTTTCTTAGTTTCTCATTACATCTCTGTGAAATTTTTGGAAAGTTCCAAGTCCAACAGCCTGCATGATTTCTGACTTGAAGAGGGAAACTTTTACATGGAGTTTTAATATGATTTCTTCTTTGCGTGCTATAGCCTTAATCTATTCATTTGCAGCTCCAATCCAAGCGAAGATGACTATGCTGTGCTCATCCAGGCCAGTCTGAGGTTAAAGAAGCACAACACAATAGACACAATTTCTATGCAAATGATAGCGCCGGGAAACAAAAACATCTTTTCCATTAAAAAGTGAAATGCTTTAAATATTTGCATATACTGTAGGTGCACTGATTTGGTTATTCACAATTTCAAGATGATTAACATTAATGAAGGAGCAGCTTGATGCACTGACTGTCAGGCTACATCAGGCCACCTCTGTAACCCGTGTGTATTTTGTATGGCGAAGCATTCACGCCATAGTGAACTAATGACCAAGTCAGCCTGTGTAAAATTAGACGGTGCATCTACACATGTGACATTATGACAATGTTTTATTGATGACTCATTATTAGCAGTCGAGCAGTGAGGTGAGTTTGATCCACCCAGAAGATGTAAAGTGTAATAATGATAATGCCTGCTTAATTATTAATATCCAAAACCTAACCCATCTCTGCAGAGAATATGTACATATTTTAGTTTCTCATTTGAATTTTTGCAACAAACACACACCTTAAAACCATTAGACGGCCGTGGTAATGACAGGTTTAAATGGGCTGATTTTTAAGAATTAATGTGTTATTGCCACTGTATGGCCTGTGCTGCCAGAGAGAGGTCTTCCTGTTTATTCTGTTTGATTCTGAAAGCGTGCAGCGTCCCACTGCACGTCCCCGTAGAGAGGCGAGCAGAGCACACACTGTGAGAAGGCGTCATTCTGCACCGGAGGCTAGAGGAGTGTTTGCAAGTCATTAGTGGTTTGTAAATGATATTTGTTCCCATGTGACATATCATTTGAAATGGTTTTCTAATAATAACACCCACTGATAATAAAATAAGAGGGCCCTCATGTTGTGATTATGCTTTTCATAAATTTGGTTTTGTAAAAAAAAAAGGGGGAGACATTTCAATATGAATAAGTGCTTAATATGTTGATATGAATTTTCTATCGCACTGATACACCAAATGATTGCTCTGCTTTACACTCAGGTTCAGTTTGACCAGTGAAAGCGAAAACTTTGGATGTAACCTGACTCGGCTTTGTTGTAAAAAAAAAACGCTCACTGAAGCTCACTGCAATGTATTCTACAAGTAAAAAGCTTGAACTGTCACCTCCTTCCTTAATGACTTCTGACAAATACCCTGTCTTCCTGCGGTGCGTTTCCTGTTCGCCACAGCACAGAGCTGAGACAACTTGGCACAGGACGCGGTGTGTCTGGAGAATAGAGAGCCATACTGCCGCTTTAACACCATTTTCCTTGTATTTTATGAAATGAACCAGCGGCTCGGAGATCAATAGGCCCCCGTGGTGAATGCGAACAATGCTGCTGGGTCCTTATCAGGAGCCCGCTGCCAATCTGTGGCAAGTGAAGCCTGCACCTTCCCTGGATACACCATTGGTCTTTGAAATTAAAGTTGACGCCTGTAATCCAGGGAAATGGTCCCTCTACTCTCGCTTAACACCGGTTTAGTTTCACCCCAGCTGATGATAAAGCATGACAGAAATACAGAGCACTATCTTCTTGTTGGGGTTGATAGGTTCTGCCAGCTTATCAGGAAACAGGCAGCTAACCTTCTTGTGCCTGGCCCGTGGACAAAACTGAGGAGTCAATTTACAAAAGAAGGCATGCCGGGTGCCTTGTAAATAAAACCATTCTTTCTTTACAGAAGACAAAAAAGTAAAAAAGAAAATAACCAATTTTAGAATCCACCCCTAAAAAAGTGAGTAAATGTATAACACAGGAGGCTAAGCGCTAGTGATAGAGTATATTCATGTAAATCCGCCCAAGCACAGCTGCAGGAAATTGACAGGGATCTACTGGAGCGCTTTGCCTGTAAAGGGTGGGATTTACATGCCTAACTAGGGCTTAACCACCCTCCCCCGAGTTTACCTGTTACTCTCTGGCCTCTGAGCACGCGTCTGGATGGGCTAAGGTTGCACTGCTTATTCTTAATGCCTTTTCATCCCCCCTCATATCTGTCAGTCTCAAAAATGAACTCATAAACTCCATGGGGACGACTCGGTATTGCAAAATTGGTTTGACATAACAGCACACCAGGAGTTTTGTTTGTTTCCTGTTCAGGAGGCCTCGGAACCTTCCACAGCAGCCATCAGATGAGCTAAAGTTAAAGCACATGTGTACGGCAGGATGTGACCAACGCTGAATGAGGCTGTGAGGTGTGAGTGCTGCTGCAGGACTGCTTTTATGGGTAATTGAGATCACATTAATGCACGTGTTCCTCCTGAGGAGAAAGTGCAATTCTTTTCCTTTTGGACAGGATGTGGCTTTGGGCAGTTAGGGATGGCGGGCGTCGCTCCTGGGCTCCACAGCCCTCAGCTCAATCTCAGCCCCTGCAGGCAGATTCTGTAGACCGCTTCTAGCAGTTTAGACTAAGCAGAAAAACTGTTTGGTTGTCTTCTTTATGAAACTCACATCTGTACACGTAGAGCACGCAGCAGCGAGCTTATGGCAAGGCAGTCTCAACAAAAACATTGAAATGTTTCCTCGTTTGTTTTTTTCCTCTGAACGAATGTAAGATCCTTCCAGATGATTAAAAAACACAAATAGCTAGCACCAATTCTATAAATGCTGTCGCCCTATCACACAGGAACCAAGTGCTGATGCAAAGCGTTCCTTTTTGCCTTGTGTGTTTTGTATTTTCCCCCCTCTAAACAATGATTTTCAGAACTGGAGCCGCCGCCAATAAAATTAATGGGAGGCTTGCTGAGTCCATACAGGAAGTAGGCTTTTTAAATAAACACATTGTTTCCAAACTAATACACACCCCTATTGTTTACAGACGGGGAACTGGGCTTGGTGCAGACCGGGCCGGTCCACCCCGATTAATCCCCCCTCTCCCTCTTGTCAAGGCTACTCCATTTCTAAACTAAGAGGAGAAAGAAGAACTCTCAAACAGGACTTACTTTGATGTCCTTTAAATTACATTTTCAGTGATTTACAGGGACTTTTGAGTCCAACAGAAATTTGAATTCTCTTCACTTTTTGTGTAAGATAATATACTATAATGACAACAGCTGGCATGCATAGTTCTCAATTTTTTCAAAAGAGATAAAAAAACATTTCTGAACAACATTCAACATTTGGGAGTCGGGATAACCCATGCTTTAAGGTTTGTTTTTTAGTCAGAAAGTGGAAACTAGTTAGCTTAGCTTACTACCGTTAGCACTGATTCCCACTAGACAGCATCCTGCATCGACAGCTCCTGCACAGTGCTGTTTGTCTTGCATCACAGAAAGAAGAGAGGGGCTAGCTAGCGCTAGCTGGCTCCCTGTCACGGGTCAGGGTTATGGCAAATGTTTAGGCCACCAACACTTATAGCAAACAACAACCAGCAACCAGCTAACAGCTAACAGCTAACAATGTAAGCCCCCCCCCCCCAGTTGGTTACCTGCCTGTGTGGCCGTTGGAACTCAAGTGATCGGCGACCATTTTTACTGCCCGTCCACACAAATATCGCACCAATCAAATTACAGTTTAGCCCGCTAGGTCTAGGTGCTTATGTGGTGTTCGTTAAAGAGTGTTTAAAACAGAAATGTTAAGTAAACAACATTAGATCAATGATTCAAAAAACACAATCCTTATCTAGACATATGAAGGGAACTTCTCAACATGCTTTTGAGTAATGATTTTTTTTGTTATTCGCATAATAAAAAAATGCCTGTGTTTTGAGGTCTTCTGACTTCTGGAACAGAACCCAGAAGATGTGGTTTCATTTGGGTTTGCTTTACAGGACGCTGTTACTGCTGGAAAAGTAAATAATAATAATAATAATAATAATAATAATAATAATAATAATAATAATAATAATAATAATAATAATAAAATAATAATTAACAATTTTGTCCAAATCAGAATGCAAGTCAAAACAAACACCAAGGATATACTATATATACATAGGCCTATTGATTCTTTGTCAACAAATTTAATTTCAGTTCAACTTTAAAAACCCTACATCAGAAAGCATCCCGTGATTAGAACATCTAGTTATAAATAATCAACTACAGTCACTATCAACTTCATAGAACATCTTCTATTAGCATGCAGGGGCCCTTATGTAATGAATATACTTTGCATGATCAAATTATCAGTCCTGAATTTGAAATATCTGTGGATATCCAGAACCACTCTGTCAACCACTCTCACTTATCGCCTCCTGCATCGATTTTTTTCTCCAAATACTACCAGTCACTTATACCTCCATTTACATAATGTCCGATGAAAAAAAATTGTCGGGCAGATTGTAATTCATATATCTCCACTCTGCATGCTTGCTGGCCCTAATACTTTAGGTAGCTACCTCACATTTACATTTCAATCAGCGATTATAGCCTCTCCTCCTTTCACCTCGCTGAAAGTAAATACGGGACTCCACTATCTCGGACCAAAATGCATTTGGTGGGACTGCAGGGATAGGCATGAATATTCTGTCTGGTACATATTTACCATGTGCTGCTAAGTGTCACATGCTGCAAGTGCATCCTTTAATAGCTCACTGCGCTGTATACAACGCAGTGTGGCACTAACACTGCCAGAAGCCTTAAAGTGTCCACCAAATGGCATGTGACATGTTCTCTGAGGCGGCTGTTTAGTGTCCAGCACACTCATTCTATCTATACCGATGATTGTTTTGTTTGTTTAAACCTACTGCACTCACACTCTGGGTTTATCTCAGGATGTGTTTCTAGAATATTAGTGGGCAGAAAATGAAACTCCAACACACGAGCTGCTTCCTGTAAATTTTCACACAGCTGCAGAGATTAAACACATCATGATGGAAAAGGTCAAGCAAGTGGAAAATGTCTCTATTGTTAGTTTAGTGTTGACCGCAACTGTGAGATGACTGTTTGACATGTTTGTTGTTTTTGCATAGATGGCTCTGGACATAATAAAGTAACACAATGCTGTGTGTTTCATAAAGCTGACCCCCACACAGGCAGCTGCTGATGACAAATGTTGGGCTCTCTGTAGTCGGAGTGAAGCCTTGCAAAGGAAGCAGGTTATATCTTCACTGTGCTGGAAGCCTCCATAGGAAAGTCTGCTGCGTTTGGAAAAGCTCACTTCCATGTCCTCCGCCACTGGACGCCTGCTGTCTGTTGACTTCTCTGTCAGGGGTAACCCAATATCCAACTTCATAGGGGAAAAGTCTGTCAGTTGATGAGTCATTGTGAAGCTTACACTCATTACTTTTTAATTGCTCTTTACAGTGGAATTGTCTTTGTGTCGGGCCTGGCACAGTAAGGTGAGCCGGGAACTGTTGAGCTCAGACGGGAATTGTTTGCATGTTTTCTTGTTTGCTTGTTTTGGAACGACTTTGCAACTCATCTATTATACAGCAAGGAGGAAAAAAAGGACAAATCATAATAATCACACTTCGCCACAAACTGCTCTCCCCGGCCTTCTGTTTTCCAAGTCTGGTTACACAAATGTTGGCTCCGCAGAATATTCAATAGACATTTATAGGAAATAAATTAAGAGATGAATGCAAACCATATGGCATTTGGAGGTTTATTTGTAAAGCCCCTGCATCAAAGCTTTTTCCAGATCACACCATATTAGCTATGTTTTTCCAGTCCAGCAAAATCAGGAAGGTAACCACAGACTTTCCTGATGGGAAACACATGAGCGGCGGTCCGCCGAGACAAGGAGCCTCATACATGGACGAGGCATCGTCCGGGAGCATCAGAGAAAACAATTATTCCCCGCATGTCTGGATGTCATATGTCATCCTGGGTTGACTTTAATAGGAGAGGAGTGCAATGGAGCTGCGTCACTGCTTTGAGAAACCTTTTTAACCTCGAAATGAACCCCCCTGCTACATTCTCACTTCTTTGCATGTGAGGCGGCCTGGATGCCTGTGCGGGGTGTGGGCTTGAAGGAGCCAAGAGGAAAAGGCAGTGCCCAGAGTATACACTTCCACCCCTGCATGAACACCCCCCCCCCCCCCACCCCCCCCGCCCCCTCTCCCCCTTCCCTCCCAAGCATTTCATATAGGTTAGACAAGTTTACGGTTTTGTGCATTTGAGTGTGACAGCAGCAGCCCTCCTGCGTGTGACAGCCCCAACAGCAGCGGTCTGCCGACACTCGGGGTGGTTTCTCCTTCTTCGCTGTTGATCTTGGGCTTGCGCTGCACGCATGCAGAGGGCCTGCCAATGTCAGACGTGGAGCGCCACACCACTGAGAGTCCACAACTTTAAACCAGGAAATTATTATTTTTGCTGTGGAGACACACATTTTCTGCAAGATGTCAAGAGCAAGCGGGTTGTGGTTGCTTCTATAGAGCTTTAAAGTCTAGAATGTGCATATGATGTAGGCTGTGGAAGTGTTAGCTATTGTGCCATTTCACAATGTAGCTAACATGGTATGGGGTCATCTCTCTCATTTCTTTTTTTTTCTTCTCTTAGATGCATATAAACACACACGGATAAATGCACTATATGCTCTGAGTGATCAGAGCCTGCTGTGTGCCATCGGGCAGTTTACCTCAGGACTGACAGAAAAGCACTTCCAGGAAAAGAAAAGCCAGGGATTCCTGCTGAGGGAAAATGCATCAAAGCGCCTGACTTAAGGCTATAATTAGTAGCTGTGGTGTTTGAAATGTGGAAGAATGAAGCCTTTGGAGAATTTGAATTGTCTATTTATTTACGTTTGTTGTTTTAATTTCCCCTCCAAATGAGCACATTTTTCACAAGGATTGAGTTCGCCCTGGTGTGCTTAATTTGCTTGGTTGTCAGCGGTATTGTGTGCAGTGGAGTTTCATGAGATGCAAAAAAACAAGCATGAAAGGTGCCATGTTACAATAATGATGTTGTTTTATGTTTATAGAAAAAATAGTTTTTTCTTTCAGGTGATATGACAGAGTGGGCGTCCTTTTGGCAGAGTAGATCAGCGGCTATGGATAAATAAAGGCAGTCCTTTCAATAATGATACATGAAATCCTAAACTAATACAAATGTATGACCTGCCCTCCCTTTGTCTCCTGTCTCGTGAACAAGCCAAACCAGTGCCCCTGCCGCTGGCTACAGCAAACCACTGCCTTCAGAAGAACTTCAGTGTAGTGGCAATCTGACTACAAAAAATGCCACTGGAGCGAATTTGAAACCAATCCCAACGCTTGCTGGTGCAAATAATGAGGTCTGCCATTGTCTAAAGGTTAACGTTTTGTTTTATAAATGCATTTAATAACATCTACAAAAAGACTGACTGTGAAAGATTAAAAACGAGCAGACGAGATCTAAAACATCACTCGCACACAGCTGAGGTTGAAAAACTGTGTGGCTTCCCAGATCCTAATTCCTCAATCCCCTTCTCACCTGTGATCTCACCCTTTCTAACCTCTGATTAGCACACATACACACACATACGCACGCAGCACATGGCTACAACATTCAGTATTGCCGTCCCTTGAGAAGAGAAAAACTCTTCTATTCTGTCTGTCTGCCACGACACATCTGCTGACGGCTCACTGCTCCACCAGCTTTCCTTGAGTAAAACAATTTATAGATATTTAAAATTTACTGATGTTTTCATGCACTGTGTGTGGGAAGTTATATACAAGGCATATTCCACAACCTGTTCGAAGAAAAGAAAGTCCCGGTTGTAAAATAAACTTCAGGTCCACGGATTCCATAAAAAGGAAAACATTACTAACAGCATGATACATTTTTATGTATGAATTATATTTGCACAAGTCAAACTGTTTCAACAGCTCTAGTTTAATGCGAAACTGTGCTTTAACTGAACGTTGCTGGGGACGGCTCATCAGCTCACATGGAAGCATTTCAACTCCGAGCAATCATGGCTCAGTTTACTCTGGCTACTATACTCTACACCTTTGCAGCACCTCATCAACACAATGAGAAACAGAGAAAGTCATTTGTGTTTGTTGGCAGCTGAGAAGCTGTCTCCTAATCAGGCCGACTGTCAGCGACGGTCTGGGAAAGAATGCAACGTGCCTGTTGAATTGCTATCTGTATATATGTCTATCTTTATCAAATCTTCACACCGGCAAGATTTTCAGCAAGGGATCAAATAACCTTCAGCTGCAATATTTCCAGCACATGAATCCAGTGTGGATTTCATGAAAAGCTAAAGAAAAACCACCTCACCCCATCTGAAAAAACTAGATAACTGTTGCTCTCATGTACTTGATTTGCAACAGGTATGCACCCACTATCCAACAGGAAAAAGTGTTTATAAATATTCTCGCTAAGTAATTCCAAGTGACTGGATCCATAAGGAGTGTACATTTGTTTCTGTATTTTCTTCTACAAAGGCAGAAGGCAGTAGCAACGGGGTTGCAGAGAGAGGCCTGCCAAGCCAAGTGATTTTCTTGGGTTTCTACCAACTTCCCCTAAATATGGACAACATATTCTTGGTTTAAAAAACAACACATTTTATTGTGCCACAGTGAAGGGTAAGATAAGTTGAGAATGGTCATGATAAAAAGTTACATTTATTAACACTGAAAACTGTCTATATCAGGGGTCTTCAACATTTTTTAAAACAAGGACCCCTAAACTGAAAAAGAGACAGAGCAGGGACCCCCTACTACATACTGTATATTGTATAAAAGTAAGTTGCATATTAAACTGGGCCTACAATTAAGTGTAGGGCGGCCTAAAGCCTTTATACATACCTCTTTAGTGCATAAAATACTAAGCTATTAAATTAATTATTGTGGGCATGATTATATTATAAATAATCTTTAAATGTTACACATACTGTACATGTGGCAGAGTGAATCCTTAGGATTTACTGTATCTGTGGATGGTTACCTTAGTGACTACCTAACCTATAGGCCAGTAAGCCTTTCATCAGTGGAGATTTATATTTGCTAATAATGTATTGGATTCATGTTATGACATTTTAATTTGGAAAAAAACATTCAAAAATTAACTATAATTTGGTGACCCCCTGTTAAAGATCTCTGCTCTAGATGATAGAACATACCTGGTTTCATCCAGCTTTATTGTGTCCTGACTGTATGTATCTTATCATAGTTTCAGATATCCATAAAAACCACAATGTGCGACCAGCTTAACAAGAAGACACCTCAGCAATTTAGCACTCATTTATTTAGCATTTGTAACACCCAAACAATAGATTCATGTCAGCTACATGGCAAATTCATGAATACTGATTCAATCCCTGTCAGCTTTCATTAGCTGCCTAAGTGAACCTGTTCTCACTCCTGATAAAGCAATGGGACAGTGTATGATTTCATTGAAAATGTACGGCAAATGCCACCTGAAATTGGAACAACAAGATCCAGTGGTGGATAACAGTTTTGGTTGTGAGTGATTCTGTGCTTCAGCATTCCTTTGGTTTGCACTTACAACTTATTGATTGACATAAGCCACTTCTTCACAGTCTATAAGCACAACAGGCCATGCCTTGTCCTTGAGCAGAGGCATTCCTAAAATGTACATCACTCTTTCCTATTGCAGGCTGTAGTGAACTGATAAAAATACAAACGCTCTGAGAGGCAATGTGTGAAAGCATTTTAAATTCGACAAGCCTGATAATCAGACTAAATTCCATCCATCCATCCATCGTCGTCCGCTTATCCGGTGTCGGGTCGCGGGGGGAGCAGCTCCAGCAGAGGACCCCAAACTTCCCTTTCCCGAACCACATTATCCCGCTCTGACTGGGGGATCCCGAGGCATTCCCAGGCCAGGTTGGAGATGTAATCCCTTCACCTAGTCCTGGGTCTTCCCCGAGGTCTCCTCCCAGCTGGACGTGCCTGGAACACCTCCCTAGGGTGGCGCCCAGGGGGCATCCTTACCAGATGCCTGAACCACCTCAACTGGCTCCTTTTGACGCGAAGGAGCAGCAGCACTACTCCGAGCTCCTCACGGATGACTGAGCTTCTCACCCTATCGCTAAGGGAGAGGCCAGCCACCCTCCTGAGGAAACCCATTTTGGCTTGTACCCTGGTATCAGACTAAATTGACATTTAATTTCTCTTCATTGTTCATTGTGTATATATTAACCCATTTCTGTAGCAGGAACTCATAGTATGCTATAATCGGGAGTCTTTAAGTTGATTTTTTACACTAGAAGTGACACAGGAAATGACGTATTACCATGGGTGAGATGTTTTTGTTCCAAAAATGGATGTCTGCCAGAAACATGTGCTCCAAGTTGTTGGTGGCTGATTTGCAGCAATGAAACAAAGAAGAACAAGAAAAGAGGGTTAGGGGGTGTTGTCGTTGACACACATGTTCACACATCTTTACTATTTATACCCTGCAACAACAACTTTAGTCCATGTTGCAAATGCGACACATAAATTCCTAATGTTACAGACAACCCTTCCATCAGGTATCCCCTCAACCCTTGTCTTGGACACTCACTGGCTCTTGGACTCCCTGACAGGTAAAGATATTTAGTCTGCTAGATATTTGGAATGTGTCTGCGAGGCACTGGCGCGCGTCTTTTAACAGTTCAATGCCCATGAGAGCGCCCATTTGAAAGAGCCCATTTGAGAGGGCCAAGCCAACACCGTTTTGCCTCCGATCAGGGGCTTTTGTCGGGGAGCTCCAAAAACGGTCGGCGAGTAGAAAAGGCTAAAGTTGCCTAGTGTGAACTAGGCCTTAAAGAACTATAGATGTCCTTGGCCATAGAAAAAGCACACTGTATATTAATTATTAAATCAAGTAGTATTTCCTCTTTAAGGATTTTAGTCCAGATAAAACATCCCATTGTGTATGATAACTGCCATTTACCTCACTGTCCTCATAAAATATTGCTACAATTTATCTCCTCTTTCAATTCCCCCATTTGAATTTGGTAACGCTTGAACTGGCAATTTATTCTTTTTCAATGAATAATGTGACCCTGAGTGTCCCTTGAGTTTCACTTGATATTGTCTTTCTTATTTGTTCTTTCATTTGACTCCACTTGAACATCATTTTAAAAAAAACAAGCACAAGAGACTTGATCCTCATCCTTACTTAAAACCCTCTCTCACTAATCAGCAATTCATCAGATCACTTGTCTCTGTGTTCATCCGCTTCAATAACTCTTACAAGTGATGAGAGTCACCTCCAAATAATGTCTTCATCATACAAGTGTCGAGCTCAGAAATCCTCACAATTCCCTGTTTCTTTCTTCAATGTCAACAGCTGACCATCTTTCAAAGTCAAATGCAGTGTCAGTTTCAATAATTAAATCTGTTTGTATTTCAAATAGAATAATTCATTTACAAATAAAAATCATATGCGGAGCAATACCATTGGATGGACAGCTTTGCATCAATGATAGAAAAGAACAACCACATAAAGCCCATCCCCCCACCTGTGAAAGTGATTACATTTTATGATTAAAAGGAAAATAACTGAACGCCCCTGAAAAACTCTGGTTAATATTGACATTTTCACCAGAGTGGATCTTGGTTGCAAACAACACAGATGATTCTGTTATTGTTGTAATCTTTAGATCAAAGGGAGCTTTAATAAGGCCATTATAAATACATCTGAAAATTCACTCTGATATTCAGCAAACAAATCAATACAGGATGTGCACCGTTCATTGGTCTTTTATTGCGGCACTGTAGGCCTTCGCTGAGATACCACAGCATAATGACCAAAAAACACGCAGGGCTTCAGTGCCCCCGCTGTGTTCAAAGTCAGTCATATGCAGTGTACTTTATAATTGAAATAAAGGTAATCTCTCCATCCCTTTGAGCTGCAGCTTACATTATTCTGCTGTTGTCTGCCAGAAATGTGCAATGGCCAGGTGGTGGTAGGAGTCTATTAAAGAATAAAGGGGAAGCTATGGTCACCACAAAAGTCAAGTGAGAGGCTAAAGTGTCTTGCTTTGCTGCTGATCCTTGTGTTAGTGTTAGTGCATGTGTTTTAACCACTGTATTTTTGTGTGAATAAAAAATAAGTCAAATAATGTATACATGGCTATGGAAGTGGGCAGTGTGGATCAAATTCATATTTGATTTATCAGTACATATTGTGAAAGTGTACATTTTCTGGAACATCAATTGAGAAGCTGTTTATGGATAACACCAGACAGGAAAGATAAAGCAGTCCTGTTCACCACTGATATTTCTTTTTTTACCAGAAACTCCATCTTATGTTAGAGTGTTAAACATATTCTGCTCTCTTTTATCATCTTTTGACTATGCTCTCACTGCCCACTGCAGCCCTCAGTAGCCCATGGGCTCCTCTGGAGTCACCGTCCTCATTCAGCAAACCTGGGGCCCCGGAGGGGGCTTTTAGGCTGCGCACCTACACTGAGGGGCCTGCAGCTCATTAATATTGTAAAGGAATAAAGTAGGCTGGTGGTCAGGACAGGAGTACTGAAGTCTAATCAACCATCACCGTGCTCCAAACGAGAACAGTAACAGGGATATTGATTTAAAGATACACTTTGCTATAACTATTTAATAAATAATGAGGAAATATATGCGTTATTGCACATTCTAAAGACGTTTACCAATGGTACAGGAGATCTGATAACGTGCCATGCTGGTCGTCAAGCCTGAGATGTCAGTCAGTCAGTGAAGAACACCACAGCTCTTGGTGAGTCTTGGACAGTTTTAACACAAGTAAAGGATTCAGGATTTTTACACCGGAATGTCCATATAAAACAGTAACACTTTATTTTATGGGTCCGTAATTTCTCACTAATGTTCTTGGAAGGTTCCTAGAAAGAGCCATGTAATCTGGTACTAATAATTAGGAAAATAGAAACAGAGTTTTGAGAGAGTGTTTTGAGTTTAAAAGCAGTAGTTGATTTCCAGAGGAATCTCCTTTAAAGGTCCAATGTGTAGGAATTTCTCCTATCTAGTGTTGAGATCATATATTGCAATCAACTCGTGCCACGCAGTTCAAAGTACGTAGTACAGCTATGGTAGCCTTCACGCTTCAAAACGCCGGTCTTTTGCTCTTTTCAATATACTTTTTCTTATTCTGGGCGAAGAAGAAGACTCCTGTTCCTGAAATTTAGATTTTGAATATGTGTGGTCCTCCATGTTTCTTTCTTCAAACTTGCCTGGGCTAGAAAGCTACGATACCCATTAGCAGCATTAGCAGCACCTGTGAGTTTATCATGTGACAGTGAAAACACGAAAGGCAAAGCAGTTTGTCCTGTATGTCCCTTACCGGCTAATGAATTTCAAGATGGCGCATGAATATGGGTCTACCCCAGTTCATGTGAATGCAAATGTAATATTTCAAGCCAAAAGGAATACTTGGAATTGATGGTGGTAGTAAATATTCATGAAAAAGGACAAGTTTGTGAAAGGGCAACACAGATTTTGATAATGAACAACTAAAAACGTTAGACACTGGGTCTTTAAAAAACTCATCCACTTAAATAAAACTGGCAGGAAATATGATTAAACAACTAACTTAATAAATACAAAATGGAAAGTTTGAATAATGGGACTTTCTATACTCAAAATAGGTCAACTACATATGTATATATATATATATATATATATATATATATATATATATATATATATATATATATATATATATATATATATATATATATATGAATCTAAACAAATTACTCAATCATTTTGTATTTTTTCTTGTCTGACAAATCTACTGACAAATCTATTGCAACATGTCCAGGGAAGTTCACAGGGAGATTCCGGGAGAAGTGATGTGAATAAAAAAAAACTCTGTTAGCCTTTAGCAATTTAACATAATTTCATAAAAGCAACAGTGTAGGGCTGCAACTAATGATTATTTTAATAAGCGATTAATCTGTTGATTATTTTTTCGATTAATCGATGAATCGGATAAAAAAACAAAAGCATTAATTTACATCAACTCAATACATACATACTTGTTGTTTTTGTTGCTAGTTGTGTAAAGGTAAGTAGCCTAACCCAAAGAGCAGATACACACTCTCACACACACACACACACACACACACACACACACACACACACACACACACACACACACACACACACACACACACACACACACACACACACACACACACACACACACACACTTGAAGCTTATTCATTAAATGATTACCATCATTGATGTAAGTGCAAGTTAAAGGGATATTTCACTGCTGGAAAGCTGAATATATCTTTAAATTGGGTCACTTATGTAGCAGAAATGTGAAAAAAAAAAATTAAATTGGTGCCTTCTAGGCCGAGAAAAGCCAGAAAATGTGTTTTTGGCTCATATGGATGAAAGACACCAAATCCCAGAATGCACTTTGCTTCGCTGCTTTGAGTCCACTCCCACGCCGGCTAGCGTTAGCTCGCTCTGGATGTGCATTTTCCCTGGCTAGCGTTAGCTTCCCATTTGGCCGATGAGGATGTCCACTTCCCCGGCTCGGGGCTTCGACGAGACCGCTGGTCTCCGTGCTGGTCTTCGTGCTGGTCTCCGTGCAGGCGAAGCTCTCCTAGTGTGCTGATTATTCCGTCTGTAATAACGTTCCCTGAATATTCTCCGATCTGTAGCGATGTATCCCGGTGGTATACGTGTGTGGTAGTTTTTTGTAAAATTGTGCTGCTGAGAAGAGAGAGCCCTGTTTAGCGAGAATTCAAGATGGCTGACATTTCGTTTTTTTCCGGCTGAGATCGGCTCGCTTCGGGTGATGGCCGTGTTGAAAACATGCGGAAGTAGCTCCTGCTACAGTTTGTAGTTCTTTGCCTCTGGCCTTCCATTCCTCCAATGACGTAAAAATCGTCATTTTGCGTCATTGGAGGAATGATTTCCAGACCCCCAACGCAGAGATCTCCCCTCTCAGGGGGACATGTGGGAGGGAAGCACAGTCATTCAGAAATACTACCGGGTTTCTACCTATACAAAGCTGAATGCTAAATCGGTGAAGTATCCCTTTAAGTTCATTTATACACCACATTTAAACACAGCTTAAGATGATTGGTCATCTTAAGCTGTGTTTAAATGTGCTATAAAAGAACTTTAAAATAAAATTAAAAAGTACAACTCACACAAATATATTTGTCAACAATAACTGATATGGGACAAAGCACAGAACATGACAACAGATTGAAAACTTAATGGGCCAAAAAAAGGCGAGTGGAAAAGTCTTGCAACTATACCTCTGCTTTACTACTGTTATTAATGAGCTAACCCTAACTTAGCTAGCTGGATAACGAGTAAACAGCAGCACCAGAAGAGCTACTGGAGGGACGTTACGTTCCTCACTTCAAAACGGAACAAAAGTAGGATTGTGTAGTGACTTTACCCTGCTGTTGAACTCCCTTCCTCCTCATCAAGGACTCTTTTTCTCTCTCTCGCTCCGGTCTGCTCCGCGCACACCTCAATTTTTTTATACTCAAACATCTCCGCGACTTATTGATTGGCGTATTAATCGCGCAACACAACGCATCGATAATGAAATTCGTTGACAACACTTTTAATAATCGATTTTTGTCGATTTTATCGATTCGTTGTTGCAGCCCTATAACAGTGTTAATAATATATCATCAAAACCAGTCCAACATGTTCTTGTTTACAAGCTACAGGTAATATAGTTCCTTTATATCCACCATAACGATCACAGTCAGTGTTTCTCAAATAGCTTCAGGTGAGGACCTGATCAGGCATCTAAACCAGCAATGTGTCATTGTACAGCTGAGTCATTATACCCCACAACCACAGACAAGGTTGAGAGAAGTGATCAGCTTCCCTTCTTACCTACAGCACATGACCACTTTACACTCCTTACCTCACTATTGTGCACTGCAGTATATAATAAACCTTGTTTG
Organism: Gymnocephalus cernua; assembly: GCA_023631565.1. NCBI lineage: Eukaryota > Metazoa > Chordata > Actinopteri > Perciformes > Percidae > Gymnocephalus > Gymnocephalus cernua. The sequence continues at coordinate 35,955,478 of CM042428.1, read as the reverse complement.
AAGTACATTAACCTGGCTCACAACAATGGTAATGTGCACCCTGAGGGGGAAACTGGCGTTATTGACTTCCTGTTCCTGGAATGTTTTTCTCCTGACTGTTAACTGAACTCGTTTTAAGTTTGCAGGCATGTGTGGAAAGAGAGTGTATTAAAGGCATATATTACTCTTTAACTGTATGAATGGGGATTAATTGTTGATTGCAGAGTGGGCTGGAACACATCTGGGCCTTAGATGAGATGGTAGAAAGCTGAATTCCTCCAACCCTAAAATACCTGGAGATTCTTAAATAACTTGGGGTCACAATGAACATTTGCAAAAACACAAACATACTCTTCAGACAAATAAAAAATAAATGAATTGATTTAGAAACAAATTGAAGGAAAGGAAAATGGTCCACAAATCATCAAGTGAAAAAGTGTTAAAAGTGTAGTGAACGTTTAAGGGATATTTCCGCCTGTAATGAAAAGACACACACACACACACACACACACACACACACACACACACACACACACACACACACACACACACACACACACACACACACACACACACACACACACACACACACACACACACACACACACACACACACACACACACACACACACACACACACACACACACCACACACACACACACACACACACACACACACAACCAACAAATGTGTACAGTAACACTCAGCTCAGGCCTTTTCAGGGAAGACATGTTGATATGTCACAGTAGGAAAAGTCACAGGTGTAACTAAAATGAAGGATGGCCTATTTCCATTTCGCTGCTTTTATAGTTGTGCGTAGAATTTAGTTTCAGGGTGCTATATTTTGCATGCTGGCTCACTGTCATACTGTCATGGGACACATGAATAGAACAGAGGTTACAGAGCCATCGTTAATCTTATAAGTAATACCTGTGCTTTTCCCACTATGACAAGTCAAAATGTCTGCTAAGAATTTTTATGATATTTATAATAACGAGACACAGTAAGCATGGTTAACATAGTGGAGCATTTAGCAGCTAAAGAGCCAGATATTTCCCTCAGGAGTTGGTAGACACCAAATACACAGCCAAAAGAGAGTGAATATTGGATTTACATTCATCAGGTGGACAGAAACACAACTCAAAATAAAGGATCATGTTACGCTGTAACTGCTGGATGTGTAAATAATAGGGCTGTCAATCAATTAAAAAATGTAATCGAATTAATTACAGACTCTGTCATTAATTAATCTACTGTAAATGAATCGCATACATAATTTTTTGCTGTGAAAGTATTTTAAATATTTCAGTTCAAATGAATCAATGAATAATCAGCATTAGTGACATTAATTATTTTCACTGTTCAAATAATGACCATAACAATCAACAATATGACCTCATATGCTGAGGAAATAAATTCAAAAGTGTATTTTACAATAATGCAATGAATGCACCGCAAGGCTGTAGATTACCAGTTTCATTGAACACACCATCTCCGTTTGTGTTTTTCCGACAACGGCAGAAACACAGTCAAACATTTAGTGTTAGCTGTCAGCATTTTAACCGTGTTTAATCCAGCTACTAGCTAGCGGAAGGCTAACGTTACCTGCTGTTGAGTGTAGTGTTAACTAGCATCACGTGCAGCGATGTTTCTGTTGCCTGTAACAGCGCATTCTCTCCTCTCCCTCCTTCATTTTACAGTGGAATGGTGGCTAGAACGGCTCCGGGTGAAAGGTCAATATGGAATGGATTAATCTGCGTTATTTTTTCTCAGATTAATTAATTTAAGGATTAAGGATGTGTTGTGTTTGGGTTATGACACTATTAACACTGTATTATTGTCTAAAACTATTCACTGAATACCCCTAATGTGCAGACACAAACTGTAGTCTCCATAATGCCTCCATAATTGTCATTAGTGTTTTTTTCTCTTTAACTTGTGGGTGTCATTGAAATAAGACACCAAAACCAGTGTCTTATTTTCCAGATGTTTGCAAATGATTTCCATAAATTCTACATGATGCGATTACATGACAACTTAATGCGATATTTCCTAAAGTGAGATACCCAAACCTGAATTGTGTTAGCTTTATTTCCTTTGATAAATGTCTCAAACTGTTTTCAGTATTTCTATTATGGGATTGAAGTTACCTAAAGGAAAAAGCATTTATTTATTTTATTATTTACTTTTTCACTTTAAGTAATTTTATCAAAAAACTAATGTTGTATGTTAGATTTTGAAAAGCATTAAATATTCATGAACCTTACAGCAATAAAGGGTACATTTGTGTAAAACTTTGAAGAAGAAACCCAACCACTCTGCTTTGGAGAGTAAACTTTTACATTAATTCACGCTCTCAGAGCAAATAGATGAGGAGACAAGCTTTTGGGCAGGTTACATCCACAGAGCTGTTTATCAAAATAAGCAGCCAGTCCAGAGTGGTCAGCCTATTGATTTTCCTGCCAAATATAATCTGTTTCACCATCATAAATCTGTGTCTGACATCTGCACAAAGCCCCGTTTTAGCCAAACACTGCCAAGTAAGGCTGTTTATTCACCGATGGTCTGATAGTCTCCATGACAACGCTCACTACAATTAGACAACTGTAATCCCGCCTTCAAACATGCACGCAGTTAATTATTTCAGCACAAAGTGAGAGGCGAAATGCGGAGAGGGGAGATAGCATGCAACTGTGGAATCCTGGTCTGCTGCTGTGAGTCTGCCTCATGCAGTGTGTTTGTGTTTGTGTGTGTGTGTGTGTGTGTGTGTGTGTGTGTGTGTGTGTGTGTGTGTGTGTGTGTGTGTGTGTGTGTGTGTGTGTGTGTGTGTGTGTATGCGCGCGTGTGTGTGTGTGTGTGTGTGTGTGTGTGTGTGTGTGTGTATGTAGACTCTGAACACAGCACAGCCAGCCTTTAATGAGGACCAAACGAAAACTGAATAATGAGAAATGAGGGATGATATTGAAAATAAAAACAAAAGTGTATTTATACTAGCTGTCATTTACGTCATTTAAGTAGTGTACTGACACAATTTTGAGGTACTTGTATTTACACTTTCTGCTACTTTATACTACTGCACTTAATTTATTTCAGTATAGTCACTAGTTACTTAGCAGATTTAGAATAATAATACAAAACAAATAAATTGTGATGTTTTATTATAGGTTTATTTATCACTTAAGTTACTAGTCCGGATGATATGTGAAAATTATGTTCACATTTTCATAAAAGCATGGAATTTGGTACACTTGTACAGTTTGGGGTGCCAAACATTTTCAGAAAAGAAAAAGAGCAAAAATGCCTCATGACAGCCAGGGCGGCCATTTTACTTTCCGCCATAACCAAATTATGTGTTTTGCATCATATCTCCTGAACAAACATGGTAACACTGCATAGGTGATGTATACTCCTATGTTTTTGATGGTCAAAGATTACAATGATACCAAATACAACATCATAAACTGTTCAGGTAAATAGTTAATGGTGCATTTAGTGACAATGAAAAAGGAAATCACAGTATCTGAGAACCTAGGCTAGACTTTAGATTATCATATCTGTTGCATGCATGTTGTGTAAAGTTTTGAACACGTAATTCTTTTGTTCATAAACTGTGATGATAGTGACTGAAAGTAATAGAAAAGTATTAAAGATGACCTTAACAACTAAGCTTAAAAAGAAAGTGTCAAACACAACGATTTACTATAAATATATAACTAAACTATAAATATAACTACATTATAACTACTACGTTTTTTTTGCGTTGAGAAGCATGACAAAGGAACTTTACTTGGGTTTTAAAGAGCAGCATTAATTTAGAGACAAACTGGATGGACTGGCTTGCCTGTAGAAGAGTTGTCTACAATGGTCTATAATTATATATATATAATAATAATTGGGTCCATCAGCCAATCCAGTCTGTTGGAGGTGTCATATTTGATGCCACCTTCTGGCTTGTTCCCAACAGTGTCCTACTTGGTACACTGGTGCAGTGCATTCTTACTGTCGCCCTGCGCAATGTGGACACAGATGTTCTGGTCCCAGCCATTACCCATGTGTCAGAGCTGGACATTGAGGAGCTGTGGGTGGCATTTGGGACATGCAAGAACTTAAGATACATACCTGCCCAGCGGATTTCCAAGTCTTTGGGTCCTGACAAATCCAAGGCCCTTCCTGTGTGCCAGGCCTTCCCTGGCTGTAACACAGTATCTGCATTTGCAACCATAGGCAAGACGACAGGGATAACTGAAATGCCTATGACATGCAACAAAGGCCTTCATGGCTCTGCCAAAGGCTCCATTCACTTCCACGATTGCACCAGCAGCCAACTCAGCAATGATCAAGCTCTTTTTGAGTTGTTCACAAAGAAAGGAAGAGGAATGGAGCAAATCCAGACTATGTTCTCGCTAACGCAGCTCCCTCTTTTCATTCACTCTCTAGCTTGCTAGTTATGGGTGTTCACCCTGTTGGCAGTGCATCCCACCACATAAAATCTTTTAGGCATTTTTCTGTTATTTGCTAGCAGATGGAATTGATGGAATTTGAACCTTTACGCATTACAAAGTCAATGAAGAGCGATGAATTGTTTTCCCCTCCGTTATCGGCGGGACTTAATTGTGTTCTTTTGCTATACTGTTCTATTATTTATAGTCAATGTATCATCAGGGTTAATGAAAAAAAGGATTACATGTTAAAAACTGTTGCATGCATGCAACAGACATTATCATCTAAAGTCTAGCCTAGGTTCTCAATCCTTTTTCAATGTCACCAAATGCACCATTAACTTTTTACCTGAACAGTTTATGATGTTGTATTTGGTATCATTGTAATCCTGGACCATCAAAAACATAGGAGTATACATCACCTATTCAGTGTTACCATGTTTGGTTCAGGAGATATGATGCAAAACACATCATTTGGTTGTGGCGGAAAATAAAATGGCCACCATGGCCACCACGAGGCATTTTTGCGATGGCTCCCTTTCTGAAAATGTTGGCACCCCAAACTGTACAAGTATACCAAATTCTATGCTTTTATGAAAAAGTGAACATTTCACCTCAAATTTGGCACATATCATGAAGAAGATACTTTAGTACCCAGCAGTGTATAAAGTAGTTATAATTAGCACCTTTGCAGCTACAAGATTAAAATGATGTACACATGAATGCATCTTTAAATAAAATACAATACTATTATTCTGAAATAGGCCATTCTGCATAATTGGTAGCCTACTTTTAATTCTGGTATTTTAAGTATCTTTTTATATTAATATGTTAGACTTTTTACTTAAGTAAACGTTTGAATGCAGGACCTTTATTTGTAGTTTTTGTTTTATTATTTGAGTAGTTCTACACTGTGGTATTGTTTTACTTAAATAAAATATCTGTCCTCCACCACTGAACACCACACTTCCAGTTTATGATGCAGGAGTTATACATTTGTCCAACCTAATAACACCCTTAACAATCACAGAAAACCATATATATTACTATGAACCATCTGGACCACGGAAAATTAACCATCATCTGTAATTAAGATGTAAATGATTACATAGATAACTGTTTTCAAAGACTTAGTAGTCCCCATGATAACCTAACCTCCATGTGTAAGATCAGAGTTCCCCTTTAAGTGTTAAAGTGTTTTAAAATGTAATGATTCAAAATCCTTCTCTAACTCCCTCTCTTCATCTATTGAGTATTTCCCTTTCTGTCATTGATATTGATTTAATAAGGAAGATCAATAAAGAATAATGTCTTTTACCTGGATTTAATTAATCTGAGTACTTTCTGAAAAGAGGCCCCTAACATTTTGTACATTCAATCGATTAAGCATAAAATCCTCCATTAAAGAAATATCATGCCGCTCGGGTAAAGTGAAAACCAGGAATGTGAGAGATGATGAATGAAATGCTGTCAATGAGGTCTATTCCGTCAGTCAGGTTGTGTTTTCTTAGTTGTCAACTGTTCATGTGTTCACGTTATTCCACAGAATACAGCACCACATGCTTTCTTTCCTCCCCAAACTGCTTTCTTCAAATGTTGACTCAGACAGTGCCCCTATTCCCAGCAGGCTCTTCAACAAGCACCATTTGCTCCTGCTCATACCATGTTAACAGGAAAAACTCATTTGCCATGTATTGTTAAAAGTTTTATTAATGGCAATTTATGTCACTCAGACAGAGCCTCTGCAGAAAAAGAAAACATTTGGGCCTTGTACAAATCTATCACTCAACTTGTCAAAAATATTTGTTCTCATGCAATATAAATAGGCCTTGAGTCTGTGGGTAGAGAGATGGGATCTGTTTCTGCGAGGGCGATGGGCTGGCTGTTACGAGACTCCCAGTAAAACAGGTCATGCTGTTCACATCATGAAGGCTCAATCACAAACAAATGTTTTATTTAAAGAGCCAAAGCGTTGTTTACTCCAGTCTGCTTACTCTCCTTCCCTTCTCTTCCTCTCCCGCCCCGGTGTGCTCTGTGTGATCAGCACATTTGAATGCTGGAAGCATGCTAAGAGGAAACAAAAACACTCATGACAGGAAGCTCTACCCTGCCATGTAAAGGAACAAATAGGTAGGCATGTAGCTAAGTGAACAAATTGCGCCGACACAGTTTATTAAAGGAAGCATTCAGGGAGTACAAATGTGTGAACCGTTGCAGAACTCGCAACTGCTGTAAATAACCTCAGCAGTGCTTGTTTGCTGAGTGGGAGGGTAATCTGACTAAAGTACACAAGAAGTGTTGGCTTTTACTGTATTTGTCATTGATAAATATGGGAGGTTGATGTGCTGCTGCCGTATGAGGTATTGTCAGAATCTTTCAAGTTATTATGAGACTACTGAAGGATCTCTGCCGGGTCAAAGTCCTCTCTGTTGTCCTATCGACTGCATATGTGACCGAAAGCCGATTCTATTGACAAATCAGCAGAGGAGGGGTCTACTATCAGCATTAATCTATACCTATGGTTCCATAATTCATCAAGGTTGTTGTCTCCTTAAAGGATAATTCCTTCTAAAAATGTATACTGCATAGCATACTACTCTTTTGCAGCAACAAATATGTTTTGAGAAAATTGTAATGCTATGTGGAAAAAAGGCGTCAAAAACATTGGGGAAAACGACAAAAGTGTTGAAAAGAAGACCAAAACGTAAAATTTCATTTTAAATTTTGACCCAGAAAAACAAAACGTTGCATGGTCGACAGGCAGGGCCATGCTAGCTGTTTCCTTATGCTTCCAGTCTTTATGCTAAGCTAAATGAAGCTAAGCTAACTAGCTTCTGGCTGTAGCTTTATATTTACTGTACAGACATGAGAGAAGTATCAATTGTCTTATCTTACTCTGCTAGAAAGTGAAAAAGCACATTTCTTAAAATGTCAAACTATTATACGGTTTTTATAGTTATGTTTAGGCAACTCAAAGCAATTGGTTAGGAAGGTTAAGAAAACATTGTCATCTTGATTAAATATTGAAAGTGTTAACTGTGACACAAGAAAGGATTTGTAAACTTCTTCAATATTTGACAAATTATCTTTCCCTCCCCTTAACCAAAGTGCTTTGATTGCCTAAACCCAATGCAGCACATGAACCCTGGTCTCTGGTGTCAAAGTCCTGCATTCTGTACGCCCACATCAATCGGAACACTACGTACAATTCCATGTTCTCCAAAATACCATTTAGCAGGATATAAACAGACAGAGGTGGAAAAATGAGCTGTCCATTGGAAACAGTCACAGACCAATGTCCCGTTTCAACCTTGACTGACTACATTTATTGCAGCTGTGCGTGCTCACAAGTTTTTCGTGCAATGAAGGATTCTTATCAACATAAGGTGCACTCGATTTTGACTTCACTTCCAAATAAAATGTTTTTTGATAATTTGGCTAAATTTTGGATTGTTTAAAACTAAGGGTGCTCTGATCGATTGAACAACAGTTGGCCCGCGGCCGGCCGCGGCACGAAGGCGGTAGGAAGGCGGCTACCGCTTTTATAAAACGGCTGCCACCGGTGGTGCTCCGGCAAAACGCAATTCTGACGCTTCTACTGCCTCTGGAGCACCGCCGGTGGTCCGCCGACTCATTGCTATCGTGTGTGCCAAGGAAATACCACGGGGCGGAAAGCTCCAAAGACATTTCAACACCACCAACCTCATAGACATTTGAAGGTTAGTCACAGAAAGGAGTATGAGGAGTTAGCTAACGCTAAAGGCCGTTATATACTAGCGCTTCCAAAAGTGCGTGCGGAAATCGTGACGTCACGGGACTGCCGTGAGTATTTATCATAGACCTATATATAATATGGACCCAGTCACTCCGCTGTTTTTGACAGAGACAAGTGAAATCTATTACCAGCACTTTTCCGGTGATGGTTGAGCGTTACTGCGCAGCTGCAAACTGAGCTTCCCGCCATAGATGTGACGTGAGCAACGTGTCTGCAAATTATAAGTCTTCTGGTAGCTGTGCCAAGAGGAATCTGAATCATTCCCAATCTTGCAGAGACGGAGAGCGTAGGTATATGTAAGGAGATAACATAGGCACAGGCTAATTATTGCTAACTTAAATGCTAGTTAACATTAGTAATTAAACTAAACAGCTAATGTACGTCGAAACTGCCTGCGAGCTTCTCCTTGTACTATACGGTAATTCCTGTACTATGCGACAGTAAGTCGTGTGGTTATGACACAATCGTTAGCCTATTTTTATAAAAACGTCTCCTACGGAGCCATAACGTGAGGAACAAGGTAATGGAGCCTTTCATACATTGTCGTGTTTCTTTAGAAATAAACGAGGGACAAATGAAGTCTTGAAACGCTTCAAATGTAAAGTTATTGGCTGTCAAAGTGACGCCAAAATGAATGGCAGTGAATGGGATGCTAACGGGGGGTGATGGCTTATTAGCATCAAAATGGCGCCATAGAAGGCTTCACTCTGAGAGAAGCCTGGCCCCTTGGTATTTATACTCGCGTGTGGTGGTCGCGACACTAGTTGCAGTCTTCTCCTGAACAGCGGTGGCGCTAAGGAGCAAAGGCTACCGATGTTTTTCTTTCTAAGGACTAGAAGAAGAAGAAAAAGATAAACACCGGCAGAACAGGCAGCAACAGTGCCGTCAATGCTTCGATTTGATTCAATGACCTACTCCGTCAGATCAAGCCTTTCATTCACAAAAAAAAAAACTCATCTTAACCCAGTAACTTTACAAGAGAGACTTGCAGTCACTCGGCGAGTCCTGGCATCCGGTTTCCCAGGAGCTCGAACGCGCCGGCCGGAAATTACGTCATTTTGATGTCACGAATGCACGCGCCACCTCCAACGCGTCAAGCATAAATCAGCTGTAAGGCAGAGCGGAGTCGTGTAGCTAGCAGCTCCGGCACCGCTCAAACAGCTGTTTCCCTGTGTGTGTGTGTGTGTGTGTGTGTGTGTGTGTCGGTCCGTGTGTGTGTGTGTGTGTGTGTGTGTGTGTGTGTGTGTGTGTGTGTGTGTGTCGGTCCGTGTGTGTGACGGTGTGTGTGTGTGTGTGTGTGTGTGTGTGTGTGTGTGTGTGCTGAAGAAATGTCTGCAGTGATTGAAAGGACATTCTTTTGATTTTGAGCTAGGACAGAAAGCCAAACAGTTACTGATACATTCTCTAAACATGTGTGACTGTTACGTAATGGCGTAATTTTCAGTTCATAAAAGTGATCGGTGATCGGTGATCGGTATCAGCCGATACGTCTTCCAGCAATCGGTGATCGGTGATCGGTGATCGGCCCCAAAAATCCTGATCGGAGCACCCTTATTTAAAACCATTTGATGGCCAATGTTTTTTGCCGCAACATGGCTTTTTTGTTGTTCCCATATTCTAGCAATTACTAGTGAGTACAGTGGTAACACAAGACCCATAAAATATCCACATTTTTACCGGTTCTGATGTGTGTGTTTTCACACATTTTCACACACCTTTAGCCCCTCAAAAATGTGATTAATTTGGGAGAATAATAATAATATTAGTAATATTCCTAGCTATTTCAATAGGGCCTTCGTCGACCGAAGTTGTCGGTGCTCCGACCCTAAAAAGTAATATAGCCTAAATGATGACCACATTTATGAAAGTAAGCCCTAAGTGAATCATCCTTTAACCAGCACTATAACCTGCACTGTACTGTGTGTTCATGTTCAGTGAGTTGCCACTTTGGTGATATTCATTTTAAAAAACAAATACAACTCTCTATCTTCAGCAAATGACATGTTACTCAGAAGCACATTAACAGCAAGTGTTTCATTAGTGCGGCTGTTGTTGTTTGTCACACTGGAAGGCTCCTGTTTTGCATATGATGAGATGATTGTGCGTGTGAGAGGGAGGGAATGAGTGGTGCTTAATGTGGTGGACAGTGATCAGCGGTACACCCCCCTCTCAGGACTGCAGGCCATCTCATTTACATTCCCCCCTCCGTTTGTGGACAGAGTGCTGCAAATCTAACGCTGCTCCACACTTCCTGCCTGCAGCACCCACCCAATATGTGCTTGCGTGTGTGTGCTACTGCCAACTCAGCCAAGGAGGATTTTGCACAGGTTAAAGCCTCTAAATGAAAGCGGTTATTCTCATGATTAATTCATGCGATGCTGAATTATGGCTGACAAACAAGAGAAATTTAAGTATGAGGCATACAAGCTTGTATTCTGAGAGTTACAAAATGAGATGATTGAGGGAAGTGTGGGAGCTGTTTCTCAGCGCAGTGTAAAAGCGGACTGACCTGGTCAATTACAACTACACACTCCATCCTTGGGCTTTTGATGTGTTTGGTTCCCCTCTGCTCTAAACCCCCACTAACACAGAAAATATGTGTTTTGTAGCTGCAGGCCAGGAAGATGGAGTGAAAGAAAGAGAGAAAGGGGGGTTATGAAAACCCAGGCAGGGGTGCCATTCTGCTGGCCAGAGTCCGGCTCTTCACATGTCCTCCTCCAGCACTCACAACAGCACCATACAGTGAGACAAAAGGTGAAGGGTAGGCAGGTCACACACACACACACACACACACACACACACACACACACACACACACACACACACACACACACACACACACACACACACACACACACACACAGATTTCTACCCACCTTTTCCCCCATCTCCCTCTTCATCTGCCACTCTCTTCACTTCAAACCCATGCATCCTCCCCTCCACCAACACCAACCAACCTGCATTCATTCTCAAGCAAGAGATGTGAAGGTTAACCTGCCTCTCATCCCGCCTTAAACTACAACAAAAGAAACGTGGAGTGTTAGTGGCACTTTCATATAGATCTAAAGATGTCGGCGCGCATAAACCCAGTGTCTATCTTGATCATGCAGGAGGGTGACGTGAGAGAAAATAGCACTTCAAATGAAATGCAACAAGGCACTGGCGACAATTTGCGGGGAGTTTCTGCAAACTGTGATCACATGTGTTAAACACAGACCCCTTGACATTTGAGATGGATGGTTTGTTTGAGCTTAGATCAATGCTGCGGGCAAAGAAGAGAAAAGAAGAAAAAAGGATAGAACACAGTGAAGACTTTTTTAGTTTTGTTTTACCGTCTGCTATTTACCTGCTAAGCAAACATGTCAAAATGTTTATTCTGACAGCAATTGCCCTAGAGGCTGGGAAAAAATCTTCCCTCAGGGCAAAAAACATCGTTAATATTATTATTGTTTGAGTATTTCCCCCCTTTTTCCGTTAATTCAAAGGAGTTCTATTTACATCATGGATCTACAGTATTGACTGAATAATTTCTAGTGTGAATATGCAAATAGCTGCTCAAACGTTAGAAAATACATGCCCTAGGTGCAATTATGTAAATTGTCTTTGGTTATCCATTCAGTTATTCACCCTTGTATTCGCTCATGCATTCATTTGCCATATTATGGGCTGGCGGTGATGCCCTGAAAGCGGCCGGCTCTCTCTGCAGGCTCTGTGGACAGACAATGGGCAGGGAGAAAATCCCCATCTCCAGAGTTGTGCTGCAAGTTGACCCACTCACAGCACACAACACCATATGGAGAGAGATTGCTTTGAAGAGGCCCGCATGGCCCTGCACACCAGTACACAACAAAGAGCAAGAGCCACTGCACACGCACATGCCTAGGCACACACACACACACACACACACACACACACACACACACACACACCCTTGACCTCATACACACACATACTGTACATGAGCACTTTCTTGTTTCCTGGTGTAAGTCACACACACACACACACACACACACACACACACACACACACACACACACACACACACACACACACACACACACACACACACACACACAGACACACACACACACACACACACACACACACACAAATACAGTTTTATTTTTCAGATCTTTTCAGGAAATGTGAATGAAATGACACTCTAAATCAAAAATGTCATTGAATCCCTGCTGCTTAATATGAAGAAAAATTAGGTTTTGACAAGCAATATTAGACAATAAAGCTCACACTGTTCATGAGAAACACTGATGATGTGGTAAATGATGGAGGAAAGAGATGCAAGTTGTTCAAAGTAGATCAAAAACAAAGTTGTGCACCCTCAGGCATGTCTATACTTTCTGTGCTTAAGTAAATGTTGCCCTTCATGTTTTTGTGCCAATGTGAATGTATAGATTAAACCATGAATAAATTTTTTAAGAACACTTGGGTGGGTCACTCCAAGGATTGATTTCCAGGACTGACGTGAAAAATGTACACATAATGTTCAGAACACATGGTTCTGATCAGACTTTTGACCTCCACGTAACCTGCAATTACTAATTTTGAGCTTGCTTCCATATGAAGTGGGAGTGCGGTATTAAAGGTGACATGCAAAAAAAAAAAAAAAAAAAAAAAAAAAAAAAAATATATATATATATATATATATATATATATATATATATATATATATATATATATAAATAAAATTTGTGTATGTGTGTTGACATATTTTCATTCCTGAATAGCTTCACTGTGTAATGTGTGTGTGTGTGTGTGTGTGTGTGTGTGTGTGTGTGTGTGTGTGTGTGTGTGTGTGTGTGTGTGTGTGTGTGTGTGTGTGTGTGTGTGTGTGTGTGTTCAGGTGGGTGTTTTATTATTTCTTTCTCCCACCTCCATCCCTCTCTCCTGCATACACTCCCATTCATTAGGACTCATGCATTAAGGCTAAGGTGGTATTGATTTGGAAAAGCAAGAAAAGCATAGCTACCATATGGGTTTACTGTACTGGCTAATATTCAGTCCCAAACCATGAAACAAAACAACAAAACCACAAACTGACGTTGTAACATTATACACCATACGCCGAAGCTGTAGTCTGATATAAAGCGTTGCTGGAGGGTGAGAGTGCGTCCCGTTGCGACACCCAGGGTGACTTAGAGATATGTTTAGCAGAGGAACAAAGAGCAGGAAGGAAATGCAGAAGACACACTGAGCAAAGAAAAACATTTTTAAACACGACAGCAAAACACATCCTCCTCCAATCTTCAGTATTAACTAAGTGAGTTACAGTAATGAGTTCAGCAATGTCCACTGTTAATGTTATTGTTATTATCATTCAATTTGAAATGCCTTTACCAGGTGTTTTGTCATCTTGGGACATAATCTGCATGGCTCAGCTTAGTTTAGGATTTATGTTTGCATTGAAGCTGCCAACAGTAGTCATATTTTACTGATGTCACCGTTTTGAGGGCAAAACACCCAAAAAAGCCAAAAGACTGTCAGTGGTGTAAAAACAGTGAAATGCCCCTTTATACTTTTACTCTCCTACATTTCAGACAGAAATAATGCACGTTTCAGTTTATTCAGCTGTACATTCTGCCACCTCAACTAACTGCAACAGTACAATGCTACTTACACATTAATGCATCAGTAATAATAATTCAGTAATATCATACAGTAGTATTACACTAGCTGGACTGAGTATTTTTTACATTTGTTACTACACAATTTCACTATTCAAAACAGGGCTATTACTTAAACAGTATTTTTTACAGTGTGCTACTGCTGTTTTAACTCAAGTAAATGATCTGAATACGTTCTCTACCACTGTGCGAAAGCCTCTGAAATCCATAGACACAGACATGACTTTAGCAGCTCCTAAAGGCAAAGTAAACAACTGACACCCCTTAAGATGTTTAGTTTGAATAACACTCTCACATCTGTCATATGGACATGATGATAACTGCACCTCCTGGCCTAATAGGATATCCTCTATCAGCAGTGGAGTCACATACAGACACAGTACGACACAGTCCTACATGTCCAAAGTGCACCTGCATGAATGCTAATAAAATGAATGTTTCTCAGATTTTTTTAGGAAAATTTTCCATTTCCTGTTCATGGTGGTATGTGTGTACAGTGGAAGAATTGAAATAAGGACAATCAGCTTTTCATTTGAAACTTGTAAATACAGGCACTTTCACCTCTCTTGTAGGGAGTGCTTTTTATCCCCTATAAGTGCAATTTGTCCCTGTGCGTCGGTGCATCCTCCACACGCAGGGCCTGAAAACGCTCCATGCTCCATGTTTGGGTAAACTGCGTAACAAATTGGAGAAAAAAGGCTGGAGTGGGAGACAGAGTAAACTCCCTCTTGGACAATACCATGCTGTATTATTAAACAACAGCATAGGTCCTGGCGTTGTAACCTGCTAAGATGGGGGAACATGCTCATGGATGATATCAAGGTGACTGAACACACACAGCGCAGCAAGCCAGCTGCTGTTCAGGCAGCATGGTGGGGCTCACGCTGTGGACTAGGTGCCTGGCTGCATAATTGGGAATTATTAAACATGGCTCTTGCAGCGAGGTGATCATGAAATTGTATTTCCAGTCTTGAGGGATGAAAGCAAGAATTAAAATGTTACCGTTTGTTAGGGAGAGAGAAAAAAATATTGAAGAGTCTTGTCCTAAACCTCCCATGATTCAATTTCTTTTAAGAAACAAAGGAAATGCATTTGGACAAGCGGGGAGATGGATGATACAGACTGCTGTCGGAAATTGTGGATTGTTGTAAATTGCAATCTGGATAAATATTTCAGTGGCAACTGGACCAACATGATGAAATGCCGGACGAGATGTCCATTTCTAGTGAAAGTGAAAATAGGAAACAGCTTCAAAGGCAAACTAAGAGTAAAGTGAGACAATGACATGATTATTAATTGTCAGCTCAATAAACCTGATCTTTAAAATCACATATCTAAAAAGAAATAGCTTACTTTCTTAATATACTATATATTATTAGGCAGGAGTTGTGCTTTATAGTCTATGTACAGGCCAGACTATGAACAATTGTTCAAATTAAAGGTTATTATGATATAAAAGTACAAATAAACAAATACAACAAAAATAACAACATATAAAAATATATTTTCTTTTTCCTTTTTATACAAGAGCATCTATTTCTTTGGGTCACTGTCATTTCTACAACAATGCAAAAAATGAAGGGGGTCAAGAGCGTTTTACCACTGACCTGGTCTTGGTGAGCAATAAAAAGCATATATATATATATATATATATATATATATATATATATATATATATATATATATATATATATATATATATATATGAATATATGAAAAATATATGTAAAATACATGAAAATAAATGTGTTTTTTTTCATTGTCATTTCCAAGTGGTTTGAATTTCCTTTGTATGTCAAGTGCTAACCTGGGAACGGATGTTAGCATGCTGGGTTTGTAGACAAAATAATTTCCACCACTATATTTATTTAATGTGATGGAACAGACGTGATGGAATTATTTTGTGAATTTAAACAAAACTACTTGGTTAGGTTGAGAAAAAGATGATAGTTTGTTACATAATTTAAGTTACTTATGCAAGTTAACAAAGTACATTCATTTAACCTTTATTTATCCAGGTAAGTCGATTGAGAACAAATTCTCATTTGCAAAACGATGACCTGTCACATTCAGACAGTTCCACGTTCATACGGAAGCTGCCCAGTACAACCTGATCAACAAGTCTGATCTGCTGGCCACTGAGCAGCTCCACTGGAGCGGTTGGGGTCAAGGGGCACCTCAGTGGTGGTAATGAGGGAGGGACAAGTGCTGCTCTTTCACTTTCCCTACCCAGATTTTTATCCTGTCGGTCTGGGGATTGAACCGGCGACCTCCCGGTCACAAGCTTGCTTCTTTAACCTTTATCCCCATCAAAAATGTAGAAATATGTTTATTCAAGCTGAAACAGAGGTGCATTGAACACCCTGTTGTGTTACGCAAGAGCACTGCCGTTTTAATATGACATGGTTTATACATGCTGCTGATTAGGTAACACCTTCGACACACCCACCAAATGAGAGAAAAAGTACCTCAAAGCCTGTTGCACAACTTTGTTGTTTGTTTACACCATAGCGCCGTTAAACCGTTTCAACTGTAGGAGAACGGTGCACACTGTTTTCAATTTGAACATGCCCTTGGTTTCACACGGGACATGATATGTCAAAGACAGACGGAATTCGGGACAAATTCCTTCGAAACATAACTGAGAATGCAGAGCAGGTTTTCCCTCCTGCGGATTTACTTGAATTCACCTTTTTACCAACAAAGTTGCGATGTAAAATTCATGCTGCTCACCAGTGCTGTTTGACATTTCACTATATCCTGTTTTTTCTACTATAGCATGTCATTTCCATCACACAATATGGAGTATTATAAGTACAGTATAGAAATAGGAATTTCAATTTTTGCTAATAAGAAAATTATAGTTATGGTTAAAATAAATTCATGGAACTTAACATTGTGTAGTGTATAAAATTGTCACTTAAACTGTCAGACTTCATTGAATTATTATTAAGCTCTAATAAAACAATGATCAACATTGTTTCATACCGTAAAATCAATTAGCATCTAATGAAAGTCATGAGAGTTTGTAAAAAATCTTTAGGTATAATCTAATGTTACATCAATATCCTTACAATATCATCATACAAACACCTGTTCTGTGGTGATTTTCCGTTTAAATAAAATGACAAAAATATCTATTATATCACTCATGATCCGCAATTGTTTCCAAACCAAAATAAATTATAGAATTACATTCAAATTAAGTTAAGGTGTTGCATATATTATGTATTACATACATGCATTAGACTACGAATGTCAACAATTACAAATAAAACAACCAACAACTTTCCTCTGTTCAAATCAAAATCAAATATTAACCTAAAGTTTGCAAAGGGAGCAAATCAGAAAAGTGTGACAGGCGACACGCGTCTTTGAAATGAGTTAATCTCACTGGAATCATTAGTTTGGAGCTGCAAGCAGAACATTTTCCTCCATAGCAGCAGTTTCAAATCACAGTGCAATAATATTTTCCAGCATAATCTAAAATGATGTCGGTGAAGAAAAACGGAGAGTGGCTTGATGTGGCAAAGCAGCAGAGGATGTTAGTGATTGTCCTATATTGCTCATGCTCTCATGGATTACTTAATTATCAGCCCGTGCCGACGTTGTGCTCTGTTAATGGTAGGCAATATGGCCTTTACCTCACTTAAGGAATAAATTGCATTGCTCCATCTCTCTCCTTCTTGTAACGAACACACCCTCCCACACACGTATAAACACCCTTCCCTCCTCTCTTCACTGCTCATATAGATCATTTAAGATAGAATGGGATAGTTACTGAAGCAAAATCCCGATGAGATCCAGTGCTATTCCACAATAACAATTTATTTAATTGGGCATCCCTGCCTATTTCCCTGCAACCTGTTTTATTCATCTTTGCAAAAAATCAGGGATGGGATCCTCATTGACACACGCTGGGTTTATGATTTTGAATCATGAGGAGTGCAACTTCTCAGAGAAATTGCTATTGCCTCAGTGGGAAGCATTGTTGTGAGCAGAGGTTTAGAAGATAAAAAAATATCAAGTTAATCATGATCTCAGTCAGTCAGAGAGTCGTGAGCCGTGGCAGGTGGTGGCTGGGTCGACATCAAAAAGAAAAATACACATCTTGAAGAGGAGGAAGGCAGGGCAGAGGATACTCTAGGTATCTGTGTCATCAGGAGGTCAGTGTCATTGGCAGCTACAGGGCAGCAGAGTGCTGGGCCAGAAGGAAGAAACACAGAGCGTCTGAATAGCTGTTCTGGGATAGCAAAAACACATTATTAGATTTTTTTAATGAGATATGTAAATGTTATTACATCTTACTGTAAGTTCTGAGGTGCCGTGTCCTACGTGAATGAAAATTATTAAAAAAAAACAATTTGTTATTCATGGGCAATAGTTTGACATTTTAGGAAATTAGGGAGGTAGATAAAAATATCAACACCACTATCATTTCATTTCTGTACAGTAAACTGAAATTACAGCCAATAAAAGTACTTATTACATGGAACAGTGGCCCTTGTGATTGACATATTAATATATATTACATTATTGGATTATTATTACAGTTGCATCATAATAAGTACAGTAGTATTTTAATGCAAATGAATTTCTATATTGTTGTGTAGTTTCATCAATAACAACTCACCACATTTTATAAGATGATTACATGTTTTAATGTAAATGGAAGTTGTAAGTACAGTAATTGCATAAATGTACTTATATACCATTCCACTACTGGTTGGAACAAGCAGAATATACTATATGATGAAATGATGTTTGGACTTTTACACCATTAAAGGTACTTTAATGGGAAGAAAAATAAAATATCCCCAAGAGAATGCTCATGAGATGTGATATTGGAAAGTGTAATCAAGTCATGAGTTACTGAGTCCCTTTGTGTCTGAGATGACAGTGTGTATGTGTATCTACAGCAGCTGACCACACACATGCACCTACAGGACAGGGAGGGCAGTGAGGGAGTCTGACACAGCTCTAAAGAGTTCCATTGACCTCATCATGAGTTGCACTCTCAACAGGAAGTCTCCTCTGGGTTACGCTTTCACTCCACTGTACTGAAAGTACACTCAATCTGGTTTAGAAACCTTTAATGGTTTGCCAGGTCGGTGTGTTTTCCCCCTCACAGACTTGTTTGGAGTAAATATCTGGCATTAATATCCACACACAGATCTTTTGCCAGAGGATTATTGAACATTAATTACATTAGCATTTTCTCTCTGACAACAAGGTGGCTTCTTATCTGTGATCTTCAAACTGCGACTGGGAACTATTGATCTGTGCCATGTTGTCATTCAGATGATAATTAGGAGTGGGTGAGAGGTCAGCTTCCAATCCGTTTGAACATCTGGATGAGAGTTCCTCAAGGACAATGGGAGCCGCAGGATGCCGCCACTCTGTCGAGCCCTGTGTGTCTTCATGTGCCTAAGTCCATTATACAAATTGTCTAATTAATTCCCACATTCCAGCAGAGTGGCTCAACAATCAATGGAGACAAAAACACTGGGAGAAGAGCCCAGTGCACAGTTACAGTTGATGCATACAGAGCTGGAGGTGATGCACCTGCTGCAAGGTTTAACTCTGACCTTTTTCTTCTGGGAAAATAACAAAAAGCGACAGTTCAGATTAACAGAAATTGCAAGGTGCAGTCACAAAGCTAAAGAGAACACTACCTATTAGTAACAGGTGTGAGTGCACATTTTATTTTGTGACCATTTTATCTTCCTGAAGAGAACACCATTAAGATTCATCTCTACAATTCTACAGTAACAACATACTGTGAGTATGCCATAGCTGTAGAGGTGGCTCTATCATAGGTTAGCCTTATCTATAATTACAACTGTATTTTAAGGACATGCAAATGGGGATATTAGCAGACCTAACATATATCCTTCTCAGTGTGTTGGGGACAAGAGTTCAAAAGAATCGTTTTACAGAGAAAGAAAAGTAGTTCAGTGTATTCTTTTTCATGAGTAAATAAAGGGTAATCTCCACGGGTGCATTAAATTCTGTCGCTGCTGCATTTATGTTATCGTTAATGCGATGAATAATTCCGTTTGCACACCCTAAAAGTGCTTACAGCAGAACTTTGGAAAAATCATCTGAACAAATTGTGTAAGAAATTCCTAAATGGTCTTGTTCAGAGTGTTTAAGTGTGGAAAAGATCTCCTGCCTCTCAGCGTTTTGTACCAAGACTACTGCTTGTACCACTGCATGCTTGACCACTTAGAACAATGGCTTGTTAATCCCAAGTTCAAAGGAAACTGGAACAGGGCAAGGCAACAGATGTTACTCTGGTGAAATATTCCAAAAGTACAGATAAGCACTGGATACAAAAGAGAAGCGGCTGTTTTAGTCTGTAAATTATTATTGGCTGTAAATTGTAACATCAAGAGCCTGTGGTCCTGTTAGTCAGACAGTGTGAGCTGTCGCTACAGGAAACAGCTTATCGAGGTTTCTGGTAACATGTTGCAATGTAAATGAACAGCTAAACTGTACTTGATCCAAATGTGCAAATGCAAAACATAAATGTAAATCAGTGTGTGTGCCTGGGGAGGATGCAGACAAACAATGCAAATATTGCCCCCTTGTGGTTCATGTGCACTCATGGGTGTTGAGGGGAAGCTGGCAAGCCATCTGGGACAGCAGAGGCATGGTACTGCGCCTGTTATAGCTTGATTTCAGGACATTAAATAAAGGATGGAGCAATATAGGAAGTGCTTTTTTAACTGATATCATGTTGGAATCATGAGTGACGTGAGGGGGAAATCAGGGTTCTTAGGTTTTGTATGATGTTGAAAATTAAATAAATGATTTCTTCCTGCAACCGAACCTCCAGATTAAGTCCATTCCCTTCTCATAACCACATCTCTCTCTCTCTCTCTCTCTCTGCTGTCTCTCTCTCTCTCTCTGCTGTCTCTCTCTTTCTCTCATTAGAGCAGAGTAAATTTCAATGTCACTTAAAGTCATGGCTGTAATTTATTGGCTCCTTAATACTAACGGACAAAGGTCGTGAGCAGCGCTGTGAGGCATTCTATCAGGTTTATCTGTGCAGGTCATTAACCTTGACCTGGTGTAAATGCACTTCAGTCCAGGAAGCTCCCCTGTCCAGCATGTGCACATTTCCATGCCCCCAAGAAGTTCCTCCCTGCGACAGCCACTCACTCCGCTGCACCGTTAGCTCAAGTGCTTTAAACTTGCCTTAATTGTCATATGGCAGCCAACGCAGCTTTCTTAATTGATCTGACCTTTCACAGTGCTTTCTAATTTCCAATCCCGCTTTCATTGTTCCATCTGGCACTTTTAAAGCGACATCTGGTTGACTGTACTTTACCCGGTGATCTCTGTACAGTTATTTTTAAACTTAATGTATGCTTCAACAGATGCTAGTTTTTATAGGTGAGCGAGGAGCTGGACTGCACTCTCAACACCGGCCCGTGTCCATAACACTTCCCCTCAACAATTCAAATATTGACAACCAAAATTACAAGCTGGGTCGCCAGCAAACTCTATGTGATTATGTTGGGTTTCTTGTTTTTGTTCCCTATTAGCTAAACATCAGTTCAACACAGCCTTCTCCAGTCACTGCCCATAAATAAAACATATTACTTTCAGGTTAATGAACAAATAAACAATTGTATTGCCACGCATAGTTTGGTTTAGAAACCGCGTCCGATGTTAGTGAGAAGGCAGTAATATTTGTTTAATAAATAATAAGCTGAATGAGGCCATTGTTCACCATGGACACTGAGAGGAAAGAAGCTCTCTCTCGTACTGTAACAATATGGCTGATACTCAGATCTTTTCCAATGGAATCCCTATCAGGAATGTTATAATATTCCCTTCACTATCAAGAACGTAGCCTCTTTTTTCTTCACTCAAATCGTCTGATTAAAAACCCTCTCTGCAGAACAGTTATTTGTAGATCAGTTCTACCATGGGCCATCTTTCTCTCTGCATGTTCTCAACAAGATTCCGATAACTTCAAGCCGCAATCACTCCTACTCATACTGTACGTAATCTTCTCTTTAACCCTTTCCCCTAAACTGCAGCTCTCTGTCCTCCCTATCTCCAAACATGGACGACATGTTGTGGACTTCCACATCCCTCCCTTTGAAAACTTA
Source organism: Gymnocephalus cernua (assembly GCA_023631565.1). Lineage (NCBI taxonomy): Eukaryota > Metazoa > Chordata > Actinopteri > Perciformes > Percidae > Gymnocephalus > Gymnocephalus cernua. The sequence goes on along the minus strand of CM042428.1, from coordinate 35,933,516 downwards.
ATTTTCTGCTTGGACATTTTTCCAAAAGATAAATTTCCTATAGCCAGTATTTTCATGGGGAAGTGCTCAGAGATGGCTCTACCTGCAGGCTGTTAAATTAGTGCCATATAATTGACTGATTAAACGCTTATTGATTGCTGAGATCCGGATGATGCAGGCAGAGGATATGGATACTCTTGCCCTTGCATTTTACACTGTCCTCTGCTCATGAGGAAGCATAATACACGCTAAGCCAAAGAGAAACTGATCTCTGGCTCAAAGAAATCCTGACTAGTGCTACATATTGTGGACTGAGGGTTGGACTTTTACCAAGATTTCTGAGAATTCATCAGGATTGTTAGTTTTTCTGAGCAGACACTTCAATAAATGGAAGTCAGAAATGAAATGTAATGTGTTTGTACAGTTTTCTGTCTATTTGCTAACCAAATAGGGCAGTGTTTGGTAGTCTCACAGGGCTTTAGGTGACAGGAATTGACATGCGGCAGCCTCAAGGTCAGAGTCTGCTGCTCCGCTGAAGGCCTCCAGCCACTGATAGACACGTCTTCCCTCCTGAGCCGTGCTGGAGCGAACACACCACAGAACATCTGTTCGCAAACAGCCCTGATGGAGCCGTACTGACACCGAGAGCGTACCCGCCACCCGCACCTCACCACCCAATTCCCCGGCCGGGGCCAGATGGCGGTCCGCGCTGCCTCTCCCTCCTCTCCTCATTCAGGACAAATCATGAGGAAGAATGGCCTGCAGGTACCGCCCCAGGCACGCCTGTGCCACTCACCGCTGACCACCCTCTGGTGGCTTCCAATGTTCCCTCCTGTCAAAAGACAAATTGTCCAACAGACTGCTCTTTTATGAATTCACCCCGCGGTCCATTTCTCAAAAGAGGTTAAGGAAAATCCTTGGCCTGAGCTGCTCAACTTTGAGACATAACTCTGTTCTCTGTAAAGTTAAGAGGCCTGGAAACAGAGCAAAGCAAGAGGTCATGGAACGGGGGGCTACTTCGAGCTTCTTCACAGTGGATGATTGGTAATCTGAGTCCAACTGGCACAGTCACCTCACTACCATCCTCTGTGCCAGACCTCTGAATTGTGTGCTCTGCTGCCACCATAAATAGGAACTTAGGTGAGGAAGAAGAGCACTTATTTTTCGGAAATTACCGTCAGTTTAAAACAGCAAAGCTTATTGCTGGAAATAAAAACAGACTATTCCCATCTCCTGGCAATTGTTTATGTAGTGTCAGTTTGGAGAAGCTGAACCTAAAATTTAAAAAAGGATGAACACACAGGACTGAGGTTAACCGCCACCACTGTGCAATAACACACACAGCATCAATCATCAAGCAAACAAGCAAAATTATCTCATCATCATGAAAACCAGTTGTTTTGTTCGGTGATTCAGCAGCGGCTGATGTGCTTTTCTCTGGTTACTCTTATGTGATTGTGGGTTATTTCTCTGTGCTGGATCTTACTTTGAGAGCGGGCTGGAATATTTCAGCTCTGAAATCATCTTTTTACAGGTGACCCGGTTAGGAATGCCACCACAGATCAGGGATAAGTGTGATTAATTTCCACTGACATTCTTATGGCACCTTTACACAGCGTTCATCTTGAGGTTGCACAGGAGCGCTGTGTGGGAAACAATATATCTCTAATGACAGTAAAAATCTGCCTCATGGATAACTGCAATATCTGCTCATTTAGACGTAGTGCTATTTTGGGAGTTACCTTTAGGTTTGCTCTAGTTATAGTTACCACTAATATCCTTGCTGGATATTCTGAGAGCTGTAGATCAAATAGATGAGATGTTCTTTCGCCATAGTGTCATGGTACAAATTAGGTTTTAAATGGATGTACAACTGCTTGGGTGTTTACATTATGCATAATGGCTGCCATGTTATTCGCACTGGAAGTTTATTCTTTATGCTATACTTACAGTATAAAGTGGGCCCAGGCAGGTATTTAATAGGTCAAAAGATAGGTCTTAATAAGAAAAATGACCCATTAATGCTTTGCCATGTTGTCACAGTAGCACCCTGTATTCCCCTGAACAACCCACCTCTTGGTACATCTCAAATAAACATGATCTGCCTCTTCTCTGTATTTTACGCACCAGGACTCGGCCCAGGAAATACACTTAACATTGACCAGGTATTTTAAAACTTATCACAGACGGGCTACAAATAAATGCAAAGCTAATACTACTACTACAACAACAACTACTACTACTACTACGCATACAAGTACTTATAGGGTTACAGTAGGTCACCCAAATCACAGAACATATTTCCCACTTACCTTTTGTGGTTTACAATCATGGCGATAATTTCGTTTTTTGTTTTCTGAGATTGCTGAGGTTATTGCTGAGTGACATGTCTTTCCAGAAACAGTGTCCCTGTTACCGTAACTCTGGATGATCAACAGACCTCAAAGTCAACAGTTTTTAATGAGAGTTATTTTCTGAAAGAAAGAAACAAATAGAAAAAGCAAGTTATGTGAATTTCCCTGAGTAACAGGGACATTGTTTCTAAGAAGAACTCTCATTGGTGCGTTTGTTAATTTTTAAATGCCATGTGTGCCAGAAATGAAATTCCGTACATCCATGCTTTATTAGGGTGGCGGCAGTAGTCTCAAAACCTCACCAAATAAAAAAACATTACTGTTTGTATGTATAGATACATACAACTGGGAAAATACAGTACATGTTTTTGTACATTGGATGAACTGACCCTTTAAAGGTTAAAGCTGGGGATATTCTATATTTTTTTTGATTGTCAACAAATTCCATGAAAATGCCTAAAACCAACAATGTGCTAGTTTGTCTCTTACAATAATACTTTGCAACCTCCCCAGCCTGATTGTGTCTCTCAGCTATAAGCCAATTAATTCCTACTGAAAACATAAGCCTTAAAAAGGGTGACAAATAGAGTTTTTTTAAAGGGCTCAGTCATTTCCTAAAACAGCTGGGCAATATAGTTTTTATCAAACATCATTCAAGTAGGATTAAAAAGCCCATTTGTTAGGGACTTTATTTGTGAAGGAACACGTCATCCATTGCAATAGTGTGGCTCAATGAGTTAAGGGCTTTTCACACGGGGAGCGATTGTCGCGCCTCGTAATTCATTTTCAATGAGAGGCGAGCGGGTAGGTAGGGGGGTGCGGGCAGGTAGGGGGGAGCTCGGCGGCAATTCCGAGCAGTGCGCGATGCCAAAGTTAGCGCTTGTCAGCGAGTTGTCTCCACCACTCTCTGCCCATAGGAGCCGGCACAGAGTAGTTTTACTGCAGATCATGTGTAGGTGGCTTCATTGATATGCTGTTGATAGTTAACCTTGAGATAGCATTGGAGCTCTATTGCACAGAGGAATAAGATATATCAGGGTTCGGCTACACAGACAATGCATGGCAGTAGGATACATTCATTGATTTCTTTATTTTTTAGTAATTGAGTTTTAAGTAGAACATCACCATATTTATCCTTTAAAGGCACCTGTCAGATTTACTACAATGTACCTTTGTCAATATTGCTTTGGACCATTTATTTTGCTTTTTATTCTCCACACTGCTTTAACTCATATTTGATCAAGATTTTTTTTTTTTCACTTTAAAAAGGATTGGAAAAAAGGAGACAACTTTTTGTAAGTTCACATGTGAAGGAGCATTTGTACATTCAAATGAGCAGAAATAAACTTGCAGTTTCGCAGTACTGCCCAGAAGATATATCAGGAATGAATAATCTCAACATATTTATAAAACATGTCCATATCTTAATGAAAGCAAACACAAACATCTTGATACACCACCTTGTCAGGATTACAAATCACTTATCGCTAAATCAATGGTGTGTTACTGGTGCAGAGATATTCAGATGACAACTTGCATATGTGGGAAAACCCAATATCAGCTGATTATATACTGAGAATCCTCTCAGCTGTGTTGGGTTTTGATAATATTTGTACCTGAATGATACATGAGTTTGGTCTGTCAGCTGGTTTTGGTAACCACATAATCAAACGTTGCCTCAACACGATCAAACACATTTCTCAACTCCATCCAGAGCACAGCCTCTTGACCCATGCCAGCTGCCTGGAAACATTTGAACTAATATTTACACCACTTAAGAAGTTCCATAAACATCAAATATCAAGTCAAGCATTTTCAAAAAAAAGCCTCAGAAGTGCTCTTAATGACCAAATTTGGTCAGCTGTTGCATCATCTGGATGACTCACCAATTTTTGGACAGCTTCTATTCAGCTATGAAACCATTCTGCTCTGCTATTTCCTGAGCAACCACTCAAGCACATTTACAGTAAAACCAAGGCCCTTCAGACATACCATGACCATGTGATGCGCTCTCTGAGACTGAGGTAAAAAAACATCTTGAACTAAGCAGGCCCCTACGGCGAAAGATCTCAACCAAATTGCACTGGTGTTATTCATTGAGATTGTGCTAATTAAAGCCGTGCTTCATGGAAGAAGTTGGGGGTGTATTTCTCAAAGCACTCCCAAGCTTAATGGTGCAAAGGATTTCTACCTGATGAAGGCATTCCTACTACAGGTATGTGTCCCGACTGCCAGCAGCACTGCCAGCCAAACTGCAATTTAGCACTCCACTACAAGTGTTTACACCGCACTTTGGTATGGCAACTTTTTTTTTTGAATGTACCATGCTGTTTTTTAATATACAGTGTGTATTTACATTAAGAGGGTGATTTAAAAAAAAAAAAAACTTGCAAATGGTACGCTAAGCCTGTATGGTTTCATCTTGAGCCCTCAGGGGTCACAGTATGAGCTTGTCCCTGCAGAGCTGTGGCAGAAGCCCACTCACTGTCAGAGTAGAGCCAGTTGGTGCTGCAGGGAGGGCAGGAATAAAGGGAGGGGGTGTTAGTTGAAGGGGCTGGAGGAGGGGGGCTTCTCCTCTGCCTTCAATCCCACATGATCTCACTGGTCCTGGAGAGTATATCAGGCAAAAGCAATGTGATCATTAAATGCCCATGCTGCAAATCTTTTTAATTATTCTTCTTCCTCCCTAGCCTTTTAATGAGAGGAGTATCCACAGATAATGCGGGTAATTGGACAATGGGATTCACTCATTCAATTATTGACCACTGAATCTGCTCAAGAGTTGATGGGTAATTCTCTGCTCTGGCTCCGGGGCTCAGCGTTCAGCATCCTGGTTAAAAAAAACAAAAACAAAGAACACTCCTTCTGGTGGATTGTAGGTTGTTTAAGTACATTTTGGGGGTTTCATCCAAAAAGCATATTACATTATAATTTGTTTGAACAGATGAAAGGGTTAGATCTAAATACTGTGTGGCAGGCCTATCCATAAAATCTTGCTAAGTAACCTCTGGTATGCGATGCTAGCCTTTGCACTCAAACCACATATGCCAGTGGGAGACACGTATGTTGAGTAATCGGCTTTTGTTTGAAATCCATTGAAATCGGAGATGAGTGTGTACTAGTCATTTTAATGGTCTGCTCTGAATCCAGCAGAACAATCGAGCCGCGTTCAGAGTGTCCACTGGAATGACATTAAATGTTCATGCTGAGAGGTGGTGGTCATTAAAGGAATGGTTTGACATTCTGTGAAAAGTGCTTTTTTGCTCTCTTTCTGAGGGATAGATGAGAGGATTGATACCACTCCCATGTCTGCATGGTAAATAGGAAGATACAGCCTGGAGAAGTTTAGCTTAGTTTAGCATAAACCAAAGCCACTCTACGGAAAGCCTTTCCGCTCCCTATTCAGCTCCATTGTACCAAATTTGGTTGCAGTTCCACCAGAGTTCCACTGGGGGTGATCGCGGCAGTGCAAAATTAATGGGACTCTATGGAGCTACACGGCTAAATGTCTCTCTCATTTTAAAAGGCTTGTTAGAACAAAAAAGCCACAACATCTAACACCCAGCAGTGTGTATTTTCTTTGCCTCCCCTTTCGAATGCAACATTCAAATTACCAGACAAAAATTCTATCCTCAGAAAAGTGGATTTTGAGGGGTATTAGCTCCATAGAGTCCCATTCATTATACACTGGCCTGTGAGCGCCCCCTATATGGAACAAGAGTGGAACTGCAACCAGTTCAGAAGTCGGAAGTAACAAGAGAGTGGAACTTCTTCCCTTATTAGAAATTATTTGCATAAACTAAACTAAATACTACAACCCCAAATCAGAAAAAGTTGGGACAGTATGGAAAACACAAATAAAAAAGAAAGTAGTGATTTCTAAATGTACTTTGACTTGTATTTAATTGCAGACAATACAACAGCACATCATTTAATGTGTTCCTCATGATTTTTATTGTTTTTGTTTCAAAAAAACTAAATTCCTATTTTGGTTCTTGCTAGTAACAGTCTGGATGATCCTTTTCTTCTTTGGTCCGGAGCACACGGCGTCCATTTCTCCCAAAAAATACCTGAAATACTGATTCATCTGACCACAGTACACGTTTCCACTGTGTGATTGTCCATCCCAGATGCCTCCGAGCCCAGAGAAGTCGACAGCGCTTCATAGGGCTTCCTTTTGGCACAGTACAGTTTTAACTGGCATTTGTGGCTGTAACTACGTATTGTGGTACTTGACAAAGGTTTGCCAAAGTAGTCCTGAGCCCATGTGGTGATATCGCTTATAGATGAATGACGATTCTTGATGCAGTGCCGTCTGAGGGATCGGAGATCACGGTTGTCCAGCTTAGGCTTGCGCCCTTGTCCTTTACACACTGAAATTCCTCCTCATTCCTTGAATCTTTTAATTATGTTATGCACTGTTGAAGGTGAAATAAGCAAATGTATTCCTATCTTTCTTCGAGGAACATTGTTTTTAAACATTTCAATAATTTTCTCACGTTTTTGTTGGCAAACTGGCGACCCTCGGCCCATCTTTGCTCCTAAAGGACTAGACCTTTCTTGGATGCCGCTTTTGTACCAATTCATAATTACAATCACCTGTTGACATCACCTGTTTCAAATCACATCATTATTTAACCAATTTACCTGATTACTAGCCCTAGATTGCTCCTGTCCCAACTTTTTTTGGAATGTGTTGCAGGTCTGAATGACAGGAAAGGATGTATATTTACAAATGAAATTAAGTTGACCAGACAAAACATGAAATATTTTGTGTTCACATTGTCTGCAATGAAATACAAGTCAAAGTACATTTAGAAATCACTACTTTCTTTTTTTATTTGTGTTTTTCATACTGTCCCAACTTTTTCTGATTTGGGGTTGTAAATACGACCTCACGTTGTGTCAACACTGTTTACACACTGCCTCCAAAAATTCCGTCCGTTATGAAAAAATTTGGAACAGGTTCAATTTTCTCATCCGTAGCAAACATTTTAATGTGTTTTAAGAAGGAGAAGGCATGAGCCTATCCAGAAATGCAGCACAGAAAGACGCTTGCAGAGTGCAATGTATCATTTCATAACTCAGATAGTCTCCTGTCAATAGGTTGGATGGTAATATCTAGTAGGATGATGATGAGAAGAATGGAAGAGGGGAATATGAGAACACAGACAGAAAAAAGAGAGCAACAGTGTAGTGATGGAGACAGAGAGCGAGGACAATGCAACTCTTTCAGGTAGCCACGGTTTCAATCGCAAGAAGATGCAGGCAGAGTGGACAGCCAGCGAGGTAACTTCACTGTCAACGGAGAGAAGTAAGGGATAAAGTGAGGGAGAAAGAGAGAAAGGCAGAGCGTCACATTTTGTATTGTTTTTGTGAACATTTTCGCAACGGATTAATTAATATGCATTGGACTCAGCGTGCAAGGTTTCTGTGCGTGAAGAATTTTTATAAAGACAGATACAAAAAAAACACATACGAACATTTCGGACTCAGTGTGCAAGGATCTTAACTCTGTCACTCTGTAACAAAAGTTGCCTTCCAGCACATATAAATCTATTATCTCTTTTGTTTAATCTGTACAAGAAAGCATAAAAACTACAATTTGCTGATTAATGGGGGTTACATGCCAAACTGATTGCATACAAATTAAATAGGAAGCATATTTCCTAAAATGTCAAACCATTCCTTTAAGTAGAACAGTATAAAAGGCAACATGAGTGAACAACATTTTTTAGCCAATGAATCTCATCTTTTGGTTGTTCCTTCCACACAAACAGCACAGAATCTGCTGCAGGCCTACAGTAACTTCTTTAGACAGGTATTAATGATTTATTCGAGCTGACATGGGATTGCAAGTAGCAAAGTAAACACTATTTCCTGGCTAACAAAAAAAAGGCGATTACTTCCCCCCATCTGGACCCCTACTTAATGCTCAATTGAAAAAAAGCCAGTCTATGGATAAAGGACTCCTCCAGTCCTGAAGGCAAAATCTACAAACCACAGCGAAAACCCCAGAGAGTGGGAGAATTCCCCCACTGATCATCCAATTTAGATGATAGCAGTGTGTGTGGAAAAAAAAGAAAACAGGGAGAAGCAAGAGAAAAAAAATCTCACAGGAATCTTCCATCACCCTGCGTCTTTGCAGCGGCCCACATTGATCCAGCGCATTAATCATGAGCAGACAAACAGCATGTTGTGTCTGTTGGTAATTGTGACTCTCGACCATACTTAGCCTATAGCTACTCTCAACATGAGCTGATAAACCACTCTATTACTACAGCACAATACAGGACACGTTCCGTCACTAGTAACTTGAGAGCAAAAAGCTTCCTGCAGCAATATCACAAAAGGCAGTTTATCTGTGTTCAGTAATGGAATAACACACATTCTACAGAGAAGCCAAGATATTTGTGCAGTGGCATTGCTCTATTGGAAGAAACTGGTGGATTTTTTTACACTTGGAGAAAGAGGCTTGCCACTATAGCTTTCCAGCACGGCACGCATGTTAACAACCCCCACCCCCCACACACACACACACACACACACACACCCCGCTTGTGAAATGCACACCTCCAGCTAGAGTCATTATCATAATTGTTACCAAATACTGTAACTCCCAAGTTTTAATTGCAATACCATTAATTTCCAATCTGTATGATTCCCTTGCACAGACAATTTCATTTCCAAATTGGCATACCCACTCAAATGATTTCAAATAAACACACTGATAAAAAAATAATATCTCAAGGGCCAAATAGCAAGAAAGAAGGGAGGGAGGGGAATTATTGTTTTAGGCAGGCAAATTGTATCAAGAACTAGTGACGGTTACTCCTCCAAGGCTTTAAAACAAATATGCCCTTCAACTGACGCCTTATCATAGTCTCCGCACTGCAAATAAACTATGCCTTGCCTCATTTTGTTTCAAGATAAAAGACCAGTCGTTTGGGCATAATGGTCAGGGCCAACAAAATGAAATAATAAACCATTCATTAAATCAAGCACACAAGTGGTAACTTTTCTAATAAAAGATTCTGAAAGTTTAATTAATAGCAGTCGTTAGCGCTCGTTTAAAACTTATCGATTTAAACATAACAATATGTTAAAATAATGTATCCTGCAACAGTCATCACCCTCCCTCGGTGGGGCCTCTGCTCACACCATATTGTAATCAACAGATTGTTAGACATGCATTTTCTGGGCCACTGACAAAGCCTGATGTATGGGGTCGAAGGGAGCATTCGTAATCCATCCATTGCTGCAATTTATTATCTTATTTTAATTGTATACACAAACATTGAGGTGATTTAGGTGACATGGTGGAAAGATGAAATCCGTTTATATTAAAAGGGTTGCTCACCCCTGGAGCCCACTGCCAGCAACACCTTTCAATGACTGCTTTTAACAACATGGTTATTGTTTTATTGATCAGGGTTTTATTACAGATTTGACACCTATGTTATGTGTTAATCGAACTGCATATAATTTTTTGACACATATTTTACGAGATTATGACTGCAATTAATTTAATAACTATTATTTTTTCGGTGATTTCAGTCTTAACGAGGTTTGTGGGAGAGTGCTCCATTCGTCTTGGCCGTGTTGTCAATCATGCACTCTCCGGCACGGTGGCGCAGTGCATGACCTTAATGGAAGCCACGGAAATGGCCAATCGAGCTAGCGTCCACACTCCCCTGCTCATTGCGGAGCCACCTTCTTTTGTTCTAGGAAGTGATATCACTATTAAGGAAGCCATTCACAGCCATATAATTCCTCCTTTCTACACTTAAACGCTCCAAGCTTATGGGAAAATTATACAACTCAGCCTTTGCTCAAAAGTACTTTGAGGATGTGCCATTTTTCAGGCAGTGTACAGTTAACCTGGGAGGGTAAAAAAATAACCATTTTCTGCAATGTGAAGTAGGATTAATATCTTTTCTTAAAACACAAATTATGCAACATTGCCTTTAAACACAGTAAATCAGGAAAACATGGGCGCCTGCTGACGGTACTTGGGCAGTTAAAGCAGGACAGGGGGAGACGGAACATAACATTGTGTCAAGCTGAGATACAGCTCACACGTCTATAAAGGCAGACACAGACAGGGGCACTGTTGGTCAATAGCCTCCATCTGTGTCTCCTCTCATCTCTAAGAAGTGCACATCTGCTGAACATGGCACAATTTATCTATCAGAAGAATTATGAATTAATAGTTCATCTCATCCTGTATAATTGAGGACAGATCTGGAACGCCATTAGCTGTGATAATAAAGAGAGCGATACCTCCCGCCCACCTGAGCACATGGGAAAAGCCTCCTCTACTCCGGTTCTTTGTGGCCTTGTCAGCAAATGTATTCTTTTGCACTGAGCAGTAGTTAACAACTTATAGGTTTGTCAAACCAATTTCCTTCTTTTTAAATCTTCATAGCAATTATCTTTTTGCATAATCAGTTTCAAGACCTTGGGGGTCTACTGGGTCTTGTAACGTCTTTAAAATAATTGTTCAGATAGTAATTTGAAGTTTTGTGGAAATTGCTTAATAATCAGATCCCAAAGTCAATATTTGGCTGAGGAACTAAGTTGTAGATGGAAAAGACTTCATGGGGCTCTGACAGAAAAGAGGACCAGCTAAAAATAAAATTACATCAGAAGTTGGAGCCAACTCGACATAAAAGCATGCATATGTGTGTGTGTGTGTGTGTGTGTGTGTGTGTGTGTGTGTGTGTGTGTGTGTGTGTGTGTGTGTGTGTGTGTGTGTGTGTGTGTGTGTGTGTGTGTGTGTGTGTGCGTGCGTGTGTGTGTATGTGCTTGGGTGTTCGAAGGTGTGTGTATGTGTGTGTCTGCTTGCACGTGCATTCACATTACACTGTAGTCCATGTGTATGTGTGACAAAGAGCTGAGCTGTACAGGTGCACATCCAGGTTTCCAGAAGATAAAGTAGACCCATTTGAACCCGTTTTAATTTTCCATTTTAACACACCATCAAAAGAAACAAAGTCAAACAGATATCAATGGGAATAAAGCTATATTATCATGAAATATTAACAGCTGTTGTGGACCTAACACAGTGGTTATCTACTTTGAGCATTTGAAAGATATCCAACTTAAAAGGGAGGAGGGCACGGATTTTTAATGTTTGTCCCAATTACCCTTGTAATGAGATATATCTGAGTCTGTAGTAATGACAGTAATGAGAAAGATAAAATGACAATGTGTAACAACAGAGCTGGCATATCAATGACTCGCCAGACAGAGCTTTCCATCTAAAGGGACAAAGGAAGTACCATGATCCCCAACAGCAAGGACAAATAAAAGAAAATACAGGTCTAACACGGTGCTCCCCTTGACTCCTAAAGTATATATGAATCACTACCCTTATTATCACTCTGACACAGCAAGGAGCTTTGCTTTATGAATGCTACTTAAGGAGCATCTCATAATGTGCACTGACTAAACCCAATCATAATCTGTCTTGCCCAATAACAACAAGACAATGCTTTACAGAAAACGTCTGATGTCATATCATCATTACACTAATAGCAAGAGCCCGGGCTACTCTTAGCCCCACCCAATTAGTCATTTTAAACTGCTTATTGGTGAGAAAGCATCAATGATCAATTCAAGCATTTAGCCCGTGGAGCAGGCTTGAGTCAGTGCCAACATTGATTATCTGAAGGAGCAAATTGGTCCGTAATAATGGGTATTTCTCATGATGCCTGTGTGAAGCTGCGAGGACTGTTCATTTTGTACAAAATGCTGTACTGATAGAGCTCAGGTATATCATCATGTATGCAAGTTGTTGTTCTTGTGCCACTTAATAAACTACATGAAAGGATGCATATAATCATCTTGAATGTAATGTAATACTATCCTCCAGAAAAAGGAACTCTGTAATTAATTCCTGATTAACGCTGCATTCATCAATAAATGTGTATATTAACAATGGAGCAGCAGACAGTTTTCAGTGTACAAAAAAACAAATGATACAGCAGTACGGCATCTGTTGATCACCAAATGCTAGACAGACAAAGCTAGAGTAGAGAAGTGGAGAACTTAGCAGCTAAAGAGGCAGATATTTCCCCCAAGAAGCAAGCAGAGCTAAAAGTAGAGTGAATATTGGCAGGTGTTCAGAAATACGACTCCAAATGAATGCTAATGTTGCTCTTGTCTGTTGGATGTGTCAGGCAAGGGTTTGCTAATGTGTTAGCCATGCCAACTTTGTTCGAAGATACAGTAATGTGTCAGCGGTGTGTTTACAACTTGTTCTGCTGCCTCCAAGTGGCCAAATGAGTGTCGCAAAATCTGCAACACTCATTTGAAACTGATATAAATAGGCTCAATATCAAACTTACTCTTTCCTTTATTTTAGTTTACAGACCTAAAGCACCGAAAACTGGCATTGAATGTTTGGTGGGATTTGTAATCTTCTTTACACTTTCAACAAATAGTTCCTCATTTTTATATTTTTTTTTTCTAGTTTTAGAATACTTTAGTAAGACGAAAAATACTGTATAGCTCCTTGTGTTTTGACAACATATAACACTTGAGAGGTTATTTCACTAAAAAAGTGTATTTTTAGAAAAACATTTATACTTCTCAATTTAAGGTAATAAAAAAAAAATTATTTTGATATCATTACCAAAAACCTGGCATCATATCATCAACACTAGTATTCAAACAATACCCAACCCTATAAGGATCACATCATGTAAGTTATACTTGTGTAGAGCTATCCACACTGCTGTTTTAAATATATATTCTTAACAATATCATGAAGAATAGTATAATAGTAACATTATAATTACAAATGTAACAAAACTTATTATTCAGATTTGACTCCTTTTTAGCTTTGCCATAGCTTGATCATTGATGACCTCAGACATAAACAAATCTTTCAGCTATGCAAATTAAATACAGCGTATTGACTCTGTAAAATGAAATAGATTGCCTGAAACCAGGATAGAAGCTTTGAAATCAGAGCAACACAGCCTAAATGTTAATAGAAAAAAATCTATTTAGCCTTGAATAACTTCAAGGCTTTTTACGAACACCCCATGGATCATCAGGGGGTCCCAGGTGGGACTGTTGCCTTAGGAAACTCACTTCCTCCACTGTGGAGAGAATCCCCAGTTGGTTTAAGTCATATACTGTTAGATGCCAAATAATCCAATTTACCCCATTCCCATACTTCTTTGATTTCCTTTGCTTTGTAAGGTCATTTATCTGCAATCTTAATTTGGAATCTGTGATTTTGTCTCTTTGTGACAAGCAGCAGGAGTTTCTTCCCCCTCTGCTCAGCTGTCATAAAGGCAGGCAGGTGTCCTTAAAGATGTTGGAACAATGTTAATACAACAGACATGTTCAATTAGAGCAAAATGATGTTGGAAATGAATTATTGTGTTCTTAATGGGTTGAGCAGAAACAATCCCCAGAGGAAGCAAAGGTGAGCTCTGCTTTAAGGTACAGCACTGTAAGTGGATGAGAACAAACTGCTCCACAGTAAACTCTGTGGTAGTTAATGAGGACCGCGAATAACTGCTGAAATCTATACTCTCAGAGATCTCGCCAAATTTGTTTTACCAATAGCAAAAATGGATTATTTGATTTCATATTTCATCCCCTTACAAGCACAGCTCAGTTTCTCAAAGGTGATTTTTCAGGATTATAACCTAACCCTGAAAGGAAATTGCTATCGGAGGCAAGTGTTCCCATCTCCATGATGTGAAAACAGATGGTAAAACACAAAGAATCGAAAGAGTACTATTACCTAGAAATTATTTTTATAGCAAATGTAGACCATTATTTTGCATTGAATTGGCCAAGCCATTAGACTGTCAAATAAGCACAATTAAATACGTCTGCTGTCATTAGTGTGTTTCTATTGCAAATAAAGCAACACACACACACACACCAAATAGCCAGGGTGTATTGATTTAAAAATGTACCTATTAAGTGATAATCATTAATTAATACTTATTTAAGTGAGCATCAAACTGTAGTCTCATTATTTAACATGTATCAAATACTCAACATGTTTGTTTTCCCATCCTCTACATGTTAGATTTGCACCTTTTATCTATCTGAGGACAATGACATCTGCCTATAAAAATAAAGTCGGTCCACCAGGGTTAACCATTTGTAAAAGGAGAGAGTGAATATGACATCAAGAGTCGTCTTCTCTTTGTCTTAGTCAGCCTCAAGGTGACATGGGAGTCTGCTCTCATCAAGAGCCAACTATGACACTTATTCTCTGTGGAACTCATTAAGGGGCAAAGGGGACCTCTGCACCGGCAGCATGTTCAACAAACTAAGACATTTTACTAAAACCAAAAAAAAAAAAGTCAAAATTTCCATTTAGTTCTATGAAACACCTGCCACGTTCACACACATGCCTGGAGTAAATGTTAAGTTGTCCTTCCAAGGTGATCTGGAATTATGCCTTGACGCTGCATTGGAAGAGAATATTTTATGCTCATTTTCAGGTTCATACTTGTATTTTGAGTGCTTATTATAAAAAGTTTAGATGCTTTAATGTAAAAAAACCCCACATATTATTAATATACCTATATTCACTCTCTGTTTCAAATTCACCTATCTGTTTAAGCCCCTCTCCCAAAAAGCCCAGTCTGCTCTGAGTGGTGGGTGTTTCTGTAGTTGTTCTCTCAGTGTCTCTGCACCATCATTGCGTGGCAACCATACGGAAAATTGTTAGATATGGCTATTTTATTTCAGTTCACCTTTATGTATGTAACCCAAAGGTTCATCTTTATGTTCCCAGCAGATCATTTGCTTTAGCGTGACCCTAAACGCTAACACTTAATAATACACTGTTGATTAGACAGCTAACATTAGCTGAAGTCTTCTTTACTATACAAGTTGTATAATTATATATAATATGAAACAATGTCAAATACAGTCATTTATTTAACATAGCTGATGGGCTATTTTTTAAACATTTGGAACACAAAACAAGTATTTACTGGAGGCTCAAAACTGTATGCTATATCATATTTCAAAAATTAATAAGGAAACATTTCTACCCAAAATTGACACCTTTGTCCTTATAAATACATTTTCATCTACCATTTATCTTTAAAGATAAGATAACGACTCATTTCATCTGTCGACATGCTAAAATGTTAGCATTGAGCAGTAGGCTATTTATTGAGAATACATGCAGGATTATTGCAAGCACACAATTGCTGACTTGATTTCTTTACATTACGGTATAGCAAGATGAAGGTATTGCTTTGATTAGAGCATTCTGGGTTCATACTGATCCAACTACTTTAACCTAAACCAATAATCTGAGGTTTTGATAGTCAAGTTTATTGTCCCAAAGAAGTTTGGGTATAGCCTCAAGGCTAATGGAAAATAAACAATGCTGGTGCTGTCGGTATTGTTTTTCATTTGAATAAATTTATAAATCATTAAAGTGCAAGTTATATTACTTGTGTTTTTAGCTACATCCAAGCTTCTTTGTTTTTTGGCTATACTGTTCTTCATTTTCAAACACAACACTCTGGTTCACCTTCTGACTCTTGAAGCACATGAGCAGAATCAGAACACAGACAGAAATCAGACTAAGGCATATACTGTACCTGCAAAGAGCCCAGCAAACCCAGCGCTTCTAATGGAGTGCTCTGCCACAGTGTGGTTATAACCAAATTGTTATTTAAAGGGAAATTAAGATTGGGAAGCCAGAGTAACAGGTTCCCCTCTGAGCCACAAACAACACATAAACACAGCAAGACTGAAGCTGGATGTGTATGAGTACCTGTTTACAACTGTAAATCATGGAGTGGACTGTTAGTGCAGCAAAGGGGGTCAGAATGCAGTCACTTATATAATGTAATTTGTACCTGAACTTGATCTCAGGCTGTCACTTCACTCTGCATTAAAGAAAGCTCTAATGGGGTGGAGTGTCAGGCACTGTGACTTTTTTTGCAAACGCAGGGCCACACAGCTCATTCCACAGAGAGCACATTTCCATGGGAGCCAAATTAACCATGCAGCCTGCTGAAACTCTGACGGCGTGATTGACGTTAACCAATAACACAAAACCTGCTGTGTCAGTTAGAAACAAGACCACAAAGAAGGAACAGTGTTGTCACACATCGCCTTTTGAAGAATGCAAGAGCACAATCCTGATTTGGCTTTTCTTAATCACATTTTATCACCATAACAACACAAGGAATATAAAAGGAGGAGTAAATAAAGCACTAGAAACTCTGTGGAAGTTCTCTTCAGGAGTTGTATTTACACTGAGTGCAGCATAGTAGGAGCTCAGTAGACAAATACTCTCACATCTTAATTTTTCAATTAGCATGGCTCTTGTTCTCTAAACATATGCAAACACAACAGGGCGTCTATTAAAATGCAACTCAAGTGTTGAGCCTAATTAGAGTAAATTGGTTGGCTTGTATTGTGAGAAATTTGAATGCAGCTCACTATCCATGTTTCGCTGCGTGTTTCGCCCCAACAAACAAACTGGCACCGGCTGCCTCATGCATATGTTCAGCAGAATCACCGCCTTGAA
The DNA here is from genome assembly GCA_023631565.1 of Gymnocephalus cernua. Classification (NCBI taxonomy): domain Eukaryota; kingdom Metazoa; phylum Chordata; class Actinopteri; order Perciformes; family Percidae; genus Gymnocephalus; species Gymnocephalus cernua. Next base: position 35,916,644 of record CM042428.1, on the reverse strand, counting down.
GGAGTGAGATGTGTGTGTGTGTGTGTGTGTGTGTGTGTGTGTGTGTGTGTGTGTGTGTGTGTGTGTGTGTGTGTGTGTGTGTGTGTGTGTGTGTGTGTGTGTGTGTACATGAGGGAGTGTGTATCTAAATGTGTGCTATAATGTCTTGTCTTGACAATAATCTGCCAAATATTTTAACATACTCTGAAAAACAGTGACTTTTCTAATTATATAACATAACAAAATCTCTTTATGCTGCGTCCTGATTGCTAAATAATGCATTTGTATATGGAATTGCAGTTTTAATATGCAATTTCCCTTTATTATGTGATGTTCTGCATTTGCTTTTGGCTTCATTATCACTTCATAGAGGGAAAAGAGTCCAACTAATAAAATGTTGCTGACTTAGTCCCAGTGATGTTTTAGTAGGAGCGGATCTCTAGTGTTTTTGCCAACGTCATTGGAACATTGGAAAGGCTTACAGTACAGTAGGCAGCAAGCCAAATGGACCCTGTGCAATGTAAAGGATAATTTGTCCTGGAGGCTCTCTGCTCTCTAGCTGAGGTGAATAGCTGCCTCCACAGCCAGGGCGAGAAGACTATGTCGCAGCCCGCTGCGTGAGAACCTAATCCTGAGAGCTGACGAGTGAATGAAGACACAGAGCTGTGTTTGACATCAACTCACGTTGGCCTCAGCTGTGTGCAGCCACATAGTTTTGGCTTGAGATAATCAGGTTTGTCATAAGAAGTGCATTTTTTATTTGTGATGCTATGGACCAGATGGCAGATGAAATTACTCTGAGAGACGATGTGAAAGACAAAGGGAGATTAAACACTGCTGAGGAGAGCTCTACGTGGGTGAGAGGAGGTAAGTTAATGTGACTCAGGTCTGTGGAAAAAATCTGAGCATAAGTATTGAGTCATTGTGTTTCTTGTAAATCTCTGTTAGGATAACATACAGCCGTCAGTGTCATCCTTCCTGTCCCTGAAGCAATTTCACAAGTCTACTTACTGCTATATATGTACTTTATATTTAACTTTAGAAATTAAAAACGTTGCAGTTTCAGAACAATTTCCCCAGCAAATCACAATTTGCAGCAATTAAATAAATGGATTTTGTCAGGCCCTTGCTTACATACATTCTTTAAATTGTGTGGATGTTTCTGTGGTTCTGATGTGCTTCAAATTAGAGTTTGCATTTTGCATGAAATGAAATTATCTTCAGATTCAATGTTACTAGTAACTGTGCTGTCTAATGAGTGACTGTGGCTTGGTGAAACACTGAAACAAAACCTGAAAAATGCATAGAATGCCTGCAGGCCTTATTTCTCTATCAGCTAATGGTCATGGGCATGGACCAGCTGCACTTCTCATTTGATGCTTCTCCGTTCAAACATACAAGCAGACGGCAGTGATTTGAAGTTCGTTTTAACTTGTTATACTTCAAATATCAGCCCAGGCTGCCTTCTTCACTTCTCATCCAATAACTGAGAAATGACAGATTAAAAACACAGACAATTCTAATGAGAGATAACAGGAAACCTCAAGTTGACAAAAGGGAGACATGTTTTGAGCATTATTTCATAAGTATTAAAAAAACAGCTAATAAAATCTTAAAAATGGCCAATACAGCCCTGAGCAACGTCCATTTGTATCTCTCTTTCAACAATTTAGGTAAGACAAATACAGTTTAGACTTTCAAAAATGTGTCCAGAGTGTGAATAAATCATTAGGCATTAAATGTTAAATAAAACAGCGAAAGAAATGGTAAATAATTCACTTAGAATAGGTGGTGAAAAAGTAAACAGTCTGCACCCAACGCAATAATTCATTAATATCTATTTTAATCAGATGTTAACAAACAGATCTACTCCTGCCCGCTGGAAATTTCACAGCCTAACTTCAGACTCGGCTCTTCAGGTACAGACTGTACATTTAGTGGTGCAAACAGTATAGGTTTTATAAATTAACTAAGTACATGCTTATACATACTTCTCATCAGTTGTTTCAGAAGCTATGAAAGTATCATGAATTGCTAGGCCACACGTTTTAGTCATGACACATTTTCAGGCTCACAGGCTCAGCTGATCTGTGTCTCTATGTGGTGTCTATTTAGTGTCAGCCCCCACAAGAAACACAGCTGTTCTCAAAGATCAGGAGGTGAGGGACAGTCGTCAAGTTTGTGTCAATCATTTCCAAGCATTAGATCTACCTTACTGATTCTGAAACTTTAAAGAGTATCCATGGCTTCGTCGCCCTTTATTTCAAGTTTCCAGTTTGCAGGGTGAACAAATATAACAGTTTGCCAATAAATCTGACCAATTGTGGCTTTTTTACAACACGTCCTCATACCTAAATGACAGAATAGGTTGATTGTCAACACTCCCAATACGACATATGGCCAAGTAGCTTATAACGACCCATTAATATGTTTATTGTCAGGCGACGACCTCTCTTGGCTGTAGTAATTATCGCAAAAGCATTTTTAATCACGTGACCGCTCTATTTAACGTAAGGGGCGCAGGTTTAAAAACATACAACCCCAAATCAGAAAAAGTTGGGACAGTATGAAAAACACAAATAAAAAAGAAAGTAGTGATTTCTAAATGTACTTTGACTTGTATTTCATTGCAGACAATGTGAACACAAAATATTTCATGTTTTGTCTGGTCAACTTAATTTCATTTGTAAATATACATCCTTTCCTGTCATTCAGACCTGCAACACATTCCAAAAAAGGTTGGGACAGGAGCAATTAAGGGCTAGTAATCAGGTAAATTGGTTAAATAATGATGTGATTTGAAACAGGTGATGTCAACAGGTGATTGTTATTATGATTTGGTACAAAAGCAGCATCCAAGAAAGGTCTAGTCCTTTAGGAGCAAAGATGGGCCGAGGATCGCCAGTTTGCCAACAAATACGTGAGAAAATTATTGAAATGTTTAAAAAAAATGTTCCTCAAAGAAAGATAGGAAGACATTTGCTATTTCACCTTCAACAGTGCATAACATAATTAAAAGATTCAAGGAATGAGGAGGAATTTCATTGCGTAAAGGACAAGGGCGCATGCCTAAGCTGAACAACCGTGATCTCCGATCCCTCAGGCGCCACTGCATCAAGAATCGTCATTCATTTATACGTGATATCGCCACATGGGCTCAGGACTACTTTGGCAAACCTTTATCAAGTACCACAATACGTAGTTACAGCCACAAATGTACTGTACAAAAAAACTGTACTGTGCCAAAAGGAAGCCCTATGTTAACAGTGTCCAGAAGCGCTGTCGACTTCTCTGGGCTCGGAGGCATCTGGGATGGACCATCACACAGTGGAAACGTGTACTGTGGTCAGATGAATCAGTATTTCAGGTATCTTTTGGGAGAAATGGACGCCGTGTGCTCCGGACCAAAGAAGAAAAGGATCATCCAGACAGTTACCAGCAACAAGTCCAAAAGCCAGGGTCTGTCATGGTATGGGGTTGTGTCAGTGCCCTTGGCAAAGGTAACTTGCACTTCTGTGATGGCATCATTAATGCTGAAAAGTACATAGAGATTTTGGAGCACAATATGCTGCCTTCAAGAAGACATCTTTTCCAGGGACGTCCATGCATATTTCAACACGATAATGCAAAACCACATTCTGCACACATTACAAAGTCCTAGCTGCGGAAGAAGAGGACACGGGTATTTGACTGGCCTGCCTGCAGTCCCGACCTGTCTCCAATAGAGAATGTGTAAAATGCGACAATGAAGGACCGGTACTGTTGCCCACCTTAAGACTTGTTTGCAGCAAGAATGGGACAAAATTACACCTGAAACACTTCATCACTTGGTGTCTTCAGTCCCTAAACGTCTTTTAAGTATTGTGAAAAGGAATGGCAACATTACAAAGTGGTAAATGCTTTACTGTTCCAACTTTTTTTGAAATGTGTGGCAAGAACCAAAATAGGAATTTAGTTTTTTTGAAACAAAAACAATAAAAATCATGAGGAACACATTAAATTATGTGCTGTTGTATTGTCTGCAATGAAATACAAGTCAAAGTACATTTAGAAATCACTACTTTCTTTTTTTATTTGTGTTTTCCATACTGTCCCAACTTTTTCTGATTTGGGGTTGTAGTTAGCATTGTGAAACGGAATAATCTTAGTTTATGCAACAAAAGTCCTTATTTAGGGTTAGTAAAACATCAGGGATTGGCTTAAAATTAATCATGTTAAACTACTAAAATTAGCACGTCATTGTGTCACAGACTAAGGTTACTTTCAAAAAGTGACAGTTGACTTATGGTTTTACATGGGACACAAACCCCAATCTCCTGAGTCCTGTGTTTGTGTAATGCTCTTTTTAAAGCTCTGACAGAAAAAATCTAGACAGTGTTGGCTTACAAATGATCAAATCGAGTTTTTTTTATTCCTCTCATAATCCTGTTGTATTTTATTATGTCATGTTGTGTCGTATTGTATCGTGTCATATTGTAGTGTCGATTTGTGTCATAGTGTCTTGTGTCATATTGTATATCATTTTGTATCGCGTCATAGTGTCTTGTGTCATGTTGCATAGTATCGTGTTGCCGCACTGTATCGTATCATGTGTCATATTATATCACGGCATACTGTGTCGTATTGTATTGCGTCATATCGTGCAATGTCGTGTTGTGTCGTACCGTCTTGTGTCATTTTGTATCGTATCATGTTGTGTCCTATTGTATCGTGTCATATTGTGTCATATTCTATTGCTTTTAATACATAGGCTCTAAGCAGAGTCTACTAAGTAAGTGGCCTACGTTGTTGCGCTGGTGTGTCTGCAACAATCTAGCATCTCTCTTTAAGAGAATAGCAGAGCAATATGTTTGTGTGCGTGGGGAGTGAGTGGTAGAGCGAGTGAGAAAGTGATGGGGGTTAGCTCCGGAGTGAGGAACCGATGCTGGTGGTGGAGAAACAAAGTGTCTCCGCTGTGTTTTCTGACCACGGTCCGAAAGCTGTAGCAGGAAAAGTTAACCTTCTCCTTGATTTCATGTTGTTCATGGAGAAGGAGAACCCAGAAATGAGTCGGGGAAAATGCAAAACTACCAAGCCACGGCCAAGTGGACCAATCACAATTGGGGAGGTGCACGTCAGGCTACGGCGTAGAGTATGACGTACGGTCTGTATCCACGCAGAACCATAAATCAGTCTTTAGACTTCTGTGCTCTTGCTGGCTACTTCTCAATCACCTTGCCCCAAGTAAACAAATTGTACCTGTAGCAAAAAAAATTTAATCTAACGTTTCATCTCATTGACAGAAAGGATAGAAAGTGAGGCTCAAGTCAGCGGCTGGAAACTTGGTGCCTCCGCAGACACTTGGCCTCGGGAGACCGGTAGAGACACAGACACTCGGCCTAGAGAGTGTGACAGCTCTTCTTCCTCGCTGCTCTCATTGAAAGAGTACCTGAGGAGGTCTTCCTCTGCAGCATCCTCCACCACAGACTCTGTGTCTTCTTCTCAGCAGAGCAACATGGGAGGTTAGTGACACCAGCACTTCATCATACCCATAAGGCCCTCTAGCAGCACAAACAGCTGCTGAAAAAAGCTTGTATTGAGCTCTCAGCATAACTGTTATGAAATAAACTATCATTCAAATATAACATTTCTACTAATGAAATAAACGGTGATTAATATGCAGACTAATAATGCCACACACCACAGACAGAATACAAAATTTGACAAATTGCAAGCTTAATTCCTCACCATGCTGTGAGAATTCTTTAATACAGTTCATATGATCAATTATGAAAATGTGTGAATAATTTAGAAACTGACTACTACTACTACAGCAAAAAAGAAAAAGACTAATGCAACAAAAAAACGGCCATCAAAGTAGACTCGCTACTATGGATGCAGCAGTGAGTGTTTATGTTCTCATGCACTTCCATCAAATGAAATATTAAATTAACCAGTATATATTTTAAATTAAGCTTTCTTTTCAAAAGAAGAGAAAATTGGTTTCAATCTCATGTCTGTGCACCAAATACGGAGTTGGAGTCACAATGTGGTTAGCCTAGCTTAGCATAAAGACTGGAAACAACCTGGCTCTGTAAAAGGATCAGAAATATACAGTATATAGGCCTACCTAACATTCTAAAGTTTCCTAATTAACACTTTGTATCTCATTAGGTAAATCCATACACATACTGAAATGAAAAAAATGAATTAAATGCTGGAACTATTTTTTGACGAACAACATCATTTCTTTTACCACTTTATCCATGGAACAAGTGGTTACAAACTGACCCCATTTAATAACTAATGAACTCAAACCGAAAGAATTTGTCATTGTTGTTTATGGACCCGGAATTACTTACGCCCCTCAAAATGGCCCTTAACGTTAGATAGCAACGCCACTTCAAGACCTCAATAGCATGAATTCAGGTAACTAAGGGTGTCCCCACACAAGGGTGGCACAAACTGGATCATTCGTAAATTCTGAGCGCTTTTGGAATATACTGTTTGGTTATTCAGAGCACCCCACTCTCAGAGCACTCAGTCTGAGGAGACGGAGCAGCCGAGAGCCAAACCCAGTGAATGTGTTATAACAGTTGAAATGGCAGGAACCACCCTAGCAAAATCTATGGACTGATGGGTGAATTAAATGAAATAATTCTCATCATAATGATCTCTTACATTGTCATCCTCACTGTCGACAAGCTCCGGCACAAGAGGCACTGCATTTTATATACTGTATACTCTGCAGTAACATTAAAACGACGTAAGTCTGAATAACCAGACAATTTGCTAAATTCATCCTCACACAAGACCCTTAAAATAAAAATAAAGAATATTTTCCCAAAATCAGCATTATTACCAACTGTATTTTGGTCTTGATCTAGGTTCAGGTATAAATATGTTTTAGATCATTTAGATAACTGTGTAGCCTTGTAGGAGTTGTGCTTTTACTACATCCATTGCAACACAAGCCAGATGGACTTTCCTACAACATGTCTTTGGTGAGTAACTGTTAATGGTCAGTGTCATTTGATGATCTCATGCTTTATAGCACCCATGGGGGCATCATTTGGCAAAGGCTGCTGGCACACACTGTAGTACATTGTTTCACTGCAACCACAAGGCAACTTGAAATGCTATAAAAGTATAGGAGAGACTTCTGGTAACTGATTATGTCTCCAAACAGCTTTCTTGCTTGTCTCTCTGTTGGAGATCAAGGCATGATTTCCTAAATTATGCATGGGTAAAGGAAGAAAAGAAGGCTTTTAAAATGTTAGAGGTATAAGTGAAGAGCAGCTCTTATAGAAGCACCGATGATTTATGTCCCAACATATGGTTTAAAAACAATTCATCACACATTAGCTCCAAGAGGTCATTGCAAACATGTGAAGAGGAAAGGCCTTTTGTTGAAGACCAACAAAAACTCAAAAAAGAATTTCTTGCTGAATAAATACAATAAGGCAAACCATGTTTTGAATATCCTTACCTGACTGTACGTGTCTCCTTTAGTTGACTGTGCAGGAATTGTCCTGAACTGTCTCTTCTGCCGGTTCTACGATATGATCCTCATGCTACCTGACTCCTGTGAGAGAGTTGTCAATCACTGCTGCCCCAACTACAAACAAGTCGTCACCACAGCGGAGTCTACTCCCAGCAGTAACGATGACTCCTGCGTGGAATTGGACTGTGGTCTGTTCGGTTCCTGTCACGATGCAAGTGACTGCCTGGAGTTGGCTATGGAACTTTCTGAATTATGCTATCACTAATGGGAAACCCATACAGCATTAATCACCAGTCATGATAAGAAACTGGTTGGATAATCAAATATCAGACTCCTGAGAAGTGGAGGATTTCTAAGGGCTAAAACACAATTAGAAAGAAATTATAAAGATAAAATACAATCAAATGAAAGCTGTAATATGCAACATTTGGGATATTAAAATGACAATAAATATATGCATTATCCATCTGTGTATGCATGTGACCTTGTGTTCATATGTCTCTTGAATGTATGAAATAGACCCTGAATCAGTATTCAGCCAGAATATTTTTTATATCCGATTTAGGAATGGGTTGTTGATAACTGATTGATGCATACACATCTCAAACTGTCCTTGTAAATACATATTTATTTATCTCTGACCTTGTTTTACTTGGTTGTTACACATCATGGCTCTGACAATCACCATCTACTGTAGATACTGAATGAGTGAATGAATACCTTAACAGTCTGACTAATGTAGCGTCTTGAATTTCAGCAAGGGAGCACTGTCCTCACAAACAATACACTGGCCTTGAGGACTGCGAATTCAAATCGCTGCTTTGTTGATACACACACTGACACACCAACAAGCACTCCAGCTTCAACATGATAGTCTTTCTGAAGTATGGAAAAAAATCTTGAGGCCTGTCCCCTGTTGAGTGTGCCTATTTCAGTTCAAGTGCCACTGGAAACACAGGAGCTTGTGGATATGGCATTTGTAGGACACTCGTCCTTGTCGCTCCCCTCGACCTCTGTTCTCAAAGACAGTTCTCTCAAGTGGTAGATCACTGTTTGGATCACTTCAGTCTGATATATGTCCTTGTCACATAATGGGAAATGGACACAGGAGCATGGCTGCTATGTCAGTGTGAAAACAGTATACAGGACAGCATTGTACTTAAGCATCATCTGTTTCCCAGAGAGGTCAGTGTGAGAGCTGAGGCGCGCAACACAGTGTTACCTGATTATCTTCCATCACCAAACATTTGTTTTCTGCCATTACATGTAAAGACCAAGAGAGTAACCTCACTCGATAAACAAGGAGACTATTATAGTGCAGTTGTCAGAAGCACTGCTGTCTCCTGTTGTCGCAGTTATACACTGTGGTAACAGTAGTACTGTACTACAGTCCTAAGATGAAAGCATGGGGTATGGATCTGACTTTGATAATTTGCTATTGTGTGTAAAGCAGATATACCATGATCTATCATTTTTACTAACGTGTTTCAGCTTTGTAGCTCAAATAGTTTATTCTTGAGCTCCTTCTGAATTACTACACTGCCCATGAGCCTTAGTGAGTCAGTGGAAGATGTGTTATATTATCAGTGGTGCCTCACTTTGATTTCATTGTATTTCTAAGGTACTCATTATATATTTTACCTAATTATTTAGTGTTTGAAAACAGTATAAAGAAAACCAGACAATCACACAAACAGGGCAGTTCATGCCAGTGTCATATTGAAATCAATTTGCAGAGACAAAGTTGCATGAGATACTCATCACCATAAATATCATATTTCCTTGTGCTTCTTTAGTTTGTTTTTTGCATTCACAGCAGGGACTTTCTGAACGTGGCATGTATGGCTTTTTATGCATTTGTATAATATTCTTGTGCAAAAATACAGTTTTATGTATTGTATAATGTTTAAAATGCAGCAAAAGGTGACTACCAATTTTTTGGTAGGAGCTTATTAAACTAGTATACACCTAATTATGTGAACCTGTTCAGGGTGTTATATTCCAGTAGAAGAACCCTTATATAATTAGCTAACTTGGCTCAGCTACCCATCACCTACTGAATCTAGCCAGTTAAGATCATGTGTTACATCACTGCTAACTAACATGTAAACGTTGGCGCGACAATCACTGTCGTTTTTTTTGTGTTGTCAGGTTTAAAATCAAGCGAAATACTCCATTGCATCACCTCGGTAATTGTCAGTGAAACATAACCTATACAGTCTAAATAAAACCAACATCGATAGCATCAAAAAGCAGTTATTTACAGCGGGGCTATTCTATATCCACGACTTTACACTTCCGGGATTTCACTCTTTTCGTCCCTTTCACCGCTTTCTTTGTGTTGGAATTTGAAACTGAGGTCAATTTATGAGAACTATGGTTAACTTCTCCTCAGATCTCTGCAGGGTAAATCCAGACAGCTAGCTAGACTATCTGTCAAATCTGAGTTTTCTGTTGCACGACTAAAACAACTTTTGAACGTGCACGTTCCTCCAAAACAAGTTCCTTCCCGAGGCTATTTTGCATCGGCACAGTGGCTCTGCCCAGTGCTTGGCACCGCCCAAGACGAAATGCCAATAAACCAGAGCACGTTTTTCTCCCATGCTGAAAAGCTGTGTGGACTAGCCAGACCCTCCTCCACAGCGCTGTGGAGAAAGGTTTGGCAAAGCGGACAAGGTCCCATAACCTGTTATAAGAAACACAAAACCTAGAAACTTCTGGTATTTAGACTTTGAATAGTGTTTTTTTATATTACAAATGTTTACATTTAAGAAAGTCTCCAAACCACAATGTATGTTACTAACTGTTGAACATTTTAGATCTAGCATAGCATGTGAAATATAGTGATGGGACAACCGACTCTTTTACACGAGTCGGTTCAACTGGACGGTCGTTGGTTGGCCTACCGAGTTAATAAATTCGGTCACCGGTTCATGTGCCTGCGGCGGCGGCAGGGGGGAGGGGAGACACACGAGACATAAAGGCTTCTGGGATCGGATAACTCAAACTTGCCGAGAACCGAGACCCGTTTAATTACATACACTCATGCATTAGGCACGGTTACGGTCTCGTTTAGTAGCCTGGTGCGTGGTCTCCTCGTGACAGACTGCCTACCTACCATGTAATAAACATTTAACTTAACATAACTACCGAGGTAACATGACGTGTATTTGTATATGATATCCATCGGTAATGTAGCCTATGAATTTCTATGTACACAATCATCTAAGATGCACAAGAAATAAAGGTTTCTGGGATCGGTTGAAAACTCAAACTTGCTGAGAACCTATAGACACCCGTTTGATTATAGACTTGTGCAGGGCTGGACTGGGACAAAAAATCGGCCCGGGCATTTTTGGCCCAGGCGGCCCACACCCACCGTGATTGGTCAGAGACATTCCCTGCAGACAGTCCTCTTAAAATATGAGTCCATTCTATGATATGAGTTGCCTAGTGTTCTGCGTTCATGTGATGGTTTTGGATCCTTCAAGAGGTCTCAAGACTTATCTGTTGATCTTACACTTAAATAATTAATTCATTCTTAGAGTTATGATTTGTATATTTATGGTATTTTTTATTATTATTATTGATATTTGATATTGTATTGCCATTATTGTTATTATTACTATTTTGCTTAACATTGGCTTAGCAACTTTTAAAAACTGTTTACTGTTAATTTTAACCATTGTAAGATTCATATTTTGTTGCTTTGGACAAAAGTGTCTGCTAACTACAATAACCATAACCATAACCAAAAGCTACAATAAAGCTGAGAGTAGTATATGCCCTGAAAAAGAGAAGCAGTGTACTCACTCACTTTTGATTGGCGACCTGGAGGCCATAGGGTAGCCTACACAATGTCCATACTCAAGTGAAAGTCATTGCCAAAGTTGCCAGTTAGGTTACCTGACAGCCACTAACTTTAATGTTACTGCCAAACTGCTTGTTGTCATTATGATGTGAGGCGCGTGCGCATGCGCGCACACACACACACACACACACACACACACACCCTGTTAATTCACGTACTTCTTACCGTCATCAACTAGGCCTACTCTCTCTTCCACCTGTTCCTCCCTCTCTCTCCCGTGGCCCTGTCATGGTCGCTCTCCTTCTCCTGGCCTCTTCCCTGTCATCATGATGTTGTTTCTGCTTCTCTGTATAGCCAGCCACCTCTCCTCCTTCCTCTACTTCAGGTAGCCTAATGCTGATGTTGAAGCAGCTACTACAGCCCCAAACATGTCAGACATGTTGGCACATTTTGAGGCATTCGCCTTTTTCTCCCGTAATTTCTGTACACATCGCTTGCGTATGGGGTTCCGTGGTCGTTTGTCCATTTTAACGTGGATGCTAAACTTCCAGCATATTATAACGTTTACAGCTCGTGTCTCAGGGCCGGGAAGGGTGTTCCTGGATTTGATTGGGTTAGGTCTAGCTTAGGACTGTAGTTGAGCTGATTCCGGTTTCCAACTTCGCCCCAGGGATGTCAGTTAAAACACGGACGGAGACAATTATCGCTCTTGACGCTTTATTACATAAGGCAACAGTACAAAATGGGCGAGTGGTAGCTCTGCTATGGCTGTGTATTTGTGTGTGGTTCTGCAAAGAAACAAATAACATTGTGAAGGCTACCATACACAATGCATATGAAGTATACATATAGGCTAGCAAACATCAACAAACCCACTATTAATTACACTATATCAATGTAATGTAACTACTGCAGCATAATACAATACAATAATAACACAATAATGTAGCTAAATACAAACGTGAGCAAGAGCTTCCAACACTCTACATTATAAATCAACAGCCACGTGCAAACTAGCGAACAGGTGATTAACACAAATATCGAAATTACCAGCTAACTTACTTAAATGTACAAGAACCACAGACCAATACAACAACAGGCCCAAATGAACTGACAACGTAAGCTATGGGACGCACACACGCGAGCTCAACTGATTATCCTCTGGGCGCACACAGTCTCTTTTCTCTTTCTCCCACTTTTCTCTCCGTGTGGCGCGTGCGCCCGCTCGCAGTACCCCCCGGCATGCACCCACAATCAGTGCTGACAGACGGACTTTTGTACAATTACCGAATGGGCCGCTGTCAGTTATCTATGGGCCGGCGCGGCCCAAAATAATAAAAAAATTAAAACAAAGGCCTATAAATTATATCGGCGATTCGGCCCAAAAGTGCGTCGGCCCACCGGGAAAATGCCCGGTATGCCCGATGGCCAGTCCAGCCCTGGACTTGTGCATTAGGCACGGTTACGGTCTCGTTCAGTAGCCTGGTGCGAGGTCTCCTCGTGACAGGCTGCAACATTCACTTCTCTAACATTTAACAACGTAACTACCAAGATAACATGACATGTATTTGTATGTGATGTACTTCCTCATCAATAATGTGTGAATTGCCATGAACACAATCATCTAAGATGTACGAGAAATAAAGGTTTCTGGGATCGGTTGATAACTCAAACTTGCTGAGAACCTAGACACCCGTTTGATTACATAGACTCGAGTGGTTGCACAGTTACATTCGGTCTCATTCAGTAGCCTGGTGCGCGGTCTCCTCGTGACAGCCTGCAACATTCACTTCTCTAACATTTAACTTATTAACATAACTACCAAGATAACATGACGTGTATTTGTATGTGATGTACTTCCCCATTGATAATGTGTGAATTGCCATGAACACAATCATCTAAGATGCACCAGAAACAAGGTTTGGTTAATAACTCAAACTTGCCGAGAACCAAGACACCGCTTGATTACATTAGACTCGAGCGGTTGTTGCACAGTCACATTCGGTCTCGTTCAGTAGCCTGGTGCACGGTCTCCAATCTACAACTCTTTAACAACTCTTTCGGTCTAATGAATCGAGGTAGCCCATTTCCTGATTGATTCTACCACCACCCCAGCAGAGGTGCTAATGAGGTAAAAAAAACAGGAGTGAGTCGGTTCATTGACGTATGGCACTCAATTCTCCCGGCTCAGTGACACGAATCGGGATAATTAACCGGCTCTTCGGTCAGTTCGTCAACACTAGTGAAATAAGGAAAATGTATTTACTTTTTGATGAAAGGTCCAGTTTCCACTACTCACAGTTCAAAAGAATATGTGACAGCAGCACATTGAGGATTGAAGGTAAATCATGGTCCTGCAGTACTTTTTATGTACTTGCTTATCATTGAATCCTATGTTACTTTTCTTCATAATTGTGTCCATCGTCTGTCCAAGTGGTAACCATGAATATGTGAATATATTAACATCCTGATAACATGACATATTGGTCAATGTTGTTATACTGGCTTATGAGCTGAGCCTCGAGACAAGTCATATTAAAGAAATATTTTGCAAATGCAGTATTTTTTAATAAAATGTTAAAGTTGTTTGACAGGTAATATTAAAACCAGAATGGAACAGCTGTAGAGAAGAGTTCCTCCAAATTCAAATCCTCCATCATTTATAATTATAATAATTTGATCAGTTGTGTTGAAAGTTGCACTTTAGTCAGACAGCACAAACAAGGGTTAGTCTGCATTCTCAGGAATCACAAGCAACTCTGAGAGAGGCTGTTCAGTTATGTTATTTTATGAAAACCAGACAAAAAATATTTTGTTCAAATTCTCTGGGAATTAGTTGCTTTTAAAGGAAAACAGAGGTGTAATATAAAGAGTTTACACATTGCATACAAACCAACGTACATATCTAATACCATTTACATGTTCCAACTGAAGAGCTGAAGAAGTCAATTTCCTATGTACTTTATGCACATAAAGTTTATAGGTATTGCATGAAGTAATGAAAACTGTTGTGTCTGCATTGTATTTTTCTTTCAATATATGAATAAGGCTCTAAACTGTGACCACGTTAGACCTCCTGAAAGCAGCACAGGAGCTCAGACAGCACTGCACAGAATACAAAAAATAAATGTAGATCCTGCACATGCTGAACACTGCTTGTGACCAATTTTCTCATTACCTGGTGCAGCACAATTACAAAGCTGAGTGCTCTAGCTGATACTGCTCCATAAAACCTACTGGAGGTCCTTTGTGGTTTTTTGAACATAAAGTGCGCCTGCATAAACAGATGCCAGTTTTAGAGCGAAAAACATCTGCACATCTTAAACTCGCTGGATGTCTTTCAAATTACCTGATGGCTTTGGGAGTAGCATGGGCTTCAGCTTTTTTAATAACATCCAAATGGCCTGTCCTTTACTGGCTGGGCTCAAAAATGGCCCCATCCTGGACGAGCGGATGTGGACAAGGTCAGGTGGTTTTCACTGCTGCACAACACATGCATGCACATTAATGGTTGCTCAGAGGATAGTGTTAACCCATTAGCTTGCATAATACTCCCCCAGTTCACAGCTTAATTCAAAACACTTGTGTAGAGGGTAAAAAAGAAACTGTAATATTGAAATGATTAAATGTGAAATGTGTTGTTGCAAGCAAAACACTTCAAAACGCTGCATGCCGCTCTGCTGTTGTGTTTAGTGACACAAGACTCACATTAACAAAGTGATCTAATCGTGTGCTGCTTCGCCATGTTTACATGCATCTCTGCTCACTAATCGGTTATGAGGTTTCTTCAGAGTTCAGGCCCTGATCGCTTCATTAGTGTGAAGCTGCTCTTCCTCCAGAGCACACAGCACTAATACTGTTTCCCTTCAGACATAGTGCTGCAGCCCAGAGTGGCCTCCCGAGGAAGCAGCACCATTAAATATTAATGCCATGTGTTTAGAGGATTTTTATTTCAAACAGCGGGTTTGTCGGCATCTTATGTAGTGTTCCTCAAGATTAAGTCCATGTGGAAAACAGGGTCCCGAAGCTTTGTGTAGCATTGTGCCTTGAGAATAATTTAGGTCTATTTTAATGGTCTTTCTGTGTTAATATTGCTAACATTTTTACTGTGATTTTCTCAAGTGAATGGAGCATTTTTAAGTGGCTGAGAGTACTACCCTCTGTACCTTGCAGCGTGCAATGAAGCTGTCACAAGGTGAAGAATGTTTGGGTGCATTCGACTTGACGTCACTATTTGATGCATGTGTTTCTCATAAGCCCATTTTGCAGTTACAACAATGATGCAGAACACTATCAAAGCAAAATAACATTTAGCTCTACCAAATTATGACATTAGAAGACAGTAAACATTACAAAACACAGTTCCTCAACATAATCAAGTCCATACCATTTACTTTCATTGCTGGTCTACCACGCTATGTCTGTAAATGCAGCAGGACATGTCTAAATGTATTAAAAATCTATCAAGAAATTTGTCATATGTCCTAATTTTTTTGTCATTTGTTCTATTGTCCTAGTTTACATGCCCATTTCACAATTACCCCCTCAAATGAACCTGACCTCACTCTCATATATGGATGTGGTGTGTGTGAGCATCATCCACAATTAGGTCAGGGGCGTTAATAGTACAGTGGAAAACGAACACTCCCCACAACATCCTCCAGGAATTGCGCCTGACACTACTGACTCTCTTGAATCTATATTTGGGCCAAGCGTGTGGATGTGTGTCACCCAAGACTACCCGCCTAATCTCCGCCAGAGAAAGTGAAGTGAGTTGTGTGCCCATGGGCGGAGATTGTCAAGACACAAAGGGAGCTCCCAGCAGGCACCGCAAAACCAGGCCCTGGGCAGGTTTTTATGATACCTTTCAATCAGCGGATGATTCCCAGCTGAAATGACAGGTGATTTGACTCAGCCTCCAATTAATGACCTCATTTTAACAATTAAGAGGAGAGGAGGAAGGGAAAAGCCCCGCGAAAAGACAGCGAACAGGGCCGGGGGGCAAGTTTTGATGCCTTGAAAGTACAAGGTGATCTCGCTACGTCGAACGTGCCTGGAGCCTGTCGTCCCGGCTCAGGTGACCTCTCCCTCCTTTAATCAGGTGCCGTCCTGCAGGGAGGGCACACATTGGTGAGGAGCTGGCATGAGGATGGGAGGGTGGAAGGAGGAGGAGGGTGCGGCTTGGATAGGTTGAAGGGGTGACAAGAGGGTGGCAAGGGGATGATGGAGTGCATCAAGCTGTGTGTGCCTTCCACCCTCTCTTGCCCCCACCCCCCACTGCATAGAGGAAATTAAAGAGCTGTGTAGCAGGAGGAGAAGAGGGAAGGAGGGTGGTGATTTAGAGCGTGGCGCAGGGGGATGGGGACCCGGCGCATTGGAGTTAATTACTGAATAATGAGGAACAATTTATTGTGTTCTTGTTAGAGACATCAAAATGCTGCTGGATAGTGCCTACAGAGAAGAGCATGCCTCTCTTACTCCTTGTGCATCTGTTAAAATGTGGTGTTTAACTCACAGCCATTAAATACACCTGCCTTGCTTTTCCTTAACGTATACAGTGGGGGTGTTGCAGGTCTTCTTAGCTGATGGGAGGACTTATCACATACAGTACTTCCACTTTCCTCCAGACCCTCTGGGTTTATACTACAACCTAATGAGAGCTACACTGACTGGCTCAGTCTGTTTTCAAAGCTATAGCTGTTGATTTTCACCTGTGAGACATTCCATTCTCTCCGGTCATTTACAAGGATAATGATGGCAGACTTAACACTAAAAATTCAAACAAGTTTCTGAAACAATGGGCTCTTAATTTCAAACAGAGGAAGAGAAAAGCTGGCCTCAGATTTGTAGCCGGAAAAAGTTGATTATATTGCTGTTCTCAAAATCCCTTCGCTACAGGACGCAACAACAAACTTCAAGCTAGCAAGCTACATGTTAAAAATGGCAAGTTTTAAAGAACATTTGGATCGTGCAATAAGGCAGGCCTGCTTGGTTCTTTCGAGGTATGATTGAAAAGATTGACAAAGAATATGTTTACGGAATTTACTATCTAACTGGGACGGTTTGGGACCAATTGGTGGGAATACTGTGGACGAAGTACACAAGTCGATACACTGTTAAGAGTAAATTACGTTTAACCATGTATCCAGCTAATTTAAATAGCTCACATTACTGTATTTTGTGAACAGTAACATCATTTAATATTCCATGTGGTGTTTTCTTTTGCTGGATGCAAATGTTCCACCAAAACAAGATCCTTCCCGAGACTATTTTGCAGAGCCATTGTCTGACTGCATCCGGAGCTTAGCGTCGCCCAAGACAATTGTGATTGGTTTAAAGAAATGCAAACAACCCAGAGCATTTTTTTCTCCTATCCTAAAATGTATCTGTGAGGTCTGGCAATGCGAGACTAGTCCCAGTATTATAAGTATTACATCATTATTATTTCAGTCTAATATAGCCTAACTCTGTTTGGCTGTTTAATATAGGCTATATATGGTTCATATTTTACACACAATATGTTGCTGGAGTATAAACATCCCCAAATCCTACAAAGAGCAGGATAGAGCTGCTACCTAAACTCTGGTAGCTCCCCGGTTTCCACTCAGTGGGGAAAATCTACACAGTGGATGTGCTAGTTGTAAACGGGGCCTTTTCTCTTTATGTAACTTGTGGCACCACAAGCTAATGTAGTCCATTAATAATATGTCAATGCTTGGCCTTGGAAGTTATCTTGGGTACTATGATAGTAAGCTAGTTACCAGTACATGCTAACCATTGCTGCTCATGTTACTGCAGATAAATCCATTCCTTACACTTTTGCTCCTGTGTTTTTGGTTTTGGCTAGGCTGAAAACCTTACAAACTCTTGAAATGGCGTATCGCTCTTGCTGCAGTCATATACTTGCTGCCTCTGCGTGTGGAGAAATCTGAACTTGAAAGGCCTTTTGTGCCTAGTTATGGTTAATAAACTGTGATTGGTTGATTGTTGTTTCGATCAGGGTTTAGCTGGCTTAAATCATTTAACTGCAAAGTCATTCTTACTCTACAGACACATACACAGTGTCATCCCCAGAGCATGTTCACAACAGTTATGAAATCCACATACTTACAGTACAGATTATTCATATAAGGGACAGTTGTTTTAAGTATGCTCTCATGCTGCAGGAATTTCCTCCCAATAATGCTTTCATTATCACTGTAAACATGATGCTTCCTCTATGATGTTTACCGCGTTCCTTGTAAAAGCGTGCCTGTGTATAACTTCATTTGTCTGGAAGGGAAGCGAAAAAAAGCAATACTGAATGCAACTTGACTTTATTCTCCGCCAGAGAAACGCCAACTCTCTCTTCACCAAACAGCAAAGTGTCAGACTTGCTATCAGTCCTTAGCAGAGTGTGAAGTATCCCAACTCTTTGATGTGTTAAATATGAAATCTGACCATAGAACAAAGCAGCTGTCAGCAACCAGCACGTGTCAAAAGCAATCCACGCCAATTATTATTGAGTTTCTGTCATGCATGCATCTGCTGTGCAGACACTGAGGTGTGTTACAGTATTGCAGTGCTAACAAAGACTTCAGACAGTCTTCAAAAATAAACATCACAACCTTTACTTGTCTTCATCAAAGTCTGCAAATACAGTCCAAGATGCACCTTTTGTCCAGAGCGCTTTGAGAATAATCTGCTGCAACACAGTCAGAAGTGTTAGTCCCAACACTGTACGGTGACCTAGAGTATACGACTTTAACTTTGTCAAAGGTTCTCCACATTAACAGCAACACAATCACTGGATCACAAATCACACACTGTAAGTTATGAGAGTTACATGCTGTGTCTCTCATGACATTGAGGGGGAAAGCGAGAAGGTGCTTGCTGAGTGTGTAGCCATGCTGTGTTGCCCAAATAGATACGTTCCATCTGAGAGTGATGCAGCCTTCGGAGTGATCCCGCTAGACAGATGAGTGCTACTTGAATGTTAATGAGGGCTCCTTTAGACACGCATAAATTAAATTATTAGATGTCTGCAATCATGCAAGGTCCTTAGGTGTCCCCTATTTATGGCATTTGAAATGTAGCGGCCTTTATTTACGACATGTCTCCCCTGCACAGGCTTCACCACCTGAGCAGCCTAACGCTTTCAAAAGACGAGTTTTTTAATGACCTGAAAATGAATCACTCTGGCAGAATCGTAAGAGGAGCCCTCCCCCTTTTTTGAAAACAAAAAGGGAAATTGTGCCATCTACTTAAAAAGCTTGCAGATGTCTGGAATGAAGTCCGTGCTACAGGAAGTGAGGGATGCAGTAAAATATATTTGTTTCAGAGATGCTGCTTACTGAAATATACACTGTCGAGCCTCTGAGAGGGCCTCAGAGGACAGCGCAGTCTCTGATCGCAGTCACCTAACAATGAATCTTCTTCCTCTTTAGTTCACACGCTCTTCATTGTCGTTTTCTAGTTTCAACAACAGCTATTTTCATCTTCATGATTGCATTAATTACAGCATATCTCCTGTCTCTTGGCTCCAGTAGTGTTTTCCCCATAGAAAACAGTGTGTCAGGGCTACAACAAAGGAATGGAACAGTACATATACTCAGTTGGCACTTCATTAATCAACATAAGAAATCAGCATCACTTGACACTTACCCAGCTCACAATGAATCTACGACTGTATTGTGTTTCCTTTAAATGGTGTATATTCTATTCTGAAGGTTTTAATGAGATTTAGGCTGGACTCTGATTGTTGTAATGATCAAAGAGATGCAGCCACATATATCCAAATAGCTCAGTATGTAGCGATAAAGCTTCACGATGGACAGGCAGCAAGTGACTGCTTCTTTATTGAATCATCAGGCACATTTTAAAGACTTATCAGGGTCCCAAGAAGACCCTAGGGTGCAGATATGATTAGAAGTACCTAAGTTACAGTCATCCACTTTCAGGCCAAAGTAAGGTTTTTTTGTGTTTTTGTGGAGAGAGGGAGAGAGAAATTTCTCTTAAGATTCTCCCCCCCCCCTCTCTATTTATTAGGGTAATGAATTTCTGACTGCAGTGCCAGTTCCACTGAGCCTGCTTCTCGGCCTAATTCTCTGTAACATTTCCTCATTGCCGCTGGGGAACATTATATGAAGGCAGGGCTTACAATACCATCAATATGCCCAAGACGACAATCGGACGTCTCATAGATATTAATGGAAGTGCAAATTAAATCAAAGTTGGAGTGCAGCTATCGGGGCTATGATCAATGCCTTTTGCACAGTCAGATTTAATATGGGGTTTGTAATTTGAGTATCCAAACAAAATGTGCATCTTAATGGGAAAGATGAAAGTAATCCCACATGGGGAGGAAATAACACATTAGCTGCATTGTAATTAGAGAACTCGGAGTGCAATGTTTCCCCGGCTCAGTATTAATGTTGAATAAAAGCCTGATACATTTACAATGTGCATACAGGATGTGGACATTTGAATTGTTTTTTGGACACCTCTTGAGATGTCATTGGAGGCATGCTTTGAAAAAAACAAAACAATCATAATCATGTTGGGTAAATGCATTAGTATCAAATCTAATACAAACAATAAAGGGAAAAAAAAGCTAATCCAGTCCTGTGGTACTACTAATACAGCAGGAACACATCTATGTAGAAGTCATGGCAAATAATGAAAGCCAAGAAACTAAAAGGGAACACAAGTGTGAAAATATTTTTTTGTATTTGGTTAAAAAGTTCGTAATGAAGCCTGATTGTGCAAGTCACCTCACAAGCATTCAAAGGGAATAGGATAGAACAATGAGGCTTCCGTCTGAGTACATAACAGCCGCCAGTTAAAGGGACTCCATGTGAAGTCAGCAAGTAGCATGAAGAGAGCAAACAGCAAAATAGAATTTTCAATGAATAACACATGAGATGACAAATATCGGTAGACGATGATCCAGTGCCTTCAGTGAGTCAAGTGCAACACACACGCACACGCACACGCACATGCACACGCACACGCACACGCACACACATGCAAAAGGCTAATCAAACTTGATGCAACCGCTCATGATCAAAATGAAACAGCAGTCAATAGTTGGTGTAGAATCAGATGCTTTTGTAAATGAGAATTAAGTTAAATATTTAGACATTCATTTATTTGGTCTTGTTGGTGATTTCAATCTCAGTTAGTTCCCTAACAAAATGTAGTTTTACATTTTGGGAAATACTTATTTTACTTTCTTTGTCGAGTTACATGAGAAAATCAATACCCTACCACTCTCATGTCTGTACAGAAAATACAGTGTGAAGCTAGTTCTAGCAGCCAGTTAGCTTAGCATCAAGACTGGAAGCAGGGGAAGCTGTCTGGAGGTAACAAAGTGCCTACCCTCACTTATACAGCTCATTAATTATCACATTATATCTTGTTTAATTCATACAAAAACCAAACTGTAAAAATGGCAAGTTGTGGTTTTACACTGTGGAAGTAGCTTCTTATTCACCATACAAACGTGAGTGTTTTATCAATATTTTTATCTAGCAAACACGCATACTGTATATCCTAAAATGTCAAACTATGTATATTGTTAATAATATATTTGTACACACTGATATTTATAGGTTTGTGTAAGGTCTCTGAAATGTCTTAATAGCGGCATGATACAGTGCACTCATCTTTTCTACCTAGTGGCTTTGTTCATTTTAAAGGATTGAAGACATTCTCTGAAAATGAATGAGCTTTTAAAAGTAATGATTGCCACAGCAAAGTTAAAGTTTTACATTTGTTATGAAGCAAAATGACGATCGGATTTCCCATCACTCAAATTAAATCGTCTTGAGTCAATAAGTTAGAAGTGCACACAGCAATACCAGCCCTTATTAGAAAATAAATGTTGACATGTTCCTTTCGCTGTTGCACAGTCCTACCTAAGATGAAAGCACCAGGGGGCTCAACTCAATTTATAAGGGGTAACATTTCATCTTCAAACACCTCACTGAGTGGGTATGTAACAGGACGCCCTAATCCATCAATAAAAATGTATTGATATTGTCAAATGTTAATATGTCATCCATAAACCCTTGGGTCCTCTTGTCACCAGGACACAGCCTTAGCAACACATATTGCTTCACTGTGTTGTTTGGCATCGACCCGGGTCTCCCTCTGAACGCCTGCTGCTGTAAAATCTTGCATGCCGTGACAGAGAAGAGCATTAATCAACGTTGATTTCAAGTGTGAGGGCGCAAGTGCCTTTTTCTGCTGGAGAACTGTTTAGCACAACAGCACTATGTTACAACAGAGTTCCACTCTTCAGTGTAATGGCAGCAAAAGGAGTTCATAAATAATGGATTCAAGATCACTTACACTTCATGAAGCAGGCCACTGTGTGGCATTCGAGGGGGTATCACATGTTGCTGCTCAAATTATAGATGTTTTTTTTAGCTGCAATTGTAAAGGAAAACAAGACCTTCAATCAGGCTCTGGAAGAGTTTAATATTGTGCAAAGCATCACAGCAAAATAACAGTTTAGACACCGCCACTGAATAATGGTAGTGAATAGCTGGAAACAGAAGGACTGTGGGTAAAAGCAGCGTTTGGTCTCAATTGTGTATTACAATGTTTTGCATTCGTTCTGGTAGACTTGGGGATGCAACAATCCCTTTTATTTGTAGTAACTGTCAACACCGGTGGGCCCCAACTTTACCTTTAAACAACTTGGATAGTAGAGTACAAAAAGAAATGAAAAAACACTGAGGTTGTTAACTGAAATCATATTTGTCTTAAGAAAAGATTTGGTCTGTAGATGCAAATAGATTTGTAATTTATCAGCTAGTGTTACAGATTCATATTTGCACTTCATTGTCTCTGGACGTTAAAGGCTACTCCATCTCCACTTAAAACATGATTGCAATTACATTTTTAATGCATTTGAAATTGTAACTGTCCACTATCAAACTACATTTAATTGAAAATATGAGTATTTATTCAACATTTCTTTGATTGTCTCTAGCTGAGCTGTTTGCATATAGAATTGGAGAGGTGTACTTATATTATCTCATATACGTAAGCTGTCCACGACAGAGTTCATTACCAATACATATTACCTATAGATGATAGCAAATAATGTGATAACCTCTTACTGGAACATGTCCTTGTGTCAGGGCTGTAGGTGCCTGTCTTTATACTGCCCCTCAGTGGCAAGACAGGGAAATGGCCTATAAAACACAATTTGCCTTAGCGTGAACACATTCTGCAAAACCTTGCATGCACACAAAGTGGCAAAATTTGATATTTCACCATTAAGTATGAGGATAACAATCCCAATAATTTCTAATGTGCCAATGCAGCTGGAGATAAATAGCACAGAGCAGAGGAGATGATCAGATCTCACTCCATATCTTAATGGGATCCTCTCACACGCCTTTCCCATTAATGACCAATCCCTCAATTATGTAAATCAGAGAATGGTCACTAACTGTGAGAAGTTGAAGTTGATCACATAAACAGCAACAGTGTCACATTGCAGAGAGTGCTAATTGGCCACTACTTTTCGTATAATTGCAGCGACTGGGGTCACGTCCTCGACTAACCTCTCCTTTAAGTATTGTTTTTCAGCACACAAACAGTTAATGGAGCAATTAAGATGGCGCTCACAAGCACCACTTGTGGGGACCATTTGGCAAGACAGAGATGGAGAGAGGTGGCCTGGGATGCTGTAATCCTGCATATGGTACACAAGAGTCTCGGACCAAAGGGAGGGGTAAATCAAGGTGCACAATACAACTCCTACTCTGGCGTGAATGTGATCTGCGGCTCATCACTGAACCAATCATTCTGGTACTTTCTGTGTATTTTATAAATTTCAACCTAATAAACAAGGTTTTAATTTTGGTGCCAATATATACTGTATGTCTGCCTGAAAAAAAGGAAGTTTTTCCTCGCCACTGTCGCACCAAATGCCTGCTCTTGGAAGGGGAAACTGTTGGGTCTTTGTAAATTATAATGTGGTCTACACCTACTCTGTAAAGTGTCCTGAGATAAATCCTGTTGTGATTTGACACTATAAATAAAATAAAATTGAATTGTATAACATGCAGCAAACTAAGGTTGTCACGATTCCAGAATTTTAAACTTCGATACTATACTAGTTTAATAAAAACTTTACTCAATATCTCTTTTAACACCAAAATACAATTTTTTTAATTTATTTTTTATTAACATTTTTAATTGTTTTCCCTACCTTGTAGGCCGAAACATTCTTTATGTCGTTATTATTGCTAATAGTATTTATTGTCTTTTTTTTCTAATGTTGCTTCACTTGTAAACACAGACCCAGTTGATTTTCTTCCCCATTGTTTCATCTGTGCAGCCTTGGGTTCAAAATCTGATTGCAGATCTGTTTTTTCTAAAGCTTCTTCTTTTGTGTAGCTTCGGTACTTTCGATACTATGATTTATTGTTAATTATACATTATACACAAACGTATCGTGGTACTCGGATGTATCCTGGTATTGAAAAAGTATCCAAGTATCGATACTTTTGACAAACTGACAGCAAACACTGCAGCTTACGTGTGCCAGTTCATTTGGTTATTCAAAAATCACACATACAGTTCATGTACTCATGCAAAGAAGCCACCCTTTGTTTATCACAATACAACACTGCCATACCTTTGATTATCTTCTAAAGCCTTTTGAACTGCATTTGTATTTGCATTTGAGTGCTATAGAAATACACTTAATAGACACATTTTTGCAACAAATACAATAAAAGGATCAGTTTCTTTCAGCGGTATTTAAGACAACACTTACAGTCACATTTATCAAAATTGTTGTGTGTTTAAACATTCGATGTATAAAATAATGTCAAGAGAAAATACAGCAGAAATTGTGATGTGTTTGAAGGCACAGTAACGGTTTTCCTTTTCTTTCTTGGACTTCACAGATATATTCTCAGACATGTTAGCACATTTCTATTGTGTGGCGAGAAGACTAGCAGCTGTTATACCTCTTTTTATTATATTTATTTAACATGAGTTTTTTTATCCACTAAGAAGTTCAGGGTGCCACAGTCAGAACATACGTGAAACAAACCCCACCTATACACCACACAAAGAGAACAAAAAGCTACCGGCTATCTCATCACACTATAAAACAGATATTGACTTACCAAAAGTTAAACATCCAGTAAGATTTTAACTAATACTGCTGTAAAGGTGTCTTAAAGGAGATTGTGTGAATGCCACGTATTTTGGAGACTAATCCCAGGAGAGTGAAGAGGGAAAAAAAAACTTCTCATCTCTTCATCTACCCCCTCTACCACAGACTTTGTCCACCCTCTATGACTAAGTTATGCCCTGTCATGTAGTCAGAGGCGTCAGATGCCAAGTAGACCACTGCAGCTTGCAGGTCTGTCACTTGAGCCAGTCTACCAGCAGGGATATCTGACAGCCAGCGCTGCACCAGAGGCCTCAGACTCTCCGAGTGGATGAGAGGGGTGTCAACAATCCCCCTGAAAAGAAAGACGGAGAAAGAGGGGACACACACACACACACACACACACACACACACACACACAATGAAATCAGAAGGCATCACAGCTCAGAGCCAGGAGTGACAGCGTTGTTTCAGAGCCACCACTTTGGTGACAAAAATAAACCCAATTATCCTTTGAAGAAAGGGCATGGCATGCCATCTCTGATGATGTTTACTGTGGGACTGCTCAGGAAGAGCCCACGGGTACGAGAGGACGCCTGGCATAATTCACACAAAGCCTTTGGTTAAGTACTTATTACATGCAATTCCTTCATATTCCTGCTCTGATTCCTGATTGAAATGTGCTCTAACTACTCTGACAGTAATAAGGTGTATTGCTTTTTTTTTTTTTACACAGGTGTTGAATAGCTCTTTGACACCATTACTTACAACAAATGCAGCTCTCTCTACTTTCTACAATAAAGTATCACAGAGCCTACATTTGAATAAATATGTCAACACGTCTGCCTTTGCCTAATATGAGACGACTTTTGACTTTCTGCACAATTGACGTGACAGTGACTAAAAGCCACAAGGCCTGAATCATTGTTCGATGTATTCTGGTGCCTTGATATGGAATTCCAACATTTGGCTAAATTAGCACTTCCAAGGAGCGTGTGACACCTTGGTTAACATATTCCACCTCAATTATATTTCTCTTCAGCTGCCATGTTATCTGGAACCTTTGCTGGCAATCAGAGGTACTGTTTTCCCTCAGCCAATTTTCTAGATAATGCAGCTTATCACCGCTGCGGCTAAAGTTGCCAATGGAATCAGGCTCCAGTCAACCTTGTGAGCGCTAATTGTGTCCTCTTTTTTATGCATATTTACCGACTGTCACTTCAAAGAAATCAGCGGCCCATTGAGACACCCAGTTAGCGAGGAGAGAGAATTGCTTCTTTGCAAATTAAAATTAGCAAACAAGCTGCCGATAAATAAAGCTGAGCATGGCGCATGTGTGAGGGCTTTGTTCTGGGGCTGTGACCGGCCCTGGCTCGCCCGGTGCCACCGGACGGATTTGCTAAGGGATGGCTGGGGCTAAGGGATGCTCCACTTAACACACACACACACACACACACACACACACACACACACACACACACACACACACACACACACACACACACACACACACACACACATGTTCTTCTCTGTTCTTCCCCCTGCTTAGCTTCACAGACAAATAGACATAAACAAGGCGCTATTGTTGCGCCAAACTCGGAGTGAGGTTGCAGATTCCGTAATTGAATAGAACAATTAGAGCAAGTGTTTCTTTGATTCTCCCTCAAGACGTCATCTAATTAAGCATTGATGTATTGTTTGAGGACTGAAATTAGTGCATCATTCTAGAATGGGGCTCTTCATATGAAAGCAAATACACTTATCACCACTTCCTTTTGCAGCTCAATCCCTTACAACACTCAAAAGGTAGACAAGTATGTTTTGGCAAAAAATGCTAAAAGAGAAGAAGGCCAATAATAGACAGCACTTACGGTGAGATGCAGTTGACATGCACTCCTCTGTCAATCCATTCAGTGCCCAGAGTCTGAGTCAGTTTGACCACTCCTGCCTTGGACGTGTTGTAGGAAAGCTGCTTCTGAGGATGGGGAACTGCAGGGTAGAGGATGGAAAGAAAATCAGTTACCCTAAACGGACACAACACAGCATTTCATAAAGAAAACATTTGCTGCATCATTAGTAATGATATGCACTTTCACAATTCTCAGGTGGCCATTCAAATATCTTTTATTTTTAGAAGTAATTTCTTTTACAAAAGAGACTAACAATACTTCCTTTCTCCCAAAAGCTGACCACATATACATTTTATATTGCAGCTCATGCGGTTTCTGGTGGATACTACATAAAAGCTCTTCCATTAGCTGCTGGGGACTCTGAGGATGAAGCCATGTAAAATGAATTGCTTATAATGTCCAGTTATGCTCCGTCCTCAGCAACAAAGACAGGGAGCCATTTGTTTGCCTTGACCATCACAGATGCTGCACACTGCATGGGATAACGGGACAGGGGCTCATTTTCTGCTGGTTGATTAATCATCACAAGGAAGGCTCCAAGTTACATACAACTTTAGTAGTTAACCTCATCACCCGCCGATCTGACTGCCAAATGGTTTCAGTGTGAGGCCGGGATGATAAATACCAGCCAGCTGCAGAGAGGCAGGGATCGGTCCTGGGGAGAAAAGGCTGCAGCATCCCGCATACATTGCTGGGTTAAAAAGGAGAAAAATGTGCAGGGTAGAGGTAAAAAGTTGGAAACTGCTAAAGAAATAAGATGTAAAAGTCGGGACAACGGCACCGTAGCTGAGAGTGTGGGTGAGTGGGATTGTGCAAAGTGTGGCGAGATAGCAGAGGATGGTTAAGGTTGGGCTGGGCTGGATAAGAGTAGGCTAGGACCTCAGAGGAGCAGGCAAGGAGGAGCAGAGCCCAGGGCTTACACGCAGATTGAAGGTGAAATCCGACTTATCAGGACAGGAAACACAGCTCAAAATGCCTAACAGCACTAATCCTCGCTCAAGACCTGATGATACGGCCCCAAAATACCATTCAGAAAATGCCTTCATCCTTTAAATAAACCTGCATTGATGTTTTCCCAGTCTTAAAGAGCAGTAATCCCCAAAGAAGGGAAAAGGGGGTAGAAGGAGAGCATTCTCCAAAGCCCTCTTTAACATTCACCCTGCTACTTATTGCCCATTTCAAGGGGGAGAAAACATGCTCTTTATCAGGCACGCCTTTACATTTTGAATTCTTCTGAGTTCAAATGATGCACTCTTTTCCCAGAATGGCATGGCTGTTGTAATGTACATTACTATGCAGCTGAGATCTGCAGGTATGAGTGTGAAAGTCACAAATCTCTCAGTAAGATTCAGAGTCAAAATTCAGAGTGTGTTCATTTCAACTTTGATATTTCCTGTCTGGGTGTCTTTGAGCTGCTGCCGGTTATTCAAGAAAAAAATGGTGTGTGTGTGTGTGTGTGTGTGTGGAGGGGGTGTTAGTGGGGACACACATTCTATTCAGCAGATGGACAAAAAGCTGTCATTGTGCATTTTAATTGGGCATTTATGGCTGCTTTTTGGGCTTCCACTTGGCTAGAACAGGTCCCATCTGATTACACATTATGACAATATTATAACAGATGTCCAGACCAATAAAGTAAATTCCTGAAGGACTGTATGTAATGCGAGTAATTGATCATTTTTTTTATGCCGGCCTCTATTTACCAGCATGCTCCTGTTTTACAGATTGCCCCTGCATTCGGGACTGGGGTCCATATGGCACAGCAGTTTACTGGCGATTTGACTATACTGCTGATGAAGTGTTGCTGTTCCTCTGGAGGAACCTGTTGGATGAGGAACATTACACAAGGCTTTTACTAGGCTCTCACTAAACTCTAAAAGTGTCTTCCGCTGTTCAAACAAGGCTGCTGGCACAGGCTGGGGTTTTGCCGCTGCACAGGAACCCTCCCTTCCCAAGTTGGACCTCAGGTTGCCTTCCACATCCTCCAGACAACTCCACAGAGAGGGAATGTTTATTATGATGCAAAACCGCCTCGGTGAGACGCAATCATAATCTTTCCTGCTATGCTGCTTACTGTATGCAGGGGTGGATACATCTCTAATCCTGTTTTAAAGGATACGTTGCTCAAAAACAGGAAAATTGCAGCTGATTTCTTTTCTTTTCTTATTTTAACCACTCTAATGATCTAACATCAGTTCTGACGGCTTTCTGTCTGATGATAAAAACTATTTAATGTGATGTGTACTCGGCACATAGCTGTACAGCTCAAATGTATTTAACTCTCCCTACCTCCCCCTCCTACTCTCGACCCAACTCTTCACGCCAAACGGAGAGATTAAAAGCAGACATGGAGGGGCTCCAGAGAGAAGGTGGGGGGAAGAGACTCATCACTCACCTATTAGACTGGCCATGGAGGCTGTGTTGATAATCTTGCCGTATCCTTGCTTCAACATCACTCGACCTGCTGCCTAAGGCAAGGATTCAGGTGAAAAAAGAGACACATTAAACACCTCATCATGGCACTGATATGCTACAAAAAGTCTGAGCACGGATCAACACAAAAACATGTAGTTTATTTATCCTTGGAGACAGAAATAATGGTTAACAACATTTGGGTGGTAGGGCATGCAGTATACAATATATAATACAATATAAAACACACACAAACACTATATATATATATATATATATATATATATATATATATACACACACTATATATAGAGAGAGAATGAGAGAGAAATGGAGATGTCTGACAGCGACTAGATAATTTAGATCTAATTTTAGTCAGTACAGAGTAGCTAAAGCTGGTTGGACCATCAGTAATTAGGTCATATTCTAACTAGTTCTGACAGAAAGAAACTACTGAAGGAAAACATGATTAAGAATCAATTTAGTTTTTCAGGCATTGTGTCACTAGTAAATTGATGGGAGAATTTACATTCATATTTAGACATTGTAAACAAGTCCATTTTTAATTTTTAATATAACATTCATTTCTTAAGATTATTTTCCGTATGACAACACAGGTAGCACGTTTTCCTGTTGTAGCTCTGTGGCTTTGCATCATTTGTACCTGCTGTACAGTGTGTCTGCTTAATCTTACTGTCCTGTGAAAAACCTTGGTTTAATTTTGGTGATTTGTTTTTGGGATAAAACGAAGGATTAAGTGTTCCTTTATGAGTTAAGAAAATTAACCTGCATCCAAGGCTACAAGTACCATTTCAAATCTATTGGTTTAGAAAAATGATATGGTGTTTTTCCTGACTCGGGATTTAATAACTCATAATTGAACCACTTTTACCATTACAAAGTTGATGATAACATATACAAAATAAATGCATTCATCACACACTCTTTTCTTTCTCTACTTCATATGTTGTTGCATGTTAAAGATGGAAGTTTAGTCTGATTCTGCAAAAACAATTCCAGTTTCCCAAAGATGAACAAAAGATACCATCGTATTAGTAATTTGAACTGAGTATCGCATTGTTTAGTGGATTGCGACATTGAGCATTGGTGAAGACTTTCTTAATATTCAGATGCATTTATATATATAAAATAAATTCTTCTCTGTCTGATATTCTCAAAACCTCCAGGTCCAGTGTTTGTCAAAGCAACAGTGAAGGGTTTATATTGATTGGAGCACCATTTTTTCTTTGCATTTAATTTCACAGCAGTATGTGATTTTATGTAAATCTCTTATTAGGTTAGATTAGATTAGATTCAACTTTATTGTCATTGTGCAGTGTACAAGTACAAAGACATTTAAACTCAAATTTGATAAATTTACATTTAAAAGTTTTTTTTTGTTGGTCTGAAAATTTCACATCGCACAGATACAAGGCAGTGCAATACGGTAGAGAGAATAAACTGTTTCTGTAGTCACAGTCACTCTCACTCAAACACTCACACATGCACACATACATACGCACACACACACCACACCACACTGTCTTTTACAGCAGGTGATACACACCTGACAGCACATGAATGTACCCCTCAGGTTGACATTAAAGGTTTGGTCCCACTCCTCTAGGCTGGTGTCTTCACTGGCTGAGTTCATGTTGATGCCGGCATTGTTACAGGCGATGTGGATCGCTCCCCATTTGGAGACAATGTTGTCAATCATCCTCTGGACATCATCTGATTTGCTAATGTCAGCCGTGATCGAAATGGCATTGATGCCTGTATAAGAAAACATGGATGCCTGTTAGAATACTTTGTACATATTGCAACATTATGCACAATATAAGCAACTTCTATCCTTGGATATTTTAGAAGTTTATTTAACAAATCCCAATTTGACTTTATACTTTTTAATGTAATTTTGCTTCTTTTTTCCTTTTTCTTTTAATATGTAGGCAATTTCTTTTTTAAGATGAAAATAGAGGGATAATCACACAGGTTCAGAGGAACATGTAATGTAAAACCTGATACAGTATATCTTATGCTTTAGTATGCTGCCATCTGCTGGCCAAAAACCAAAACCACTTCTAGGCCTATTTGGAGTTTGGGACTGAAGTTCAACTGGCCAGTCTGCACAAAATGTTGTCAAATACAGAGTTTATGTTTGTTGTAAACCTGCCATTTCGCCTATGTGAAGCGAGGTACTGAGTAACAAGTTTAAGAAATGATAAACAGGATGGGGATGTGCAGCTTGTGTTTAAAAGGAACACACCGACTTATTGTGACTATAGCTTATCCACCGTATCCCACAGAGTTAGATAAGTCCATACATGCCCTTCTCATCTCTGTGCGTGTCGTAACTGTCTGACACACCCACTGCTAGCCTAGTTTAGCACAGATCCTGGAGGTAACCAGCTCCAACTAGCCTACTGCTCCCAATAAGCGACAAAATAACGGCAACATTTTCCTATTTACATGTTGTGATTTGTATAGTCACAGCGTGTACAAATAACAACGTCACATGAGACACAGCCATCTTCTAACCGTATATAAACTGGGAACTATATTCTCAGAAGGCGAAGCAGTGCTACTTCTGCTACTTGGGTGGAGTGATTTGCCCCGTGTTGAGGAGCAGAGAGTAACAACGGTGCTTTTCAGGTGTTGCGCTAATCACTCCGCCCAGGTAGCAGTGTTAGAAGATGGCTGTGTCTCATGTGACGTTATTTCTACACATTGTGACTATACAAATCACAACATGTAAATAGGAAAATGTTGGCGTTATTTTGTCACTTATTGAGAGCAGTAGGCTAGTTGGAACCAATTACCTCCAGGATCTGTGCTAAGCTAGGCTAGCAGTGGGGGCGTCAGACAGAGTTACGTTACGCACAGAGATGAGAAGGGTATGTATCGACTTATCTAACTCTGGGGGATAAGCTAAAGTCCCAATAAGTCGGTGTGTTCCTTTAAGTCTACATTTGTTGTGTTAACACCCCTTACCTTTGAGGAAGAGCTCTCCAGCCACTGCCTCAGCTTTGTCTTTGTCCAGGTCTACCACGGCCACCTTTGCACCGGCCTCACCCAGGGCATGAGCAAATGCTCGGCCTATGCCCTGCCCAGCACCCGTCACGTAGGCCACCTTTCCATCAAGACGCAGCCGATCGAGGATAGGCCGTCCCCCGACTCCGCGGGAAACTGTGTCATCTGTTATTTTACTCTAATACAAATAAACAAGATAAGCAGACATGATCAGTGAGAATGATATTATCACTAAGAGAAAATCCTCAGTGAAAGTATGATGACAGCTGTTTGATTCAATGTCCATTCTGGCTCATTGAGGTCTTGAGCACTGGGGTTATCTAAACAGTACCTGTGTTCTTGAGCACTCAGAGGCCACAGATACCCGGCGGATAATACTGATGCCATCTCTGAGAGGGATAATGACCTTTAAAACAAGAAGGACAATCTTAAAATAAAAACAATACCTGTCCAACACATACAGTAGCATGTAAAGGTTTGAATCTTACCTGCTCCACACGGGGATCATTGCAGACAAACTGGTTGAATTTCCTGAGTGCCAGTCCGTTGCTATCTGTGGTGTCTTTAAGATAAACCTTGGCTTTGAACAGACAGTTATCTACACACATGACCCCTCGCAATCTCAGCAGATTGTTGTCCAGAATAAAGTTGTAGTAGTTGATGTAATTATCCTTGTCAGCATCAATGAAGACCATGTCAAACTGCTCTCCTGCAGCAGCCAATTCCTGGAAGGGACAGAGAGATATTAGGAAACTGACCATGTACCCCACAGTCTGATTACAGTAACACCAAAAAAAGAAGAGCTAGGGTCCTCTCTTGCCTGCTTTCATTCAAGGGGGCAAGCCTGCCTCCTCAGAGCGAAGCTGCTATGGCGCCATTTTATGCTAGCCAAACCATCACCCCCTGTTAGCATTCCATTGACTGCCATTCATTTTGGCGTCACTTTGACAGCCAATAACTTTACATCTGAAGCGTTTAAAGACTTTATTTGTCCATTGTTTATTTCTAAAGAAACATGACAATGTATAGAAAGGCTCAATTACCTTGTTCCTCACGTTATGGCTCCGTAGCAGACGTTTTTGTAAAAATAGGCTAATGATTGTGTCATAACCACGCGACTTACTGTCGCATAGTAGAGGAATTACCGTATAGTACAGGAGAAGCTCGCAGGCAGTTTGGACTTACATTAGCTGTTTAGTTTAATTACTAATGTTAACTAGCATTTTAGTTAGCAATAATTAGTCTGTACCTATGTTATCTCCTTACATATACCTACGCTCTCCATCTCTGCAAGATTCGGAATGATTGAGATATCTCTTGGCACAGCTACCAGAAGACTTACAACGTTCAGACATGTTTTTCACGTCACATCTACGTTGGCAAGCTCAGTTTGCAGCTGCGCAGTAACGCTCAGTAACGCTCAACCATCACCAGAAAAGTGCTTCTAATAGACTTCACTGGTCTCCGTCAAAAACAACGGCGTCCTTTCAGTATTCTAACGCGGGAATGTCGCTGAAAACTGAAACCAGATACCACAACTCCGGTATAGTGAGAAATAGAGAGAGCTTTCCCTGGCTGTGATAGGCTTAATCAGCATTGTGTGAACTCTTTTAGCAAGGGTTTGAAAAGCTCCACACTAAAAGCGCTACATAAATGTCTTAATTGTTTTTTGCTAACAGTTTATACAGATGACAATCCCTCAATAATAAATAAGGTGTCTTCTCTCACCTTCAGGGTGTCCATGGCGGATCCAGTTTTGACAGTAATCTTCTTGCCATGTGGAGACTTGTCAAAAATGGGCTGAGCAAAGTCTTTGAGGTATGGCTCTAACTCACAGGCAACTAAGCAGCCGTCCTCAGGAAGACCTTCAGCCATGGACAGTGCACCGTAGCCGGTAAACATTCCAATCTCTAGAACTCTCTTAGCTTGACTTATGTGGATCAGCATTTTCAGGGTCTGGCCTGCCAAAAAAAAAAAAAAAACACCCAAGAGCAAGTTATGGCAATATGGTAAACCAGTGAATAAAATGGCAAAGAGCAGTACACCTGTAAATGTCCTTCAACCTTCAACATGTCCAGTGATGCACTCCTTGGGAAGCTGGAACATAGTTTTGCCCTCTTTGTGCACTTGTTTCCAGTCATGGGAAATTGTTTTTCTACAATTAAGTATGAATGAAAGTATTAACAAATTTACCTCACACAGTAATATTTTTTGAGCTATAGGTGATTCATGTGTAGGAAACCAAGACATACTTATATAGCTCTGCTAGAGGTTCACTTTCCTGTGTGGTCATTAGCTCCAGGTAGTCATCCAGGCCACTGGCTATGTCCAGAGCCTTCTGCAACTGACATGTCAGCTCCTCTGGCATATTGCCACTCGTTGCAGCTATCTCCTTGGCTTTTTTTAGGAGATCCACAAGGACTTCCACTGGGGTGTCGGGAACTGGGGGAATAACATAATAATAACTTAATGTCCTACTGCTCTTTGCTGCTACAGACTATATGATGTAGGGCTGCAACAATAAATTATGTTCATTATCCAGTTATCTGCCCGTTATTTTCTCAATTAATTGATGGATTGTGATCTCCACACAAAGAAAATCAGCAAAACCATGTAATTAATAGCTGGAAAAATAACATAGGCCACAATATGAATTTGTTATAAAAATGTTACCAAATAATTTGATTGACTGATGGATTGACTGAGTAATATTCTCAGCCTTATTATGATTCAACATGTGTGTTACTTCAAAAGAAAGAACACTATTTTACCTACATTATTCCAAAGGCAAGTTGAAATGGTTATCTGAATAGAGCTCATAAATAAGAAGCTCAATACATAATCTCTCTCTCTCACACACACACACACACACACACACACACACACACACACACACACACACACACACACACATACACAGGCCGATGTATTAGGCTATGTATTATGTACTTTTTTACATTATTGTAGCCTATACAGTTTTCAGCTTAACAACTTTTCTTATGACAGGTTTATGTGTAGGCTGCAGCTGGCTACATTCGGTCTGATAAGGGACGCGCCGATAGGCAACTGCACTCCAGCGGAGTTTGGTTCCTAAAATAGCCTAATGAAACGTGTAAGTCCTAGTGATATTTACCGTACTTTGACCATGACACAATGCCAAAAATAAGTAGCCTATTT
This sequence comes from Gymnocephalus cernua, assembly GCA_023631565.1. Lineage (NCBI taxonomy): Eukaryota > Metazoa > Chordata > Actinopteri > Perciformes > Percidae > Gymnocephalus > Gymnocephalus cernua. The sequence continues at coordinate 35,880,714 of CM042428.1, read as the reverse complement.
TTCTTACCTTTTTCGGCTGGCATGGTGCGCGGTTGGTTTATGGGCGTGACGATTTCAGCAGCCACAGTGGAAGTCTATCTGCTGCCAACGTGGTAGAGGACTTCTGTTATATCACAGTGGTGTAGGACTTCTGTTATATCACAACACACTATGCAAATTGTACTGCGGTCACGCCATCTGTGCTTCGGAGAATATATATTGCGCGTCTACACGAGGTTGCGTGGTAGGCTCAAGTTGAATGCGCTTGGTGCGGGCAGACTTCATAATAAAATAAATAAAATCAAATTGTTTTCCGTAAACTCCACCAGATTATTGTTCTTCATCTCACTGACTATCACTGTGGTGATTTTCATGTTGTTCTGTTTTATTTTTGAATAATAGCCTGCCAACGTCCTATACTGTATATGGCTATACAGCAACATTTAATACATTCATAAAACATAATAGTCAAATTTATTTCTGCAAACTCTTACATATTTTTGTTCTTCATGTCACTGACTACCACTGTGTTGATTCTCAACAGAGACTTTAAATCAGTTAGAGTGCTTGAAAAGACTGGGACACGTAAGGAAATAAAACAACCTGAGCAAAACGATTCACAGCCAACACTAGCCTGCGTTCTAAGTGAAATAAATAAATGAATACATCCTCCAGGAAATTGTGAGGGTAAAAGACTTCAATTCCTGCATTATGATACATTTTTAGGCACCAATTTATGGTAAAAACGTCTATATTTATCGCAAGGAAATCACAAAATGATGGTGGCAGGTAACAATTGAAAATACTAAACATAATGGAATATTATTATATCCAGTAGTCCAGTAAGGGGGCTTTCAAATCTGGGACAAGAGCTGGATAGACAACACACAGCATGAACTTTTTCCCCCAAGGAGCACGTTTTGCTCCTAAGTTGAAAAATGTAGGTTTGACTTACAGAGGCTACTGCTTTACTGCTAAATTATACAATAACACAATCATGTTATGGATCCAAAACGTTATGAAGTGTAATGTTTTCTACATTCTATTGATAAAAAATGATCAGTGATGTGGAATATAGCCTACAGTGTAATGGACCACCACAGGTCATGCATACATGTGAACCCCGGACTAATTGCAGAGTACATAGTGTAAAACTTAACACGATGTGAATGGGGCGCAGCAGAAAGACGGAGCAGAACGACGCTGCTTGTTCAGGTTTGTCATGTGCAGCTACTCCTGTAGGCCTACACTTCACATCAGGTGTTAACATGCTGATTAAGGCTAGTCAGTTGATTAGATACAGCTGCAGGGGGCATCAAGTACATCTAAACCAAATGTACATTGTTTTCATAACATTAGCATTGTTTTAACTTTTTAAAACGTAACATATTACACTAGAATAACTAATTATTGCACTTGCATGTAATGATGCACTAAAACGTAATTTCGCTATTATTACCGAAATATATGCTTATTTATTAATATCACAAATACATTGACATTTGTCAGCTTAAAAACTTATGGAACACATGTTAGCGCAATTACTTATTTGCACTTCCAGTAATAATAATAATAATAATAATAATAATAATAATAATAATAACAATAAAAGCCTATTGTATATATAACAGTTTTAATTTAAACATGTTACAAGTGCTTCACAAGACAATACTTAAATCAAATAAATACATGTGCAACATTAGCTTTAATATGGAGTCGTGTTTCTGTATAGTAGGCCTATATAGAATATGGCTCCTTACAAGCAGGATGGAAACCAAAACAATGATCCAAAATGCTGCATAGAGCTGGCAAACAACATTCAGGTGCAAACTGTTGTTTTGTCACTATGAGCGACCCATTTTACATTACACACAGGCCTTTGATCTATTATTGTCTGATATAGCTTAAGTTGTGCCAAAGAACCCTACTGCTGTGAAAAAAACTCACCAAAAAGCACTGACTGAAAATGACTGACTCCATTGCACAAACCTTAACTGCAGCTAAGCAACAGGTCCATCCAGTTACGCTGAGTTTTGTTGTAAACTATAAGACCAATGTTCATAGAATTCAAATAAAGTTATTTTTTAAGGAATTTGAAGGTAACATTTTAATTATATGGCATTCAAATGAATTAAATTTAGATATTGACACAGTGTTTCATCAAAACTTGTATGTGTTGTTCTAATAACACAAACTCAACTACAACTGCCCTGTCAAATCAGCAACATATTGCAGACTTTTCACATCTTGTTATTTGCTCTATGGCAGTGAAAACTTGTGTGGATCAATGGGTCTCCTTTCTTTCTCCAAATTCAAGTAAAATACTTTTCCCTCTATGTAAATGTAATATGCAAAAAAGACGATGACCATGAGCACATGTATCTTCATTTGATGATTTACATGTCATAAAACTAAGTTGGCCTACTACCATGCATCGGTGCACACAAAGTGAGTTATACAAAACTTATAAAAGAGGCGTTATGTGACAGCTTATGAAACACAAATTGCTCCTCCCACAATTCAGGGGCGTCCTCTACATGCTATAGGCTTTTTAAAGAGACCTCTGATGGGATTCTTCTTAGGACTTTGACTAGCTCTGTCCACTCCTGTAACATAGGCCTACACTTATCACAACAATAATGGGAACGGTTCATCTGGAGGATGATAATACAAAAGAACTGAAAACTGAGTTTAGTTTAGTAAAGGTCAAAGGTACATGGAAGCGCAAACAGGGACAGAAGGTGACCAAGGAAACAGCTGACTGTGTCTCTGCTGCAAAAATGTGAGTAGCCTATAACATATAGCCTATGTTCTTTATCACAAGTATGATATGTGTTTAGATTTGTTTATGCAAAATGTAACCATTCTTCTATCTCTGACTCTCTTCTAAGTAGATTTTATTTAGCCTATTATTATTTTTTAAGTTAAGTTTTAATGATTAACCAATTCCATAATTGGCCCAAAGGTAACTGTCAGTGCGTTTACATGCAGTTTAAAAAAACGATTATATTTGGTTTAGGGTAATGCCCCTATTTCTCAAACGCCATGTAAAAATCAGAGTTCTAACTAAAGTTAACTGAGGTAGAGAACTCCTTCAGTAACCGGGGTGCAAAATTACGACCCCACTCTGGCCACGCTAAGACCCGCCCTACGAAGCACACCTGGCCAGTAGTAGCTATTGAAGGGCGGGTCTTGGCATGGCCATAGCGGGTCTTGTGGGGGGCGATAAAGACCCGCCCTTCAATAGCATTCCCACACTACTATTGGCCAGGCATCCATGCTTACGTGTACAGGTCCTATCCCCTGACCCCTATTTTTTTCAGTTTTAGGCCTCTCTTACTCTTTCATTTCAAATTTGTACTTTTCACATACTCAAACTATCGTGACCAGGGTGGGGTTCATCTCCTCATTGCAGGGAGAGATGTATGTCCTTAAATGAGCCAAATTAGTTCTTAGGTGTTACATCTTCATCATCAACAAATATATGTAAAAGGCTGGTTATGGCTGATTTTGATTTGTGATTTTTGCTCATCTAAGGCTCATGGGACGGGTTGTGAATGCTACCAATATAATCATGGATTATCATGTGGCCAAACGAGAGGTCTAGATTGTGCTTTTCTGGAATCCAGGTCTATTCTGATATCGCACGAGACAGACTGCCATGTTTAAATAATAGAATCTGACTTTATGACAGCTGAAGTTCCAGTAAACCAGTGTCTTGCATTTCACTGAGGTTGGAATGTGGCCTGAGGTTCTTCAGTTTTTTCATTTGGTAAGAGGCTACAGTTTGTCAATTTGAGTGGTCTTGAGGGAAAACTGCAACATGTCAGCATTAACTACAGTAGAACAGAAAGCAAATGTAGGAGTTGGAGGAGAAATATGTTTTACTTTTAAAAAAAATGTAATACGTTGTATATATCTGACCTAATGTATAATAGCTTTTCTCTGGAGATCCTGCAACATTATTAGATTTAGCTGAATTGAGATGATTGCAATCTAAAAATGGTGTGGATTTAATTAAGCAAGGCAAGGTAACAATATTTATAGAGCACATTTCAGCAACAAGGTCATTCAAATTGCTTTACATAAAACATTACAGAGCAATTCAAATGTTTTCATTTTAATTCCTAAAGCTAAAATAGAATAAGACAAAAAAGTCTTCAGTCTGATAGATTGGCTTGTTTTTTTCAGGTATGTGGTGCATAACCACTGAGCACTGCTTCTTCATTCTTATTTCATGCTTACTTCATTCCTCATTCTTTTATATTTTTAAAATCCATTATTTGAGAGACACGGTGACATAAGTCCTTTAACCCCAATATATTCGTAAGATGACAGTAGGCTGATTTGTAGTTGTCTTATTGTGGATCTTGAAATTCAGGTCTGGCTCCATGACTATACAAAGATTTCAGGCTTTGCCCTCTATGGCATGAATTCTTATGTTTTGGTGAAGAAAATATTCCACCTCATTTTTTGGAGGGCCTTCTCTATGCCTTTCCACTGTTTCCTCTGATCCTGCCAATGCTTCTCAGAGTGCTTCATCAGGGTCACAGGCTTCTTCTGGTGACCCCCATCTGGCACGTTTTGACCCCCCTTTCGGTGAAGGGGGGAACGAGTTGAGTCTGTTGTGCCCAGTGCAGGCCCTTATGGCTTATGTAGACGCTACCGGCCGCTTGCGTCAGTCTGAGCAACTTTTCGTCTGTCATGGTGGTCGTATGAAAGGCTGTGCTCTCTCGAAGCAGCGCCTCTCCCACTGGATTGTGGAGGCCATTGCCTCTGCATACAGAGCGAGTGGTCAGTCCCTACTAGGGATGAGCGAGTACAGCATTTTCTGTATCTGTATCTGTACTTGGACTGGGCGGGACCTAACCCAGAAGTGGATGGGATTTAATCCGGAAGTGGGTCGGGTTGTCTTGAAATGTTATTTTAAGCATGCAATTGATATGGATTGATCAGAAATTGTTATATTTATTGTTGATTAGAAAACTATTTACATGACAGCATCAGCATTGAGCTTCAGATCAATGGTTATGATCACGATAACAGACAAACTATATACAGAACAAGTTTTGCAACAATGAATACAACACATGCGGTTGCAATTATGAAGTCAAATGTAATGAACAAGAGTTTTCATACTCAACGTAACTTTCTTTTTTTAACTTTACATTTTTTTATGATCAGTGTGATTTTTTTTTTGTGGTTCTTTTTTATTTTACACACCAGTTGTTCCACATGGCTAGGGTCTAAGTTTGCATGTTGTGGACTGACCACATTTCCAGCTGTGCTAAAAACACGCTCAGACTGGACACTTGTAGGTGGACAACTGAGATGCTGCAGTGCAAAGTGTGTAAGATTGGGCCAGCACTGAAGCTTGCCTGACCAGTGTGTGTGTGTTTGTGTGTGTAGCTTAATTTGTAATATTATTTATACCACAACTACCTTTTTATTTTTTTATAAAATACAGCAAGAAAGTGTCAGACACTCAGTGCGTGAAGTAAAAAAAAACTGCTACAAACCACAGTACTACCGTACACAGTACACAGTAGCCTACTACAAACCGAAGTAAAAAAACAAACCTGAAGCTGAAGAGACCCTAAAAGTTAACGGAAAAGACCCGCGAACCTGAGTGACTGAGGGAGAGACAGAGAGAGAGAGAGAGAGAGAGAGAGCTGTTCTCTTCTCAGTGTTCCGTGTGTGAGTGAGCAGAGCGGGAGGGGAGGGGCGCTGTGACTAGCCTATCACAGAACGCAGACACAGCTACCCAATGAGGATTTTTATTCAATCCAAGCACAGATATTGACTCGTATTACTCGTATAATACTCGTACTCGGCAAAAGTGCTTTATCCGTACTGGACACTCGTTTCAGCCGAGTATCCGGCTCAACTCTAGTCCCTACCATCCGGAGTGAAATGCCACTCTACCAGGAGTGTCTCCACGTCGTGGGCGACTTTGAGAGGTGTGCCTTTGGAGGAAATATTTGCTGCTGCCTCATGGGTGTCGCCGAGCACGTTCTCACGTTATTAGAGGGTGAATGTTGCCACCCCCCATCCATTGGGCATGGTTCTCCGGCCGAGGTCCTCTGCTGCATCTTTGTGAGGTGGGTACTCAGGCTTCCTCGTGACTCTGTTGATATGAGTGATCCAGTGTTAAGTACTGCCTTTGGCGGTCAGTAAGGATTCATAGAACCGTAGTTACATTTGTAACTTCCGTTCCTTCTGACCATAAAATGTTCTTGTGTCCATTTCCTCTAAATATCAGTAGATAGTGAAGTCATAACATTGACTATGGTCATAATTATGCATCCGAGAACATCTCCACACAGCACTCAGCATGTTATTGCCCTAACAAAAGTGGTCTTTCCTGTTGGGTGCTAACTCTAGCAGGAGGATAACACGGTGTATGCAACACCAATTGTTTTCGTTTTTCTCGCTACTGACAGCACTCCAAATTTACAAACAACAGAGCTACGTGTTGAAATCGACCGGAATTCTCCTTTAACATTGCCGATTGAAGCTGAGTGCTGACTTTTAGTCATTCCTCCTTGGCTTCAGTAACAACTACTTCAGTTTTGTGGCTTGGTGTATGTGCACAAGCACTGACAATGTAAGTTTTTCTTGATATGTCCCCTTTAATGTTGAGAAATACCACATTGAGCTCTGTTGATCTTCCTATTCTGTGAGTTTGGTAGATGAATAGATACGTGTTTTCCCATTTTTTCCCTCATAAAGAGAGTGGTCTGATAATAACTTGTTTATTTTGCTTCCAACCAAAAGAGGTACAAGGAGTTTTGGAGGCACTGATGTTTAATCTCTTAGTGGTGGTGGATGTTGCAGCTAAATGTGAGACTCAACTGGGACTCTGTCTAGTCGAGGAAGGATTTGAGAGACTAATGCTAAAGGGACAAGGTCTTTAGACTGCACTGACCCCAAGTGGAAATTCTTTTTCACAGCACTGTACACATCAGAGCACATTGTAAAACCATACAACGGCCTACCACAGTACACACTCATTTACTCACAGGTCCTGTTACAAAGTTAATTCATAATCAATGTCAAACACTGAAATTATAAATAATCGTCATCATGTCATTGGTATCCTGTGCATTTTTTCCCTTAAAATGCCCACTATTACTGTTGAGGGCTATTTTATTACGGTAGACTGCATTCGTTTTAGCTATACGTGTACCTAATGAAGTGGTATTAGAGTGTATGCAATGCAATGTATTGACAGAAACAAGAAAGCACTTTAAAACAACATCTGTATAATAATTGGAACCCATGCCATAATAATAAATATGTGTTCCATGTGTTTTGTGTGGCAGCTATGAGAGCATCACAGAAAAGGGCACCAGTTGGACAGTGGTCAGCCCCATTGTCTTTACTTACAAGGTAACTGAGACCCAGAACTTGCTGGACCCAAGCAACAACACTCTCCTGCTGGGCCACATCACCGACCCGCAGCAGCTGGAGGATATTAAACAATCCAACAAGCCAATCAAACGCTTTGTGGTTGTTGACCAAGAAGTCTACAAAATCTACGGTCCCAAGCTAACTGAATATTTAGAGGAAAACAATGTCCTATACAAGATTTTGGCTCTACCCACTACTGAGGAGAACAAATCCATGAAAATGGCCTTGAAGATCATAGAGGAGGTCAACAACTTCTCCATTGACCGCCGCACAGAGCCCATTATTGCCATTGGTGGAGGGGTGTGCCTGGACATAGTGGGCCTGGCTGCCTCACTCTACAGAAGACGCACCCCTTACATCAGGGTCCCAACCACACTGCTGTCCTACATCGATGCTAGCGTGGGAGCAAAGACGGGGGTTAACTTTGCAAACTGCAAGAACAAGCTGGGTGCCTACATTCCACCCGCCGCTGCCTTCCTTGACCTTTCCTTCATACAAACTGTTCCACGACGACACATCTCCAACGGGCTAGCAGAGATGTTAAAGGTACGTTAAAGGCCCTGAAAGTGGAATAGTTATGTGTTAGCATGACCATCGGCTAATAACATGCATGCTTCATAAAAATGTACATGTATTGCATATAGAGACCCATTATAATCGCGCAAGTGCAATAACAAATGCATAACAGTAAGTCTCGGACTGTATGGGCGTATCCAAGTGCACTTTTTACTTTGGTTCTTGAATGTGCAGCAGCACAAAGTAGAAAAAGGCTATGAGACCAATCTCACACATGCCATTTACAGCACAGCGACTTATACAGGAGTCACCAAGGGAAGTTTAAAAGTCAATTTACTGTAGCAGGAGTAGTAACTTCATTCGCTTATTAGTTCTATGAGATTAAGTGAAGGTTTTTATATATTTATTTTTCATGTTTGTACTGCTCATTTAAGGTTTTTAAAGCTTTTTTGCTGGTTCTTTGCAGATGGCCTTGATGAAACACAAAGGCCTCTTTGAGCTTCTTGAGACACACGGCCGTATGCTGTTGGACACAAACTTCCAGGCTCATAACAGTGTATATGGACGCAACTGCTTACAGGTTGCATCACAAGCGACTCGTATAGCCATCGTAACCATGCTGGAGGAGCTTTCCCCAAACCTTTGGGAGGATGACCTCAACAGACTTGTGGACTTTGGTCACCTCATCAGCCCAGCATTAGAGATGGTAATTAATCCCTCATGGCAAACATACATGGGGCGCAGGCTCTTACTGGGTGAGCTAGAGGTCACCCCTTGTTTCTTTATTTTTAAGTTTTATTATTTGGTCAGGTGTGCGAGGAAGGTCTCTCTCCTGGCTTTTAAGATTGTCTCATTCAAAGATAAGTCACGTTTTGTGTTGTTTTGTAGTTTTTTGTTGTTGAATATTTACAATTTGAGTGAAAAAAAATCAAATATTCATATATTTCATGGCTTATCCAAAACACTCCCAAAATCCATACAACTAAAAGTCAATAAGTTGGAGCACTTACAGAGTCAGTCAGTTAGTCAGTCAGTGAATCCAGTCCAGGTTTTCGCTGACATAATGATATTTAACGTTAAAATAATATTTTCTATATCTTTTTAGATGAAAGTGTCACATTTAAATTAATGGTAAATATTTCTTGGGCCTTCAGCTGAATGACTGCTCTGGTAATGGGCATCCCATCATTACGCTTTTCTGTCACGTAATCACACACTCTCCTGTCAGTCTCTTGGAAGCGGCCGCTTTGAGGACCACAGTAAGATTTTCTCTGTCTGTTTGCATTTTTAGACAGTGTATCATCTCCATGACAACAGCTTGTTGTACTTCCGTTCTATTTCCGACTTCCAGGCTTTTTGTAGCTGGATATATCATTTGTTTTGTCTATGTATGAATGTGGATAACGTTAGTGATATTGAGATGCTTGCTACAGTTACACAGTTCTGAATTGGTGAAAACACGTTTTATTTCTCTGAGTCACGGCTTTGTTCTCCACCGTGCTCGGGCGCTTGTTGAGGCTCCGTCTAAAACTCTGCTTTTTCGACCAGCTGTTTGTAACATTAAAATAAAATGGACTATGGATTCTATAGTTTACTTCTCTATTGGCTGTTGAAACAGGTGACGTCCCTTGCGTTCTGTGACTTGGATAACCTACCGAAGGAGACTGTGTGATTCCATGTGTGGACAGACTACACCGTCGCCAGTGTACGTTATAGGTGATAAGTAGCTACACCACCACACCTAGGCGTTGTCGCCAGTCGTGACCAGTAATGGTTTTTGGCACAGTCGAAGCAGGCAGCTGCCTGGGGCGGCATTTTTTTGTTTTCATGACACATGGGGCCGGCACGGTCGTCTGACAGTTTTGTTGTCATTACTTAGAATTCCTCATGGGGGAGACAAAAACTATGCACTATAGCGATATTTGCACCCCGCAAAAGAAAATGCTACAAAAAATATTAAATGAAGTTAACTGTTTACACAATACAGTAACGTGAGCTCTGGATACATGGTTAAACGTCATTTGTTCTTACCAGTGTATCACCATGTGTAGCTAACTTTGTCCATATAAGAATCACAACACCTGCTGATCTTTATTCACCTTCACCTAGTCCTTATGCAAATTGTGCTGCTGTACATAAATGAACCCAAAAAAAGGTGTGCTTGGAAGAATACACAGTCCATGTGCCCACCTTGGGCTTAGCAGAACCGTGCCTGGCTGCGTGCAGTAGAACTAGAACGGCCATGGCCTTGCATGTCAAATTCGCCCAGGTTTCATATGTTCCTTTTTGGTGACAAAAAGCCATGTCCTCACATTATCTTTGTCTTTTTTTAATACAGAAAGTTCTCCCATCTCTGCTGCATGGTGAGGCAGTGAACATCGATATGTCGTACATGGTTTATGTGTCCAAGGAGAGTGGTCTATTGACAGAAGATGACAAGCAAAGGATCATCAGCTGCATGGTGAGCATGGACCTGCCAGTCTGGCATGAGGCATGTACCATGGAGCTCATACAGAAGTCTCTGCAGGAAAGGCTGAAGCATTCAGGAGGCCTGGTCAGAATGCCTCTGCCTGTTGGTCTCGGGGAAGCAGGTAAGAAATCGTTAGAGAAAGACTGTCCTTACCAGAAAAACAACAGCATTGATGGTGGGCTAGCAAGAAGTAATATGATGTTCTTTTCACTGCCATAAAAACTCTTGATGCCAGCCTACTCAGACCAGAAAGCGGCGCAAGTCATTTGCGTGTCCTTGCAAAATAGGTGCAGAAGGACTAGAAGCTTGGTGACATACTGAATACCTGTTCTGCTTGTTGGAGAACTATTGTGGTTTACTAGCTAACTGGCAACATGCTAACATCAGGCAGTAGCATGTCACAACAGCGCGCCATTCAGCCTGTGTTAGCTCATCAGGCGAATTAGCATTAGCATGCTAACTACCAACGTATTTCCTTCTACTAGAGAGACTGGAGTCCTGTCCTTTCTTTAACTATGATGGCAATTCCTCACTTTAACTACATGACAAAAATACTGCTGTTGTGTCTTCATTCTACAAATTATGGCACTAGATATACAAATTATGGCACTAGATTAGCAGAATGCACTGAGATCCAACGTATTTCTTCCTGTAAGAGTACAGTTGTATGAGCTAGTTGTCATGTTCATTCAATATATTTAAATCATTATCTTTTTACTTTCCTTTCTTTCTTTCATTTCAGAAATTTATAATGATACATCTTGTGAGATCCTGCACAGAGCTTACTCAAAATGGTGTGATGAGCTGAACGTCTCCTCTGACAGCAACTGTGACTCTTAACCTGCCCATCCCACGACTGCATCTGTTCAATCTGTTTTTAAGAGAAAATGTTTACATTTTGTGGGAAGGTGTATATCTACTTCTGGTTTTGTACTCTAGTCATTGCGAAAGAAGAAACTGCAGTTGATAGCATTTAACCCCTGTGTGCGGGCCACCATGGCAAAATCAACCTAGAGGAAACCATTCGTACAAATAGCTATGTAAAGTAATGCAAACAGGACTTTCAAGCGGGACAGCGGAGTATGTGTCCCGGAAGAAGTTAAGGGGAAAACACTTTTCACCCAGGAAACCGAGTGTTCGTACCCCGGGAGTACTACTTAAGGGTTGTGAAACAGATCAAATTAGATTATTTTTTTAACAGTTTTTTGTTTTGTTTTTTAACATCATAGCACCAGCTAGCAAGTAATGTGAAAATACTCTCTTATTATGTATGTGAAACATACTTGTATGTAAGTCTGCCCCATTAAAGATGTTTATCATAAACCGTGTGCGTGTTTTTTAGTAATATTGTAGACTCACACATGTACATATTGACATCCTTCTTACTTTCATCAACTTTCACTCAACATTTAGAACTCACAACCTAACGCCTGTAAGAGTAGGTGAATAACATTATGTAAGTAAAAGAAATCTTGCGACAGGGCAGAATATTTCCATGACCTGCTGACAAACCCACAGCTCTGACACACTGCCTTTTTGAAGTTTTAATTGCTAAGGTTAATGTGTTACTAAACATTTTGGTTATTTTCAAATTCTTGATTAACATAAGTATTCATTTAGACTCCTGACAAACGTAAGCCTAATAATCATCCTTTATTTATAACACTTACAGCCACTGTAGCTCAAAGGAGAAGGCCTGGTTGTGTATCTCAAGGTTTATTTGTGTGACAGTGGAACTTATCAAATTTTCTCATTTATTACTTTGCATATTCATTTTTATTTACAACAATTTCAAATGTGATGTCATATGAAGGTGGAAGAGTTTTTAGAAATTGGCCAAGTAATGCTGAACCTGGGACATATTAGAATGCCATGATGGCTCATTGCTCATATTCAGTGATTTATATTGCATTAAAGTATATCTATTAACTTTCTCTCCCTATAAAAACCATACTCAATATCATCCAACCATTTCAATCAGGAGAGACTTTGTTTGCAGATATGCAAAAGAAAAATATGTATTATACAACTGCATGGGAGAATGTATGAGTCTTTAGGAGATTAGACTCCATAGAATTAATATTTTTAAAGGGGTAGAGAACAGTGTTGGGAGTAACGCAATTACAGTAATATATTCCTTTTTGCTGTACCGCAGCAATATAACACATTACTAATTACATTTTGGTAATATTATACTCGTTACAATCTCAGTAACGCAAGTTACAACGCATTTTAACGGAACATTTAGTGGTGCATTGTTTTTTTTAAGAATTTACCAACACCGCAACACATTTCTTCACAGGAAAAAAAGCCGTATTTTCCTTTTGCTGTATTCAATGGTTGAGATGACTGCAGAGACAAATACATTTGCGAGATGGATATTATTTTCAGGAGTTATTACCATAGACAGTATATGGTTATTACGCTGCGTTGAAGTGAACTGTCCTGTTTCTGTTCCTGTGGTCAGAGCCAGAACCAGAGACGGTACGGACAGCATGTATGTCCCAACAGGTGATGGTACGTCAGCGGCTGACAGATATAAACATGTCAGGAATTAATGTTGAGGCTTGCTACACGTAAATATCATCATATCAAAAACGCTTCTCTTTTACTGTGACCATTTACTGTTCAATATGTTGCAGTTTTACAAACAAAAAAGTGAACAACTTGAGCCTTACAGCCTTATGTTGCATCTCAGTAAGCTAGCAAGCGTAAGCTAGTGATGACGAACTGACCGAAGAGCCGGTTATTAACCCGATTCGTGTCACTGAGCCGGGAGAATTGAGTGCCATACGTCAATGAATCGACTCACTCCTGTTTTTTTTACCTCATTAGCACCTCCACTGGGGTGGTGGTAGAATCAATCAGGAAATGGGCTACCTCGATTCATTAGACCGAAAGAGTTGTTAAAGAGTTGTAGATTGGAGACCGCGCACCAGGCTACTGAACGAGTCCGAATGTAACTGTGCAACAACCGCTCGAGTCTAATGTAATCAAGCGGTGTCTTGGTTCTCGGCAAGTTTGAGTTATTAACCAAACCTTGTTTCTGGTGCATCTTAGATGATTGTGTTCGGCAATTCACACATTATTGATGGTGAAGTACATCACATACAAATACACGTCATGTTATCTTAGTTATGTTAAGATAAATGTTAGAGAAGTGAATGTTGCAGGCTGTCACGAGGAGACGCACCAGGCTACTGACCGAGACCGAATGTAACCAAGCAACCGCTCGAGTCTATGTAATCAAACGGGTGTCTAGGTTCTCAGCAAGTTTGAGTTATCAACCGATCCCAGAAACCTTTATTTCTCGTGTATCTTAGATGATTGTGTACATAGAAATTCATAGGCCACATTACCGATGGATATCACATACAAATAAATACACGTCATGTTATCTTGGTAGTTATGTATAATCAAACGGGTGTCTCGGCAAGTGTAAGTTATCAACCGATCCCAGAAGCCTTTGTGTGTCGCCCCCAGCGCAGGCACGTGCACCGGTGACCGAATCTATAGACTCGGTTCGCCAACCAACAACCATCCGGTTGAACCGACTCGCGTAAAAGAGACGGTTGTCCCATCACTAGAGTAGGCTACACAACAGACAACTTCCGTGTAGACTATTTCAAAATAAAAGCACTTCCTGTGTCCGCAGTAAAACTAAATTACTGTTAAATAAGGTTGTGTGTCTACGTTTTCACAAATCAGCTGTAAATCAAGTACTGCAAATAATGTAAATAGTGAGTTTTAATCACACTATAATTGAACATTTATTTTAGAGTGTTTTAAACTAAACAACATGAATTTCTTATTCAAGTGCTATAAACATTTTACAACAATGCCGTACTTTTAATTGAGTATTTTCATTTTCTCCTACTTGCCTATTATATGTTTTATTTATCTATTTTTGTATAGCTTTAGTTACTTTGCATATTTATATTAATTATACAAAATATCCACAATCTATGATGTATGATGTATAAAGTGGATAAAGAGGAGACTTTATTGATCTGGTGGTGAAATTCACAAGCTAGCTGCCAAATCAAACTTCCCCTGTTATTTTGGTGAAAGTAACTCAAAAGTAATGCAAAAGTAGTGTAACGCATTACAATTCAGAGACAGTAATATTGTAATATAACTAATTACTCTCAAATGACAGTAACTAGTAATCTATAATGTATTACATTTTGGAAGTAACTTGCCCAACACTGGTAGAGAATAGGAAACATATCCCCCGATCAGGGCTGGACTGGGACAAAAAATCGGCCCGGGCATTTTTGGCCCAGGCGGCCCACACCCACATTCCCTGCAGACAGTCCTCTTAAAATATGTGTCCATTCTATGATATGAGTTGCCTAGTGTTCTGCGTTCATGTGATGGTTTTGGATTCTTCAAGAGGTCTCAAGACTTATCTGTTGATCTTACACTTAAATAATTAATTCATTCTTAGAGTTATGATTTGTATATTTATGGTATTTTTTATTATTATTATTGATATTTGATATTGTATTGCCATTATTGTTATTATTACTATTTTGCTTAATATTGGCTTAGCAACTTTTAAAAACTGTTTTCTGTTAATTTTAACCATTGTAAGATTCATATTTTGTCGCTTTGGACAAAAGTGTCTGCTAACTACAATAACCATAAGGTATAATTCATTTAGCTTAAATCTCTGGGCAATGTAGAGAGACAGCTGTACACATAGTATACATGAGCCTAGTAGAACAGGCTGTACATAGCATACATGAGCCTAGTAGAACAGGCTGTACACATAGTATACATGAGCCTAGTAGAACAGGCTGTACATAGCATACATGAGCCTAGTAGAACAGGCTGTACACATAGTATACATGAGCCTAGTAGAACAGGCTGTACATAGCATACATGAGCCTAGTAGAACAGGCTGTACACATAGTATACATGAGCCTAGTAGAACAGGCTGTACATAGCATACATGAGCCTAGTAGAACAGGCTGTACACATAGTATACATGAGCCTAGTAGAACAGGCTGTACATAGTATACATGAGCTTAGTAGAACAGGCTGTATATATAGTATACATGAGCCTAGTAGAACAGACTGTATATATAGCATACATGAGCCTAATAGAACAGGCTGTACATAGTATACATGAGCCTAGTAGAACAGGCTGTACACATAGTATACATGAGCCTAGTAGAACAGGCTGTACATAGTATACATGAGCCTAGTAGAACAGGCTGTACATAGTATACATGAGCCTAGTAGAACAAGCTGTACATAGTATACATGAGCCTAGTAGAACAGGCTGTATACATAGTATACATGAGCCTAGTAGAACAGGCTGTATAGATCACAGACTTCAGCTACCCAACAAGCCAACCCTTAAACAGTTAGGTTACCTGACAGCCACTAACTGTAATGTTACTGCCAAACTGCTTGTTGTCATTATGACGTGAGGCGCGTGCACGCACGCACGCACACACACACACACACACACACACACACACACACACACACACACACACACACACACACACACACACACACTCAATAATTCCAAACTACATGATGGCCCTTTATACAGTATCTCAAGTGTTTTATTTATTTACAATATTGGCAAGAGATAACAGACACTAACAAAAATGTCTCATATGGTATCAACCAGTTCTGTCCAAACATCAAAAAAGATTTCCCTGTGTAGACATCTCCTTAGCTCTGAGTTATGCAAGATAAAGATGAAATCAGTAGTTGATTAGTGCCTACAATTACATGTTTGATCAAAGGCTGCTGTGAACCCTTGTCAGCAAATAAACCACATTTTAGTTTATTTATTTTTCAATTTTATTTTACATTAATTCTAAAGAAAGTATTATTATGTATTAAAAATACTATAGCACATTATCAATATAAGGTAATTTTACCCTATTCACCCAATATTGTCACAGAAAACTTGTGTCTTATTTGCCTTTATCATTGCCATTAACATTTGTACATAAATCATGTTAGAATAGGAATATCATGTTTGTGTGTGCCGTTAAAAATAAAATAAAAAATAAAAGTCCCTCAGAGAAAACCAATCTGTAAACCATTGGTATGAATCTCAAAATATCATTAAAACAAAATGAGCTCTCACTGGATAAAATAAGAATATAAATAAATGACAATAATAATATAATACCCAACGATAACAATAATGCGGTCAGTGTTTGATTTGTTATTTTCTTCAGAGTAATTTAAGAGCACAGGATATAACAATATACATTTAAATATGTTTAGAAACAATAAATAGTTTGCAATAATATGCAATACTTGATCCTTTAATATTTAAAAACCTTTTTTTATATGTTGTGCATGTTCTTGCAATGGAACAATCAGAAGTTTAAAGGCCTCTACACATAGACCAGACAGTCTATGTGTAGAGGCCTCCCGCCTGCCCACCCTCCCGACTATGCCCTACAAAACGGCGAAAATGAAGGCCGATGGCCCCTCCAATGGAAGACGGCACGGAACACACCGCACAGACTCGAGTCACTGACCTCCCCAGACTGTACGACGGCCGATTTTCAGCTTGGTCTGTAGTGGGCTTAATACTGTTAGATTGACTGAGTCAGAAATCTAATATTCATGTTTGCAAGAACTTAATCGATTTTTTGAGAATTTCTTCGACCAAAACATTTTCACATATGTTTGTTATCTCTTTTGCCATGGACAGTTCAATACAGAGTATATATGGGACAAATATTAAAACCATAGTTTAAAAAAGACAAAAATAAACTGTTAAATCATTCAGTTGGCCAGTCTATGACATCAGATTTGTTGCCTTGTATATATTTGTCAACTGCCCATCTATACAGCATGAAGATCTTCAAGAATGTAAAAATATTGTGTAAAATCGAGGAACTGAAATACCTCAGGCACATTAACATACAGTGTTTGAACATTACAGTTCAGCAATAAATGGGCAAAAAGTATAAGGAATGGAATCAAGATAAAAATAGAGTTTATTTACATAGGCATGTGAATTTGAGAAGAAAGTCACTATAAGCTGAGTGCTTGATTGATGGGATGCTACAGATAGAAAGTGTCTGTATGCTAACAGCCATGCTCCTTCTCATCCATACTAGAGCTTGAACTGTGCAGGCTGCTACCATTGTTGAAGCCATCTGGGGACATTGAGGAAAGCAGGGGATCACTTGTGGATATTGGCGACGGGGTGTCCCTAACAAATTCCTTTATTTTACAGGTCCTGGAGGTTCCATAGCGATCAGGATCCCCGGCGTCTGCAGGAATCTGGTCGAAGGTGATGGTGCCGTTGTTGAGGTCCAGTGTGGTCGGAGGTGACATGTCAGGAGCCGAGCTGTGCTGGTAGAGGTCTGCTGGGCAGTCACCGAGGGTGGGTTCTTGTTTAATGGCTCGACCAATCAAATCTGATGTGCAGACAGATGAGGATGGAACCACTGTAAGACCATGAGCACGGGCCTGGATCTCCAACTCCTAGATGATTAAAAAAAAAACATGATTTAATAAACTTAATGCTATACTGGGAAAGATTTGTATCTGCAATTCTACTGGCTCTGTGAGTCCTGTGAGCGAAATGCTAACGTCAGCATGCTAATATGCTCACCCGAGTCAATGCTTACATGCTGATGTTGATTTTGGTGTGTTAGCATGCTAACATTAGCTAATTAGCACTAAAAGTGCACAAAAAAATGTAATAATTTGAAATGTTGACCTGATGTTAATGCTATACTAGTCTCACTTTGCCAGACCTTCCTCCACAGCGCTGCGAAGGGGGGTTTGGCAAGTCCACACAGCATTCCGGGATGGGAGAAAACATGCTCTGGTTTATTGGCATTTCTTTAAAACAATCACAATAAGCGCCGAGCGGAGCCACGGTGCCGCTACAAAATAGCCTCGGGAAGGAACTTGTTTTGGTGGAACATGCGTACGTTCAAAGGTTGTTTCAGTCAATCAACAGCAAACTCAGATTAGACAGATAGTCTAGCTAACTGTCTGGATTTACCCTGCAGAGATCTGAGTAGCAGTTAACAATTGTCCTCAAAAGAGTGAAATCCAGTGGATTTTCCAGCGGCAACGGAGCAATCCCGGAACTGGAACGTCATGGATATAGACTAATGCTATACACGATCAACAAAGTTATTACAATTCAGCATGTGGGGAACATGATTGTGTGTACCAAATTTCATGCCAATCCATCTACTAATTGTTGAGCTCTTTTAAGCAATGTACTAGCCACATAAAATTAATATGACATTATACACCTACTGTAACTACCCCTGCTAACATTAGCCCCTTGTAGATGAATGGAAGAATAAAGTACCCTTATACGCCAATACTGTTTGTATGAGTAAAGTAGCATGCAGTTTACTGTAATGTTTGTTCCACCAAAGATGAATGACCAACCTGTATACGAAGCATTAGATGACGGTTTCCATGCTCCAGCTTCCTCTGTCTGCACTCAAGCTCCTTGACTCTCTGTTGCTCCCGCTGTAGCCTCCTGATATAGTCCACTGAGGCTTTGAGAATGGTGCCTTTATTCCAGCGCATGTCTCTGGGGTATACAGGAGACAAAGGTCTACAGTCAGAATCAGCTGACCAGCTGACCAAAACAGCGAAGGATTCTTTATGGCCCCTCTGAGCATATAAGTAAGACACTTGGATGCTTAAAGAGGAGGACGTTAAAAATGAAGTTAATGAATAGACAGATAGATGGATAGCACAAGTCATGCATTCATTAGCACAAATATATACAAAACCTACTTACGGATCATTTGACTTGGGTATCAAGGTTCCCAGTTCTTTGATGCGATCGTTGATGTTGAATCTCCGTCTTCGTTCAACTAGAATTTGTCAAATAGGACAAGTACCAGTCTTTGAAAGTTCAATTACCGGTCATAAAAAACATGAACATAAATTTTTATTTAACAAATAAATCAAATGTTTTTTTATTTATTAAAAAAACTGATTTTGTTGATGAATTTCCCTGCTTTTTTGTGAAATTATTCTGAATAATTGGAAATACAATAAAAAAGAAAAAAACAAGCCAGTAGTTAGAAAGAAGGTTGAAAGTGATATTTCATAATAATGTAACTTGCCATTTTGCCATATAACTAACTTACATGACCATTGAGACAATCATTAAAACAATTATAAACATTCTAATGATTCCGTTGTGATTGACTCACTTAAGTTGTGGTTGTCTTTCTTCTGTCTCTCTTTAGCAAGAGCACGGACTTCAGCCTCTGTGAAGCATAGAGAAAAGTGAATGTCAGTGCTTTGAGAAAACGCCATTGTTTAATAAGGGTCACTAACTGGCATTACATGTTAATATTCCACAGTAAATCTGTTACTTTGTCTGCTAGAACATTTTAAATATTTAAATTTACCGTGCTATGCTCAATAATCACATCCAATAAGATATCATTTACATGTTAAATAAAGCTAAAGTCATGTTAATTAACTGTATAATTAACAGTTGATTTGTATTGTGTGCGATTTAGTCATACACAAAACACTTTCTATAGAACAGTTTCTGTAAATCAGATTGAAAACAGCTTTTACAGTTTACAAAACATCATCTTTTTCACTTTTTTCATGTTGCTTTGCTTACCTACTGGAAAGCCCTCTGGCCTTTGATAGTTTTCATACAGGCTACAGGATTCATGCTTGTCCAGTACTTGCTTCATGCCAGGAGCTGGAGTAATTATTTGGCAAACAATTGACTTCATATACTTATTGCGCATTGCCAAATTGCACACAATTATTGACATTGGCCTAAGTCATACTTTCCCCTTTTACATTCTATTCATTTCCCATTGATTAGGATTTAGTCATGAACAAAATAATTGACAGTATAAAACTGTATCAGATCTTAGACAAATAGACCTTACACATGTTTCTCAGTGCATACTTTAATCACATTTGACTACCAGATCAAGCGGGGTTTACTTGCTAAGAGTCCGTTATTAGTCACAGAAAGTGTACTAAATTGATTTCCCAGTCTGCCTTTACAGCACTTATTGTACCCACCTCAATTCAAGCAAAATGATATCTACAGTACAGTAAATCAACAGTAAAACAGAATAAATATTGATACTGTGGATGAAAGATGTTTCTCTGTAGTTTACCTGTGTATTTTCTCTTAATGTTGGATGGACAGGAGTTGCTGATGGCGAGGCCCGGGAGTGGAAGTCCTTGGTTGCCGTACACATCGAGAAGGTTTTCAGACACAGGGAGCTACAGAGTATTAAAGACATGACATTATAATGCATGCTTTAAAAGAACAACTATGTCTTTTATTTCAATTCAATGACATAAATATCAACAGTAATAGTTTTCCATAAACTAATAAAGACTTCAAATGCCAAACATTACCGGGTTGTTCATTTGGAGTCCTGGATCCATAAGTCCAAGAACATCTTCATTGTAACTTGACTCCAAGCTAATAATATCATCAATGACATCATCCATCTGTATGGCACAAATAATCACAGTTCATAAGGGTATCTGGATGTAATGAAAGCAAAAGTGTTTGGTAATGAGCAGGCATACCTCTTTCTCACAGTTGGAGCTGAGTGTGAGTAGGGCCATGGGACTGTTGGGGGCGCTGCTGCCAGGCCCGGGTGGCATGCCGTGCTCGGGGGGCTGGCTGGGGCACTGGCTGCTGACTTTACCCACCAGGGTGGTGGACAGATATTGCCTCACCTGCTGCCTCTGAGCCTGCTGGATGTGATACTTGGTGGGATTCTCCAGGTGGGCCTGCACCTACATGAGCAAGACGTATACATTACATACTGGGATTTTGGATTCATTCTTTTATCAAGTCTAGTATATGCTTTTTGTATTGTGGATTGTTAAAAAAATACATAGTTCATACATAAATGAATAAGAATCAATTATGATTTGTCAAAATAGGTCATATTTAAAGGAAATGTGAAATAGCATTTGGGATTTCCATTTGAAAAATGATTTTTAAAGTGATGACAGTACAATTATGAGTAAAACCTGTAAATCCAAAGATATTTTAGATTCAGTTTCATGTTTGATGCTTTTATTTTTAAACCCTGAGCTTAGTTTACTGTACAAAGTAACCACAAGGAGCCAAGTTGTACTGCTGTGTTGCAGTTAAATTACTAATCACATGTATTATGCTGATCAATGAAAACTGAAAACACCATTTTATAAGCCAACTTCTCTAGTCCGATTGCAAACTTGCTTTGGAATACTGTACCCTGCCACTGGTCGATTTTATTTACTTCAGACAAATAAAATAAATAAATAAAAATGACCAGTTAAATGTTATGCAGCACCTCAGCGACTCATACAGCAATATAACAACTGTTTAGCAGGCATTAGCTTTTCTGCCATACTGTTTAGTTCCCGTAGCACCAATGGTTCTGAACTGGCACAGTCTCATTAAATACAGTCAAAATAAATCCTATTTCAACCACAAGAAAATAATTAAATATTAGCTTTATCTGCAGGCACTATTTCAGTCCATCGGTCCATTTTTTTTAAAGACAAGAAAATCAACCCATCTCACCTGATAGTGGCTGTATTCAAGCATTTCCAACATGTTATTTGAGTATTAATTGATATTAATAATAATCCCTTTATCTTGTTAGCCCTCACGGTGGACAGCCAGCTAGCATGTGCAAATCTGAGAGCGCTCACTAGTCCTGCTTAATTTATCCAAGGTTTACGGCTCATTAGTTATGCAAGTTAAGAAATGGAGGAGGACAGCAAGACTCATCCTCCCACTGATGTGTTGTTCCAGTTTAACTATGAATTTATGTCTTTATTGAGCCCATTTGACGTCACCACCTCCGGCTCACAAAGGAGCCTTTTTACTGATTGGCCAGTAGCTTGCGAACTGAAGCTTGCTTCAGGCCAACTAACGTTTAATCTTTAGTTCTGCTCATCTGGTATAAAACATTATTTGTTCTGAGCATCAGGAACACAATTGACACCATTGTTTTATTACAAACTAACCATATCAATGTATTAATTTTTGGGATTGGAGTTTAGGTAGTGTATTTAAAGATATAACATGTAATATTGTAATATTTATTTCTGTGTGCTTACAATATCCCAAATGTTTCCAACAATGTTCAAAACCATGGGATTGTAGCTGCTACATTGTTAGCAGCTAATGGGGTTCCCATATCCATCCAGTTTACTATCATGTGCTACATTGACAAGTGGCTCATGCTAATGCTTGGTTGTTAAAGTGTATCATAATGTTATAGGGGTGAACAACGTTCAACATGCTATATAGTATGATTGTTTTAACCCCGATTAACAGTGCTGGGCTAACCTTGATTACATTTGTCACGTTACATTAGCTGTATAGGTAGTCGACTAATCAGTCCCTCCATAAAAACGCAGAGTTTTTCTGTGATTGTTGCGGGCAAAAATGCGGCACGTTTTCTTAAAAAATGCGATGGAATATGCGGGAACTTGCAAAAACTGCGGTTTGATGAAAAAGAGAAAAAAAAGTGACTCCCCCAACAACCTGTTCTCACTAGGCGAAATTACATCACTTCATAACGTTCCCATGGCAACAGGGGAAAATGGCTGCTCTTGTGTGGAGTAAATGCAACATTTTTCAACTTTCTGGTGAGATATAATATGACTTTTTGCAACAAAAATGCAGGGATTGTGAAATCATGCAAGCCCCGCATGTTTTGCGTGGAAATTGGCAATTTATGCGGCAAAAGTGCAGCATATTTTCAAAAATGCGGCCCCTGCATAAATATGCAGACTTTGGCTGATTACGCATTGAATTCTGCGATTGCATAATCACGTTTTTCTGGAGGGACTGACTAATCTACTACTAAGTTATCCAGCTAGTGCAGTCCGGTCCGTCTGCCCCACTCCCCACTGCTAAGAGACTTCAGTCAGGATGAGAGCATGCAACCCCAGCGAAATAAGTCTCCCAGCTCTTGGGGGAGTGGGCTAACGTTAAAACCCTTTAAGTTCATTTTTTACTTTTATTATTTGATTGTGATATTGTGGATTTAGCTGCTAGCTCATATTAGCTTGCTTGCTTGCTAACCGGTCAGCTAATCAAATAAAAGTAATTATGTGGAAAAATTGCAGCTATATAATTTAAAATGACATTAATAAACATTACTAAACTTAATGTGAATACAACTTTAATAGATTAACCTCATCCGTGAACAGATACATTTTAATCGGTAATGGTGGTTAACAATGAAACAACTCCCATAAAGATATCATGCTCACAACGTCATCAAAAGTCTGTGTTTACATCCATTGTGAGAATAGCGGCAGAAAATTACATATAGGGCTTGGGCGCCGCGTTGCATTCTGGGACGTGGCGGCCATATAGATGGCCTCGCGAGATTGTAAACATACAGCAATTCGAACGAGGAGAAGAAAGCAGAGTTGGGAGAAAGAAAAGGAAAAAAAAGATGTTAAAATCCAGAAAAGGATGTGGACTTTACCGGGATACTTTAAATAGGGAAGCCAGGGACCGGTATGTGGACAAAATCGGCACTATTAAAGGTTTGGATCCCTATGAACTCCCCAACAAAGATTGGAGCACCGACAACCATTCACACATGTAATACTTTTAACTATGTGTTTCAAAAGTGTAGTTAGTAGCTGTCAACCCTCCCGTTTTTTTTTCCAGGTTTCTCACGTATTTGAGCTGTTTTCCCGCTGTCTTCCCGTTTTAGTATTTTCCTGTAAAATATCCCGTATTTGAATACTCTCATAACGTTAGCCCTTCCATCGGACCTGTCAGTCTCTGTACTGTTGTCCTGTTGCCCTTCCAGCAAAACAGATGTTTTCTAAGCATCGTTTTGCTTACTTGAAAGCAACCTTAGCGTGATGTTGGCCTTTTTAAGATAACAGCGTGGTTGTTGTGAGAGCACGATTTCACGGCAATCTGTAAGCAAAGTCACGTTAGATCTAGCTAGTTCCACATAGCTCGCTTAGTTAATGCAGCAGTTTTGTAGTACGAATTTTATCTGTCAGCAGAGGGATAGCAACAGAAAGATGAATGTTGAATGTTGCCGTTACATCCCACAATACAGCAACGGTTTACCATGGTTGAATTAGTAAATAAGACACGACTGAGAGGGACGTTACGTCTATAAACAGTGCGCAGTAGTACGAGTAGCGGCATAGGAGGCCATCAACATGGCGGCCACGCCAAGTAATGACATCACGACGCCCAAGCGCTATTGTATGTTTAGCCGTCACATTTGGTATGCAGTTACATTTGCAGGGTAAAGAAGGTGAACAGCTTTGATTTTCAGACTTAAAGCCCCAGTGTGTAACATTTGTAGTTGTTTATTATCAAAATCTGTATTGCCCTTCACAAACTTGTCCTTTTTTATGAATATTGACCACCACCATCAAATCCAAGTATTCCTATTGGCTTGAAATTTTACATTTGCGCTTACATGAACTGGGGTAGACGCTCCATAGCCATGCGCCATCTTGAAATACGGTAGCCCGTAAGGGACATACAGGCTTAACTGCTTCGCATTTCACGCTTTTCACTCAGTGGCACTGACTGTGACGTATGCCAGGGAGGGAGGGGGAGAAGATTACTTGTGACTCACTGCCGGCAGATTTGAAAGCCTGTTGCGTCTATTATCGAGGACATGTAACTGAATCGCAGAGGAAATAAAAATGACAACTTGACAGGCAAAGCAACGCAACCAAAGTTAATATTGTTGTGGCTTTTCCAAGATGGAAAGAGCTGATGAGGAGCAAGGATTTTAAAAGGGACACCGAAGTTGCCTGCTTTCTTCTCAACAGGTAATTCTGCCTATTTGTGTAAATTAGAAGTTTTATAGTGTCTACTTGCTTGGCTAACTATAGCATGGTTGTGCATAACGCTAGAACGACGTCTAGGATACGTTTCCTCGCGTCAATGATGAAAAAAGATTGTCTACCTTGTAACATAAACGTAATCATATGTGCCGTGATTTCCCTGGCAGACAAGTCACGTCATGCAGTTGTAACACAGACTAGCTACTAGAACAGCAGCGTGTAAACGATGGAGACACTAAGAGATCATTTTATTTCTTTGACAATGTTCATGCTGCTCAGAGAAATATATTAAAAACACAAACCTCCGGTGCTTCTCTCCTACGCCGTAAACATCGCTTTACACTATTAATCTCGTACAATATACAAAATAACTATAGCACTGATACTTTACTAACATTAGCTTGCATATGTTTGGGAACCTGATAGCTGATGTTAGCAATGAAATGGTACCACAATAACGTCAAACTATTATTACACTAGAAGGGACACTCACGGACGGTTGTCGCTAATTTCGGGTTCGGCCACCGTAGGAGTTATAACACACTCGGAATGGGGGGATGGGAGAAATTCTTACACACTGAGGCTTTAATGGCAATGTACTGATTTTCACTCTTAAGATGTTCTTTTGTCCAGCTTAGGTCCACTCTGTATTCTCTGTATTGGAAAGCATTGGATATCACTCCTGTTATAAACAGAGCAGCAGTCAAAGAGTTTGTCTCTTCCAAAGCTTTTAATAGGCTTTATTTTTGTGAATCAGTTAATCATGGCATCAAGCACAGTCAACGGTGCACTGGAAGGAGCCCAGAGGGTGTGTTGATTGAATTTAAAAAATGTTGTGGCCAGAGATGCATCGTATAACTGTAGCACTGTTGGAAACTGATTGATGGGATCATGACCCAACATATCATATGGTTCCCTTTAAAAGCAGTGCAACATGCACAATGGCATCCTCATAGAACAGTCAACTTTATCCCAATAAAAAGGCCTACTTGGTTGGCCAGTATGACACTTTAAAGTAAGTCAGCTTGGAATAATATATCAAGTTTGATGGTGCAATGTAAAGAGGAGTTCAATGGTAGGCAAAAAGAACAGACCATTCTACATGTGTTTATAGCTTTACGTGTCATCGCAAAATGGCATTGCAGTTTAGAATCAAGGGTGAAAACATGAAAACAGCACCATTATCCAAAGTTCTTGTTAAGTTTCTCTGTTAAGAACTTTAGGCACCAAAGGAAGTTTTCTGTTGCCAGCATTTATCCAGACAGACTCCGGGTCTGACTTATCATGTATGAAGTGTTTTTAGTTCATTTAAAACATGCACCTTCTCAAAATGCCCTATATTAATCATATAATCTTATTGCATGTGGATTAAGTAATATTTTGGTAATTTGTGAAGTACCAGTAAAAGTGCATATTTGTTAGGAGGGGTTAGGGTGGTGGGTCCTGCATAAACAGTGTTCAGCCAGAAAATAAATTGCATTGTTATCCTTTCCCAACTCTGGCTTACAGGTCCTTGATGGCTTGTAGTGGCCGCTCACATCTAGTAATGACTAACCACGATGACACACTGTTGTTATACACATTGTGTTGTGGAAACTTCAGTGTTAATGTGGGGAAACGATATTAAGTGTTTCACAGCTCTATTTAAAAAAATAAGGAAAATAATTAATCACATTTGGGAGTATAATGTGAATTAAAGGGGATTAACCAAGCATGGACCAAACCAATCATTTCACTTTCATTTTGTACATTCATGGGCAAATTCACAAAGAATGCTTTGCGACCACACCATATGATACATTTTACCACATATAGTAAAATTTAATAATATGTACAGTGTAATATACTTTTCAGTACAAATTGCATTTAAGGGTTAAAGAGACAATGTCCGTTTCAAAATCATCACCTGTCATCTGTGTTTATTTCAAATGTTTATTTACGGCATTTTATTCATAATTACTTATTTGTCCAAGTCTCACAGCTGCATTGGATAAGTTGTGTGCATGCTTTGTGCCACCAACAAAATAATGTGTAGCTTTTTAGGCTGTAACTAATACTCCACAGAGGAATAACATCAACACCACTCCAAATTCTTTTACAATTTGGACTTTGGATAATTTATAAAAACTGTTGAGTGCCACAGTGCAGCACATTATGAATGCACTCAACTGAAGTACATCAAATGTTTTGGTCCAAGGAATACTGAAGCATCAATTATTTACACAACTTAAATTTTGTCACCATCGACGATGATGTGAATCTGTACAAACAAAGCACACATGGTAGAAAAACACAATGCACTGAGCTGAAAGCTAGATTTTTATCATGATGTTAAATAGTAAACCAACCCCCGGAATCAAAGCTGCTTCTCAGGATCCTCACATGTGATGAAGCACTATCAGTCGTGCAGCTAATGAATGCAAACGTCTGCCGCCGCATCTCGTGTAACGCTGCTGGAACACAGAGCATCACATCTTTGTCTGGATTAGAAACTCACTAAGAGCTGGAGAGGTGAACACAAACACAGAGGAAGTGCCCTCTGGCTGGACAGAGCCTTATATGATAAAACAGAGAAAGCATTCTTTGTAAACTCATAGTAGAGCGTTTCTTTGTCTCCCCTCCGCAGTGTGGCCTTTTCCTTCAGCCAAACCTTTGGCATTGAGAAGGAACTATCAACAAGGGATGTATTTAATTTATCCCTACAGCAAGCCAAGCTCTCACTTTATTCATAGACTCTTTCTGAGACAGAGGTTTATTACCTTCTCAAGGAGAGCACATGGGTCTGTGTTTTAGACGCCTTGAGGACCAGTAACATTTGAAGAGATAGTCGTCACTACTTGACCCCTGAAAAGAAACAGATCCATTCATTTCTCTCAGCCAGCTCTAATCTGTTTCGTACTGCTTTGGTAACCAGCCACACTTGGGGGCATTTTGTCAAAGGAGGATGTAAAGCATTTAGTGTGAGCTGAAAGTTAAGGAGACAAGTACACTAGAGCTAAGTCTTTGTTTTCAAATCGCATCAATGGCAACTTAAAAAGTGCAAAGTGGATGAGTGGCTAGATTAGTACCACATGAAATAAATAATATGTAACAGATAACCATATTAATCAGACCTCTGGTGAACATATTTAAATATTACCCTTTAATGACTTTTATTCTTATCTTCTATTAATGATAAGATTTGAATCCTTATATTCACTAATGTAATTTCAGTTGATTTCATGGTGCTGTGGGGATTCAGTTTGAGAAAACATGAGCATAGCATTGATTATGGGGTTTAAATAATAAATAAAATAAACTACAAGTCATTAAGAGTCTGCAATGTTCATTGTGGATATTGTAATGGCAAAATTATATTTTACCAAATTAATTATGTCTTTTCTGTATGTGCTCTTGTTATGTCTCCCCCAAGGAGAAGTTAAATACATTTGTCTGTGAGAAAATAGCCAACCTAGGTTTACTGAGATACAACCGTAGTCACAAGGTCTCTACAGGTTATACGACATAACATCCCTGTGAACCAGACAGACCAGAAGGTCTATCTTCATTTGTTATTAGATTGAATTGTGTGCTTAAAGCGATGTCACTCCCTCTCTCTTATCTGTGTATTTAATCTGATGTTCTTGATGTGTGAACTGTGAAGACTCTTCCACATGTTGCTGCGTGCATATTGTGAACGAGTTCTCCTATTCTGCGCAGAATATATGTACTTCAATAAATTACAAAAACCTACATTGGTTTCAGTCTACTATTTCTTGTTACTTGTTTCATCTTCAATTATTCTAAAACAGTTAATTAATCTACACCTGCTGCACCCTGGGTATTTTCCACAACAATATCTAATATAAATCATGAAAAGGCCATGTTGAGAGTGGCTGAAGGTGGCATTAGTTTGGCGCATGAAGTGTTCATATTTTTTCTGTAAAAATATAAATTTTGGGATTACGGTGGGGATAGTGAACATGAAAGAGGGTAACCAAAAGCAAAGTTCACAATACAAGGACCATAAAAATACACATGAAATTAAATCCAAAGTATTTCGGTGATAAAAGGTAATTTTATTTATAAATTACACTCCCACACTCAGGGGTTTGCCAACCTTTTTCCCCCTAATGTTGTAATGTTTAACAACAGATAAAACCTTGCCCTAGATAATAAATCTAAAATTATTCATTTCTAATTAAAATATTTTTGATTACTCATCTCTTTTTTTTGGCGGGAGGGGGGGGGGGGGGGGGGGGTTGGGCTATGTTGGATATTAACAAATGAAGACAGGAATGGGGAGATAGAGAGGGGGATGACATGCAGCAAAGGTCCAGAATCAAACCTGGGCCGCTGTGGTAAAGACTGAGCCTTCGTACATGGAGTGCACGCCTAACCAGGTCTGCTACAGGCCGCTGCAACAAGAACTGAGCCTCTGTACATAGGGCGCACACTCAAACAGGTGAGCTACCCAGGCGCCCCGATGAGGAAAACTTTTGTTGACTTTGATGGCCTTATCAGTCTCGCCACCTGGGGTAGGAGAGAGCTGTTTTCTTTTTGTCGTCTTCCTTATCAGCAAGGTTGGAGTTACAGAATGTGCTTGGTTGGGGTGGAAGCAGACAATATTGTAGTGACCAGGGGGTGAATTTGATGGCAGCGTTCACCAGCACGTCCATTTCATTAGAGAATCCCAAAAGGGATGAGGCAGGGGAGAGGGGGGAGAGTGAAGTTTTAGGAGATTAGGAGAGTGATCCATGAGCTGGTTGTTAACATGCGACATTCAGGCTGTGATAATAGAAGGGAACTTTAGTTAAACAAGGACTGCATGAACTGAGTTCCGCCATTGCCTGGAGGAAGTAGATTTTGCTCTCTTGCCTAATGCCCTTAGTAGCAATTCTCTATAGTACATAGCAGCTACAGCAGACGGGCTACTTCATCAAGAGGAGGAGCCTGGGACAAAGAGATGTCTTCTCTGCTCTTACCCTGTGGCTACAGGGTAACATTAGCAAGAACTTAACATCCTCTTCTAAGAATGAAGCACATTGTCCAGTCTGTATGGGATTATGAACACGCATTTGCTTAAGTGACAAACAATGAAGCTCAATTTAGCAGCAACATAAACACACAGAGCCTTGTTATGATGCCTGGTGAGGGGCTATGCAATTAGCTAAGATTCCTGAGTTAAACAGTAAAACAAAATACTGTGTGTTTACTGAGCAGCAAGGGCAAAGATCACAAAGTCAAGCACTGCCATATTCTGCAGATGAAGTGAAGTATTTTGGAACTTGTGCAGACATGTCCTACTCTTTGAAAATCATATCTTGAAGAATCTACTTGGCTACTAGAAAATGAGAACAGAGCTCTAGGTATACTCTGATGAGTTTAATAAACAAAAGGCTCTCTTAGCCAAGTTTGAGACCTCAGAGACTACCCTTAATAATCAAAGAGCACAAAGATGTAGCATTATTCAGCTCAATGTGCCTGGAGTTTGAGGAAAAGGTCAGTGTAAGCCACGAATGTCTGCACGTGGAGTTGAATCTGGTGATTTTCTCTGCACGTGGAGTTGAGACAGGGATTTTCAGGGCCATTAGATAATATGATTGTCTTCGATCCCATTCTTTAAGTAATTTAAAGACACAATTCAGGAGGAACATTTAGGGGATGGAAAACTGGTTCTAAAAACTGTATAGTGTATACACAAACAAGAACCCCAACTACAGAAACAAGACACCTCCCTCCTTACCACAAGGTTTCACATGCAGCCATGCAATCACTAGGCTACCTGTCATCTGTTGTGAAACATAACTGTAATAATTAAAGGTATCTGTCAGCTTTACTTAACTACTGTGCAGTACATGCTGTCACGGTTACAAAAAAGAAAGTAAAGAACATCATTAAAATTATGGCTTTTATACTGCATAACAGTTTTAATTCAACTTTTTCATTACATATAGCCTTTTTCACCTACAGCTTTTGCCTGTTAAATGTAGCTTACAATATGTCATGTTCTGCCGCTAGGGGTCTCTTAATCGAAACAATGGATGTAAACAAAGACTTTTGATAACGTCAGGAAGTTGCGTGTGTTCAGTTGTTGTCTTCATTGTTAATCACCGATCGATTCAGCCTGTTCTCACAGAATTCCGTGAAATGATCACGAACTGTTAACACCGCATTATGTGGTGGTGGCACAGAATGTGTGAAAATTCCGTGTGGCAACCACGGAAAATAATACCAATGTAAAGTCAATGAGAAGATGACATAGCATTGAAGCAACACTATGTAACTTTTAGCTGCAGCTGTAGTTCCAATGAGACAACCTTTAGGGGGACTGAAGCAGGAAAAGTTACATAGTGTTGCTTTAAAAGTGACTACGGTAGCGAGTAGTATGAAAGGCCGAAAATCCGCATAGGGAGATTGGTTGGGGTGGTGGATGGGTCAAACAACACAGGACTTTCACCCAGGAGACCAGGGATCGTGTCCCGGGTGTCACATTTCCAAAACCCAACTGTGGCTTTCTTCTTTTCCTAAACTCAACTGTTCCCAACCGTCCTGTTGTTGTTCCGCGTCCCGTTATTGTTTTCCTAAACCCAACCATTCCGTTCTTCTTTTCCTAAACCCAACCGTCCCATTGTAATCCCGCGTCATGGAAACGTAAGCCCACCCATGACCTTTTCCTTAACTTAAGGGGCCGTGTTCATTTCACGGAATTCTTCCGTGGGCCAATCACGGAATTTTCGGTGATTCCGTGAAACTGCCACAGATTTTGAGTTAAGGGGCCGTGTTCATTTCATGGAATTCTGTGAGATCAGGTTGATCGATTTCAGCTCGATGTGCCAGCTCCTGGGTTCTAATATGGTCTGTTCCCTTTTGAATCATAACATTTTCTGTTATTGCCGTTAGCGTCATTATAGTCTACTTTAGCGACATTACGTGTGGAATTTAATTATGGGGTAGCCCGTGCTGTTAACCATGGTCAAAACAATCATACTAAAAATGGTAGAAGACAAAAACATGGACAACACCCAAAAACAAGTTTACGGCTATTTTAATGTGCACAGTGCCATGGATACGCATTGCTAAGCCTCTGTCATGATTGACAGGTCGCCGTATAGCCACGCCCCTAAAGCATTCCCTGCTTTATTGTCATATTAAAATAAATGGGATCATAATTTACTAAATGAACATCATGCTGTAGGCTATTGAAGAAGACTTGAAAGTAGCGATTGAGACCATAAACTCATTATGAAAATGTTTATGAATTGGTAATAAGTGAGAAAGAGAATATTCTGGCCCAACACCATCTCCAATCAACTTCTACTCATCCAGTGTAAACATGACAACATGGCTACCATCATTGTGAAAAGGCTATGGAAATGGTTTGGACATGTAATACGTAGAGAGCAAGAAAACATCACGCAAACTGCCCTTCACTGGACACCAGATGGCAAACGTAAAAGAGGCCGACCCAGAATACCTGGCACAGGACAGTGGAGGGAGAGCGAAGACCCTACATTACACCTGAGGCTCTATAAAGACACTGGCCCAAAACAGACAAGTTGCTGCCCATTATGCCTGTTGGCATAATGGGCAGTAAGTAAGTAAGTAATAAGTGAGAAGTAGGGTCATTTTCCCGTAGACTTCTACAGAAACTGACTTCTTTTTGCCGCCAGTGGAGTCGCCCCCTGCTGGAAATTAAATATAATGCAGGTTTATGGTTCTGCATTGCATTGGTTCTGCTTTGTCCATAATTTTTACAGTCTATGGTCACCAAGCATTAGCATGAGCCACTTTTCAGCATAGCACAGTACGTTGGATTGATAGCTAATTGGACCTCTTCCCAGGACTGTGTGGGTGTGGTTAGACTGATTGAGTGACATCTTCCTGAGTCCCCTGTTAGTGCTGTTGCACTGGTTAGGGCGGGACAAATGAAAGCTTTATTATTCTCATGGGTAGAAAGAATTTATGACCTAATAAGTTCCCATCAAAGCTCCGGCCCAGCTTCAACCTGAACAAAGTCTAATCAGCCAGAATAACTGAAATCACCTGTGTGGGTGTTCAGAGGCTGCCAGGTGTAATGGGTATGAGCATTTGTTGCTGACTTATGAGTTGAGTGTATGATGAAAACTGTAGTTGCCTCTGTCTTGATCCCTGAACTGGTTTTTCACTTCATTCTGACTAGGGTCAGAGGTAACCTGGCTAATTAAGGGTCCCCTCCCCTTTTGGACAACCTCATCTGAGCTTTATGTTTTCACTTTCATGGTTCAGGAGCTCTGCCTGGTACTTCTAAGCTAATTTTACCTTGCCTGCACAGCTTTGGGGGGGTCTTTGATAATCCACAGACAGGTTAGCTTCAAACTGTCAAGAAGTGTTTTGCCCAGGAAACTGGGACGGTCGTTTGGACTCACAATGAAAATAAGTATGAGAAAAAGTTCCTCCAAAGTGTTCCGACAAATATGTGTATTGCTTTATCAAGTGGAAACCTCTTTTAGACCAACTTGCAAAAAAAATATCCATTTTTGGTTACTCTGCTATCAATATACACACAGATATGTCAAAGACAAAAATTGTACGACATACAAGTCAACAACTAATGACCTTAAAAGAAGGTCTCCATCACCCAACTACAGAAACATCACACTTATCTTGCAGAGCATAATTGACTAAATTATATCACATGCATATATGTGATAATTGGCAGAAATAGAAGGCAACTAAGTATCAAGTGTCTAACAGTTGGAATTTTCTATCACTGACACTTTGAAATTCCTGAGGTAGTGAAAACTGATACACATCCTAATTATAATATTGATATCTAAGAGTTTTTAAAGCCAGTTATTTGAGGATAAGAGCAGTGTTCATTCTCTTACAAAAACATGTTCTCATCTTTATATTCTCGTTTTCAGGGTCCATTTGGTCATAACAAGAATGAAATGAATGAAAATATGTCAGTGTAGTGGAGCAAATAGGATTAAATGTGTTGAATGCCAAATGTCTGGAACCAGGAATTCCGTCAAGAGATAATCCCCCCTATGGATTTAACACAGTCCACTCTTAGAGAGTATTTGTTTCTCAGGAGCTGACAGAGATGTAGCCAACGTTCATAATCATGTTGAATTTGTAATTTAAAGAAGTGGAAAATGTAAAACCCAGTTTGGAATAGGTGGAATCAAGGCTCCACATGAGAGTATCCACCACCATGTCACCTACAGAACATTGTCACATTTCCCATTACGACTAACACTCATACATGTATACCAGTGTATTGGCCGGCTTACCTTTAGAACTTCCATGGGCACTTGGTTCACAGCAGGCCCGTTCCGGGTAGGCGTGATATGGACTGCGGAGGTGTGTTGGGTTCCGTGATGCAAAAGGTCCCTGGTCCTCCTCTCTCAGTTCTCCCTGTGCTCTTGACCCTGGCAATTGGCAAACACCGGCTGGTCGCGGAGCCAGACCTGTGATGTCATGGCCGGTAGAGGGTGGGAACTCTGGAGGCGCTTGTAGAGGCCATGGTGATCTGGGGGAGCACTGAAGACCCCAGCCCACCCAAGGGCAGAGACAGGAGGGAGGAGTTAAACCGGCCAGGCAAAAAAACATGCTTGTGTGTATGTGCAAGGCCAGTGGCATGTGTCTGAGTCAGTGAGCAACATGAGGTATTGTAGTGGAGTACAATATGATGATTGAGAGAGAGGGACGCCAGAAATTCTTTCACTGAGAATATGTTATTGTTCTTTGAATGAGGGTAAAAGATGCATTTATGTTTCAGGGAGTTTATGCAATATTAAAAACAGGTGCCAAACATCAACACTGTGCTGTCTTATTACATTTAAGTGATTTGAACTGCCCTGATTAAACATGTTAATAATGTAAAACGTATTGCTGTAGAACATGATAATATTAACTTGGTCACCGCAGGAACAAACTATAAACATCTTTAAAGTTGATATGGCAACTGTTTTAGCAAACAGTTACCACATCGAGCAGACATGGTGAAATATGTAATGTAGTGTTTGTGTTCACCTGTCGAGTGTAAGTCCATTATTCACTCGCCTCCTGGTTCTGATTTGGGCTCCAGTAGCTCCTGTTGGGATAATTTTGGCTCAATGATCCATTGTGTTCACCAGGTAGCTCCTGATGCTAATTTGCTAACATTTGCTGGGAAGGTAGTACAGTGGATTTTCCCAGCATTTCTTTTTTAAACGACACTGTTACAAGTGGTGGAACCAAAACACTGAAGCTTTCGGAAGAAAAACCAAAACAATGAGCTGAAATGATTTTAAAGCTGAGGGGAACTGCAAGGTGAAGTGATAATTCTTTGTGGATTCATCACCGCATATGACTCCTTTCACAGTCATTTGATTCATTGTTGAATATAGAAATATTGATTAGAGCAGCTTTAAGTCACAATTTGGTTGTCTTAACTCCTAATTGCTAGCCTGGTGCGTCTAGATTTCTAGGCTACGTAATTGCCCCAATTTTATTAAAAAGGAAAGGCAAATCCCTAGCTGAACTGAGGCATTTCACCAATAGTTAATTCTGTTAATTAGCCCACCATCAGTGGACAAATCTGTTTGGTAAGATTATTAGGCCTACACTTGGTTTACCCTATGCTCTGCCAGCTAAGAGTATGATTTGGGGGTAAGCTGGTGTGAATATGTGCCACCAGACTTCCAAATACTGGTCTGTTGTGAGGTCTGAGGCAGTACCTGGGCCCTTTCAAAAACACAATGCATCTAATCACTTCACAACTTTACTCATTTGCAATAATACACTGAGCACAAACTAAGTAGTGCTTCCACTACTCTCCACCTGTCCACTCTGAGTTCACCCTTTCAAATCTGCAGCATATTTGAGCAGACAGTGCCTGCACATCCCAAACCGAAATGTATCTGTCAGTGCACATGCTGTCGGGATGAGGCATTCCCCAGGAAAATGATCCTTTTGATAAAACCACTTCAAATCCTCTCAGCCTGTGCAGCTGTGTGATAATCGCACTAATTAGGCTGACATGTCAATTCTAGCCCTTGCCTGTAGCTATCGCTTAAATCTTACCGATGGCAACTTCTTCAGCACTAGCAGAGGAACTCAATGCTCTTTTTTTCTTCTTACCCAAGAATATCTTAATTAGTTCACAGAAATCTGCACCTTGTTTCTTAAAATTGTCAAGATTATTCGGGGTCTTGTTCATGATTTGCTATTTAACCTACGTAAATCTTATACAATCCCAGACTTAAGGAAACGTTTGATTCATAGAGTCAAAGTAATCTGAGTAGTTTTCTGGATACTAATTTAATTTTCAGTGTTTGTCCAGATGTCCCTTTCATTCGATAGTGACAAAGCCCCCCTGGTTGCGCAAATATCCAGTGCCACCCTGCTCTCAAGCAAAAGTCCACTACATTACTGGACAACTACGGCTTACTAAAGGAAACATGCGAAGGCACAGAGGATGCATGTTTTGTTTGGGTCCACGTATGTGTGTGAAACAAACTTGTTCTGGGATAAACTACAACAAGTCACAATACAGATCACAGCTGACAGATCAACTCATCTGTGCTGAGTATTTTAACATTAGACATGATGACATCAGAGTTGGATTGTCTTGCAAAGAGAGGTGACTGTCTCAATTATATCCATAAGGCTAAATTACATGGGTGAAAAAGTGTCATTCATGAATATCTAACAGTTATAATTCTTTCAGGAGTTACACCAGTAAAACAGAACAGAAAATTAATTTATATATTCATGTGCAAGACAATGTGTGTGTTCATAAATAATAAATATTAGCCTAATGTCTTCTTCATTCAGTGATGTAGGTCTGTACTGCAATGGTATTAAAGCTTGACTTAGTAAAAATGCTCTCACACAGTTACATAAGTAATAACAGAACATAAAATAATTCAAGTAAAATTAATTAATAAAAATAAGTGTCTGTGAGTATTAATATTTTTCTCATTCAGTGATGCAGGTCCGTACTCTAATAAATATAAATATGTAAATATTATATTATGATAATTGTAAAACAGTCTGCTTAGATGCTACAACATAATGCAATGTGTTTCACCCATGCAGTGGTACATATCAGACAATTGGCAAGATGTAGTCAAATTTAAAAGTTGATTGACTGCATTTAAGTGGATTGTTTGTGCAAGTAATATTTTTATTGTAACTTCAGAGTACACATAGAGCTGTAAAAAATAAAAATAAAATGAAACAGTCAACATTTTATAGCTTGAAGTTCTTGTTTTTTGAAACAAGGACCCAGCATATACACATGACTCAGCAGCAGACTGTTGACTGTTAACTGCTTGTTACCATTGGTTGTGTTAAAAACACAGAAAGACAATTCTTTTCTGTCTGCATTTAAAGAGACATTATGCTGATTTAAATCTAGCTCTGTGTCATGGCAGTGTGTTTAGATTAACAGTGTTTGGGTTCCCTCTGTGGCGCCAGTGCACAGAGTTCCTAGCGGAGCGGAGCAGCTAAGGTCTGCCGAGATCTGCCAGATGCAGCAAAAACACGTCATGGATGTCCGCCGAGATCCGCCGGATGGCACGAGCAGATCTCGGCCGAACTCCGCTGCTTAGAGCGCTGTACACTGGCGCCACAGAAGGAAGCCAAACAGTGTTCATCTAAACACACTGCCCACACAAAGATGACACAGAGCTGGTTTAAAATCGACACAGGATCCCTTTAGTAGAGGTAGTTGAAAATAACTAGCATGCATGTGTAGCTGACTTGTTGCCAGTTGTTACAATAGTGAATGTTACAAGCTCAAGCATAACACTTTTATCAAGATGGTTAACACACATCAAACAGCGTTGAACAT
Source organism: Gymnocephalus cernua (assembly GCA_023631565.1). Taxonomy (NCBI): domain Eukaryota; kingdom Metazoa; phylum Chordata; class Actinopteri; order Perciformes; family Percidae; genus Gymnocephalus; species Gymnocephalus cernua. The sequence continues at coordinate 35,842,714 of CM042428.1, read as the reverse complement.
GCAAAAAAGGATTATGAGAACACAGGAAACAACTTATTCAACCTTTGTAAACTAAAGAGGCATGAATGCTCTAAACAGACAATAAACGTGAAAATGAATTTCTAGACGATAAAGGAGTTTTCTTACCTTTTTATTTTCATGTTAGTCAGTGGTTTAAGGGTCCCCACATCACTATTGCTGTGGTTTGAGGAATTAGGTCCTTTTAAAGCGCATTAGGATGTCAGGACTTCCTGGTGTGACACAATAATGTCTCACTTGCAAGTTGACACGATGACGAATCCTAGATGTCTTGGCTTTTGTGGTTTAATTGAACATATGGGTTTAGGGAAGGACGAGCAGTTCTGTAGTTTTGCAACAAGAGCCGTTCTCTAGCACACTATCTCAATTCACTGCAGCTGGTGAATAGAGCCAATTGATTACAGAATATTAAGAGGTTAAGTAAGGTCTAAACACTATCTTAATGTCTGCAGACCATGACTGTATCCACTGGCATTTTGGAGAAGTGTGAACAGTCCTAAGAAAGAAAGGCAGAATGACAAAATGTTTTGTTTATGTAATAAATGATGCTGAAACTAATCTGAGATTCTTTATTAGTCCACATGTGATTTAAAACAATATTCACTCCTTTTCTGACACTGAAACAATAATAATAATAATAATAAGTTTATTTGATATAGCACCTTTCACAGACAAAGTCACAAAGTGCTTCACATTGGTAAACATTTGAACTGAACATATGAAGTTATAAAACCAAAAAGACTAAAAACAATCATTACAACAATTACAGCATGACACCTAAAAATAAAATACATCAATCAAAAGCAAATTTAAACAAGTGCGTCTTCAGCTGCTTTTTAAAAGCTTCAACCGAGACTGCAGAACGTAAGACAACAGGAAGGGCGTTCCACAGGTTTGGAGCCACCGCTTCAAAGGAACGGTCACCTCTAGTTTTTAAGCGAGTGCGTGGGACAACCAGTAGTCCCTGGTTAGAAGACCTGAGGGGCCTGGTTGTAGTGTACGGATGGAGCAGGTCAGATATATAAGCAGGTGCTTGACCATGCAATGCTTTATAAGTTAGAACCAAAACTTTGAATTTGATCCTGAAATTGATCGGAAGCCAATGTAATGAGTATAAAATCGGAGTGATGTGCGACATCCTGCTAGACCTAGTCAGCAGCCTTGCAGCAGAGTTCTGGACTAGTTGCAGACGGTCCTTGGACAACTTGCTGAGACAAAGAGACAAGAAAATAGAGTTGCAGTAATCAAGCCGAGATGAAATAAAAGCATGAATGATCATCTCAAGCTCAGTAAGTGAAACTGCTCCTCTAAGTTTGGCAATGTTTCTTAATTGAAAGAAACATGTGCGTGTCAAAGATTTGATATGATGATCCAAGAGCATGTTATTATCGAATATTACACCAAGATTTCTCTGTTTGGACTGAACAGCAGAGGACAGGGAGCCCAGCAGCTGACTAATCTTGGAAGCTATAGTATCTGGAGCAACTATAAGGACTTCGGTCTTATTTTCATTGAGCTGTAGGTAGTTGTTTGCGAGCCAAACCTTGATCAAATTGAAACATTTAAGCAATTTCAACACTTTGTCAGTGTCTTCTGGGTCAAACGAGACATACAGCTGGATGTCATCTGCATAGAAGTGATAAGAAATATCTCCAAGTTGGCTAATTATATGTCCCAGGGGGAGCAGGTACAATGCAAATAAAAGCGGACCTAACACAGAACCCTGCGGCACCCCACAGGAAAGGGCCGCAGTTTCTGAGGAATAGGGACCAAGAGACACAGAAAAACTTCTATCTGATAGATAGGAGGTGAACCAATCCAGGGCGCTTCCTGCGATACCAACCCAATGCTGAAGTCTTTCAAGCATGATGTTATGATCAACTGTATCGAAAGCGGCGCTAAGATCCAGCAGCACCAAAACAGAGCATTGACCCTTATCAGAGGACATTGATAAATCGTTGGACACTCTGAGAAGAGCGGTTTCAGTTGAGTGATTTTGACGGAAACCAGATTGAAATTTGTCTAAAATGTTGTGTGCATTCAGAACCCCAGTAAGCTGTTTAGCAACAGCGGGCTATGCTCTATCCAGAAGTAACAAGTCTGCCTAAAGCTCACTAATTATCACATTATAACTTGTGACATGTCGTCTTTACTCCGTTTGTTATGGATTAAACACACAATATGTATCATGTTAATTAGTGAGCTTTAGACGTGTTAATAGGTGAATTTCTTTTTACCTTTGAACAGAGCCAGGCTAGCTGTTCCCACCTGTCTCCTGTAATGTTATGTTAAGCTAACCACCTGTTGGCTATAGCCTTATGTTATTTTTATTGGACAGACATTAGTGGTATCAATCTTCTTATCTAACTCTTATTATATAACCTATTATTATAACCTGTGATGAATATAATCAATGGATGTGCTCCTGTGTCTGCTAAGATTTTACACGCAGGTTTGTTTCACAGTGGTGAAACCACAAAATGCGTGAAATTTACTCCAGTGTCAGTATCTTCATTCATTTTCAAATTAGATCTTTGTCTCATTTTATATACACTGAATGAGTTCAGACACATGTCAATGTCGTATGGGAATAATGATTTAGGGTTTCAACTAATTTATTTCTGGTAGGGATGTTGTTGTACTGTGCTATATTTTCATCATGGAAAATTTCATTTCAGTTAATCTTAGTGAGGAAATAATGTATTTTCAGATTTTGCAAAGCAAAGATGCCTGAGTCGAACAATTGCATGTGGAACATATTGAGATGCATGACTAAGGGCTAACCTCGGTTTTCCTTTAGAAGCTTCATTTTCCAAGATTGTAAATGTAGCACAGCTATTACAGACACTGAAAACAGGAAGCATGGGTTGTGATTCAACCATTTACATTCTAAAACTTATGTAGCTCTAAAATGAGTGCTTTCTTTTCCACACTGTTTCATCATCTTCCTCCAGTTGTGTGAGTTGAGAGACTGATAAATACCTTCACCAAAGGATTTCACAACACAGCAGTAGTCCTAAACTTATTTGTGGCAGTATGTTAACATCTATCAACTTTTCAAAGATAGGTCTGTCATCCATACTGAGCAACATAAAACTCTAGCACAGGTTTAATAATTCCCCTTGTTTCCATAAGTCTACATATAATTTTTTATTTTTTTGTGATGTAAAAAAGGTTTTTAGGGACTCTTCCTCATTTCTAATTACGAGAAAAAATCTCTCATGCAGCGTAAAAATGAATCAACAAATAACAATTCGTGGCACAGACTGTGTGGAGTTAGAAAATATGGCTTGTCAGATGTGTTTTGCTTCATGCAGGAGACTCCCTGTGTCTCTCTGTTCCATAACTGGGTGAAGCATTACATTTAATTTTGCTGGTTGATGTGCAAGGAGCGACTCATTACAAGGCTAGTTGTCTGCACACAAATGGACAATTCACTGTTATTCACTGAATCTAATGCAGAATAGTACAGATATGCTTCCTTTTCCAAATTATCTACCCCATCAATGTGTGGTATAGGATTGCACAAAACTACCAGCTCTGCTTTGTCGCAACTTATGAATCTGGTCAATTCCCCCCATTGAAGCTAATAATAGCTATTGTGAGCCAACATGCATGTATGTTGTGTTATAATTCTTAAGTGACACAGATGGCCATTGTGCCTAACCATAAGGCTTGTGTAACCATCAGAAAAAAAGAATAGAAAGTAATAGAATGTTTTCTTCTTATATTTCCAACAGATCCTTCACTGTCTTCATCCTCACCTCCAATCCGCTGTGGGGTCCCCCAAGGTTTTATACTTGGTCCCATTTTCTTCTCCTTCTATATGTTTCTGTTATATTACAGTACACTAACACACACCTGCTATAGTTTTGCCGTGACTCCGGGTTAAGGGTTGCCATTACAGTTGCAAATATATTTGTGGAATAAATATTGTATATGTTAGTGTCAGATGTATGTCACCATTTAAAATTGTAACTTTTTCATCTGTGGACTTATACATAATAATATAGGCTACTAATCGCATATGACAGTAATACAAAAACCAAAAATATAAAGTCTTTGCATAAATGCAATATATAGAAGATGAAGGTCTTTGTAAATATTACGTTTCACTGTTAATTTGCAGTAATTACTGTAACTGGCCGCAGCTTCACCTGCAAAGTACTGTACTTTTTTTTACAGTTTCTTACTGTATTTTAGTATTTACAGTGATAACAACACACACCATATACAACAATACTATAATAAAAGTGATGAGTGGATTGGAAGTCTAAATATAAATAAAAAAACACAACAGTGCATGATACACAGTATTTAACATTACATAAATAAATGCACATTCAAATAAGTGATGATGTTGGTTGCAGAATATACTAAAAAGCAGCTTAAATGCTTGGGAGGGGGATTAGGGGAGCTAACAAGTAGTTTGTTCAAATTAATTCAAATTAACCCACAAGGCCTATCTTTTATATAACTAAGAGAACAATACTAGCCTTGTTTACTGATGGGCCATGCAATAGGTTAGGTCTACAGTGCATTTTCAGAACATCCCCTGCAGGAATATAAAGCATATTCATTTAGTCTGTTGCACTTATAAAGACAAATTTACTCATGCAGGTCTCTTTGTTTTGGAGGGAAGAGGTAGACACCTGGCAGAGATGTGCACTTTCCTAGTTTTATATGGGTTGGTCACATGTTTTCACCCCTGCTAGGCACTCTGCATAAATGTCTACAGTATATGACAGAGCTGTGTAGAGTTAATTTGATAGTCAAACATGACTTCAGGGCCTGTCTATGGCAAGACGTAAACTGTTCTCACCATGATGGAGGGCAAAGATAGAATAGAACACCAAACATAAAACCAATAAGATAAGGGAAGATTATATATTTGATCCATAAATTCCAGAGAAAATTTAGTTTGTATTAGTAAGTATGTGCTGTTAAAAGGCACACAAAGACTAATAGGGTTGATCAATACAGTCCCAGTGGGTTTTCTAAAGTGGCTTCTTCAGCTGGCTATGTATATATCTAAACATGTTCACCAGAGGGTGCCAAATACAAATGAGAAGCCAACAATTATCGGGGGCGACTTTTTGTTTTTATTCATTTAATTAAAATATGAAATAACTGTCATTAAGATTTTCTCAATTGCTAATGATTTGCAGTAAATATTGTAGTGTATCTCCTTTTAGGGTATGGAACTAAAACTCTGTTGGCTTAGCTTTTTAATATCTATGACTGTTAATAATATATTACAGGACAGTCGTTCCTAACGTTTGTTTCTTGTGTCCCCTTAAAGCAATATCCTCTCGTAAACCTTGTCTTGTTTTGAGCAATTCAATTGAATTGTGTTTTCTCCCTCTTATACTGTGTTCATATTATTCATATAAATAAGAGAGGCCTGAAAGGGTACAACTGCAATGTTACACAAGACAGAAATAGGGATGAGAGGAAAGTCTGAAAAATATACAGAAGCTGTCTGCTGTCTCCTCTCTGCGATTAAAGATTGCACAACACATCTAGTCCACAAGGTGGTAGTCTAACAGCTTGTAAAGACATTTTCACTCACTCTTGACAAGTGGCATCAATACCCTTGTGAGTGAAATGGAGGTTATGTGGAGCATGGAATTAGAGTGTTACATGCTACATAAGAATAAGTCTATTAAATGTATCTTATGAAATACTACATTAGGAATTTCTGAAAGAACTACCAGTTATGAAAATACTTAAACTTAAAACAAAGATAGCAGAAAAATAAAAGAAAATAATTGTACAACTAGAAAAAATGGATACAAATGTGTGAATAAGGCTGGAGAAAGGTGAAAGTTCTTATTTTGCAACTTATTTGGTCAGATATGTAGGGTCTTCTGGTTGGTTTTTACAAGTGGTGCATCCTTACTCAGCTTCCTGATGCCATAAAATGTCTTTCCAGCTGTGTCCTGATAATCCCAAAACATTGTAAAGGTTTTGATTCTCTCACAGTGTGATCACATTATGTGTTGTGGCAAGCAGCCAAAGGAAAAGTCAAAGTCATAAGACTTGATTGCCTAAACTGCACATCTCAGTACAGTAGTGCAACACAACCTGTGCAGTCTGCTGTATGATAACTTAATTACACCAAGACAACGTGAGGAGTCAGGACACTTCAAGACACAGACTCAAGGTCCTCTCAGCAGCTATACAAGACAAAGACACACAAAGGACGGCACACATCAATTTCCACACATGACACCACAGACATATCTTATTATTCAGGACACAGATGCAACATCTGCCAAACACAGATTACAGTAGAAAAATGGAAAGAAATATCCAAGGCAACATACAGTATTTCAGAGTAGAATTAGACGAGATGTGAATATAATTTAAATGCTTACCATAATTTAGGTTTAAATAATAGGTGCTGCTTGCATTTGTGTTAAAAGATGATGCACAGGTTTGATTGACAATTGTCTTGATTTTACATAGTTGGAATTTTACATTAGTTGAATTTTGGAACAAAGTTAATTGTTTACAGGATAAGCCCCCAGGAATGTCCTCCAGACAAGGCAGTAAACCCTTTAATGGTTTTCTCATGAGCACATTTTGAGTTGTGATATCTCTTCATATCTAGCAGTGAGCTGAAGTATACTCCGAAAGGTCCCTGCAGTTTTTAGAACCAGATGTTATCAGGTGGCTTCCTTCCAAGACGTCTTGGCATGTGTCCTAATGGTGATGTTTTCACAGGTTAAGTTTGAGGGTTCTTTAGATTATACACATTAATGACTGTAAATGCATTGTATATTTGTTGAAATTGTAAGTCCTCCATCAGTATGATTTTTCTGATATTTTTAATAATCCAGGCTGATACTGCTAGTATCGGTATATATATAAATTGAATATAATATTCATAGATATGTTTCATTAGTGTATACCTGAAACTAAAAATATTTGTGTTTTTGTTAGCTTAGATTAAGCTCCTTATATCTACAAAGGGAGAAAGTCCTCTTCCACAGAGCCCGCCATGTTACATCGACATGTGTCTATAGTAGCCCAGAACCAACAAATGACAACAAACCAAACACTGGCTCTCGAGAGGGCCTTTCACATTTTTATGTCATCTGAAGGCCCCCAGAGATTTTTTTGCCTTTCTATTAGGTATCACTAAATCCTACACACTGGCCCTTTAAACTGTTTTATATTTCACTTTCCTGAGATAAAGATAAATCTATGCAGATTGTTGAACGTGTAGGCCTACTTTAACCGTAAATAGAAGTCTCAATTGATTTGCTAACTCCTCCCCTGTCCAATTATAGCTTAGCAACTGTAACTAAGTACAGCATGTCTGTCAAGCTTTGGATTTCCTCACATGCCATACAGTGTACGTGGGGCCCAATACAGTACACGGCAGAGTGTTTTGTGTGTGTTTTTTTGTGTTTATCTACTTTAACGTAAACAGGAACAGGAAATGTTAGCATGCCCAGCTAACAACTAGCTTACTGGCTACTAGCTGGCTTACTACATATAACAGTTATCTTAATACAACCATGTATTAGACAGTTTTCAGTTCTTAGTTTTTTGTTAGCATTATCTTATCCTAGCTAGTTAGAGCTTATAAAATCTACTTGCGTCAGTTGTCACCTCAACCAACAAAATCCATGGTTGTAATACAACCCCAAATCAGAAAAAGTTGGGACAGTATGGAAAACACAAATAAAAAAAGAAAGTAGTGATTTCTAAATGTACTTTGACTTGTATTTCATTGCAGACAATACAACAGCACATCATTTAATGTGTTCCTCATGATTTTTATTGGGGTTTTTTTTCAAAAAAACAAAACTCCTATTTTGGTTCTTGCAACACATTTCAAAAAAAGTTGGAACAGTAAAGCATTTACCACTTTGTAATGTTGACATTCCTTTTCACAACACTTAAGAGACATTTAGGGACTGGAGACACCAAGTGATGAAGTGTTTCAGGTGTAATTTTGTCCCATTCTTGCTGCAAACAAGTCTTAAGGTGGGCAACAGTACGGGGTCTTTGTTGTCGCATTTTGCGCTTCAAAATGCACCACACATTCTCTATTGGAGACTGCAGGCAGGCCAGTCAAGTACCCGTATCCTCTTCCTCCGCAGCCAGGACTTTGTACTGTGTGCAGAATGTGGTTTTGCATTATCTTGTTGAAATATGCATGGATGTCCCTGGAAAAGATGTCTTCTTGAAGGCAGCATATTGTGCTCCAACATCTCTATGTACTTTTCAGCATTAATGGTGCCATCACAGAAGTGCAAGTTACCTTTGCCAAGGGCACTGACACAACCCCATACTATGACAGACCCTGGCTTTTGGACTTGTTGCTGGTAACAGTCTGGATGATCCTTTTCTTCTTTGGTCTGGAGCACACGGCGTCCAAAATACCTGAAATACTGATTCATCTGACCACAGTACACGTTTCCACTGTGTGATGGGCCATCCCAGATGCCTCCGAGCCCAAAGAAGTCAACGGCGCTTCTGGACACTGTTAACATAGGGCTTCCTTTTGGTACAGTAGGCATTTGTGGCTGTAACTACGTATTGTGGTACTCGACAAAGGTTTGCCAAAGTAGTCCTGAGCCCATGTGGTGATATCGCTTATAGATGAATGACGATTCTTGATGCAGTGCTGCCTGAGGGATCGGAGATCACGGTTGTTCAGTTTAGGCTTGCGCCCTTGTTCTTTACGCACTGAAAATCGTCCTCATTCCTTGAATCTTTTAATTATGTTATGCACTGTTGAAGGTGAAATAAGCAAATGTCTTCCTATCTTTCTTTGAGGAACATTGTTTTTAAACATTTCAATAATTTTCTCACGTATTTGTTGGCAAACTGGCGATCCTCGGCCCATCTTTGCTCCTAAAGGACTAGACCTTTCTTGGATGCTGCTTTTGTACCAAATCATAATTACAATCACCTGTTGACATCACCTGTTTCAAATCACATCATTATTTAACCAATTTACCTGATTACTAGCCCTTAATTGCATCCTGTCCCAACCTTTTTTGGAATGTGTTGCAGGTCTGAATGACAGGAAAGGATGTATATTTACAAATTAATTTAAGTTGACCAGACAAAACATGAAATATTTTGTGTTCACATTGTCTGCAATGAAATACAAGTCAAAGTACATTTAGAAATCACTACTTTCTTTTTTTATTTGTGTTTTTCATACTGGCCCAACTTTTTCTGATTTGGGGTTGTAAATTAGAACAATTACTGCTTAATGTGATATAGGTTCCACCAAAATTATTAACTGCCACTACACATGAGGCTTGTATCAATAATGTTTTACATATCAACACATTTTTCATGAAAATGGTCGAAATTCTTTACAAGAAGATGCGGGGGAGGGGTAACAGGCAGTGTGGAACTACTTAATTCATTCACCATGACCTGGAAAATACTAAAGACTCACTGAAATGACCAAGCTATGAAGAAGAATGAAGACTGGTGGTAAGAGGACAACAGCATAACAGCTGACCTGCTTAGAGGTCTAATGAGAGGATGAGATGGATGGGTCAGTGCTTACCTATTGTAAATGTTACTTATTGTCATGCATCCTTTGTTTATGTCAAGCTATTCATGAATGCATAAAGTTTGCTTTAAAGGGAAGCATGGAAGTTGGCAAGAGTTAATGTCTGTCAAAGCACAAAAGAAGATGACATTACCAGTCCATGAAGGTCAAGGCTGATCGGATGGGTGCCGAGTTAATCTGCGTGGGAGGGGGTGGGGGAAATCTGCAACTAAAGACTCAGAAGACAGGATGCACATTGACAATGGGCCAATAACTGTGGGACAGTGTGTCAGTCAGGGGCCGCTCTCAGGAGGGTAGACCTCTCCATGTTAACATCTGTTCCAAAGCACAACATAATCGCCTTGTACTTAAAATTCATAGTGTCCTCCCTCTGCACAAACAAATGTCCCCCACTTAGACTGTTTGCATTTTCTAGTATTCTGTGTTGTTTAACATGAGCTGCAAATCTGCAGTGTTGTGTTAATTTTCATTAAATAAATGACTTTAGCCTCTTTTAAGTACTAAGTACTAGCCTCTCTACATGATGTAATTACAAGTTGTGCTTATGTGGATCACTGTTCTGTACTTTATAGGCCTCTGTTTGCACTACATAATGAAATACTACATACAGTATATTTTATTTCTCAATATCACCAAGTAATGCTATGCTGTCTTCGTATTATTGTAATGAGAGTACAGTTTATATGAAGTGTCATCAGAACAATAGCTAGTGGGCTAATCTCAATGGGAGCTGAGGCCAGGCAGAGATTTGATGTGCGTGTGTGTGTGTGTGTGTGTGTGTGTGTGTGTGTGTGTGTGTGTGTGTGTGTGTGTGTGTGTGTGTGTGTGTGTGTGTGTGTGTGTGCGTGTGTGTGTGTGTGTGTGTGTGTGTGTGTGTGTGTGTGTGTGTGTGTGTGTGTGTGTGTGTTTGTGTGTGTGTGTGTGTGTGTGTGTGTGTGTGTGTGAGGTTGTGGGGGGGGCACACATGACACCACCAGCCTAATCACGGGCTCGCAGAAATCCTCACAAATGGGGAGGGGGGTGGGGGCTGTCCCTGGGGGGACTCATTTAGACTTTGAAGAAAGCATTTTGGTCTAGGAACACACCCAGCCCTTGCCTAGACATGAAGATTCATCCCACCCCCGGTTTTTGTTGCAGAGCTGAGATAGCCAAGGAAACATCACCTTTTAGCTGCCCTGACACTTAGTTCAACTGGTTTATAATAAACTGGACAGTTTTATTCCACCCATTACCCTGCTGCAGTTTCTATGGATTACAGAGCTTTTCCATTGTTTAGCCTGTCATGAAGCCACAACGGTGTGGCACTCCTTTCCTTCCCCTTACTGTGTAGTTGTTGGAAAATCTACAACCCCAAATCAGAAAAAGTTGGGACAGTATGGAAAACACAAATAAAAAAAGAAAGTAGTGATTTCTAAATGTACTTTGACTAATTTCACTGCAGACAATACAACAGCACCTAATTTAATGTGTTCCTCATGATTTTTATTGTTGTTTTTTTCCAAAAAACTAAATTTCTATTTTGGTTCTTGCAACACATTTCAAAAAAAGTTGGAACAGTAAACGGGATCTTTGTTGTCGCATTTTGCGCTTCAAAATGCGCCACACATTCTCTATTGGAGACAGGTCGGGACTGCAGGCAGGCCAGTCAAGTACCCATATCCTCTTCTTCCGCAGCCAGGACTTTGTAATGTGTGCAGAATGTGGTTTTGCATTATCTTGTTGAAATATGCATGGACGTCCCTGGAAAAGATGTCTTCTTGAAGGCAGAATATTGTGCTCCAAAATCTCTATGTACTTTTCAGCATTAATGGTGCCATCACAGAAGTGCAAGTTACCTTTGCCAAGGGCACTGACACAACCCCATACCATGACAGACCCTGGCTTTTGGACTTGTTGCTGGTAACAGTCTGGATGATCCTTTTCTTCTTTGGTCTGGAGCACACGGCGTCCATTTCTCCCTAAAAATACCTGAAATACTAATTCATCTGACCACAGTACACGTTTCCACTGTGTGATGGTCCATCCCAGATGCCTCTGAGCGCTTCTGGACACTGTTAACATAGGGCTTCCTTTTGGCACAGTACAGTTTTAACTGGCATTTGTGGATGTAACTACGTATTGTGGTACTTGACAAAGGTTTGCCAAAGTAGTCCTGAGCCCATGTGGTGATATCGCTTATAGATGAATGACGATTCTTGATGCAGTGCCGCCTGAGGGATCGGAGATCACGGTTGTTCAGCTTAGGCTTGCGCCCTTGTCCTTTACGTGCTGAAAATCCTCCACATTCCTTGAATCTTTTAATTATGTTATGCACTGTTGAAGCTGAAATAAGCAAATGTCTTCCTATCTTTCTTTGAGGAACATTGTTTTTAAACATTTCAATAATTTTCTCACGTATTTGTTGGCAAACTGGCAATCCTCGGCCCATCTTTGCTCCTAAAGGACTAGACCTTTCTTGGATGCTGCTTTTGTACCAAATCATAATTACAATCACCTGTTGACATCACCTGTTTCAAATCACATCATTATTCAACCAATTTACCTGATTACTAGCCCTTAATTGCTCCTGTCCCAACCTTTTTTGGAATGTGTTGCAGGTCTGAATGACAGGAAAGGATGTAAATTTACAAATGAAATTAAGTTGACCAGACAAAACATGAAATATTTTGTGTTCACATTGTCTGCAATGAAATACAAGTCAAAGTACATTTAGAAGTCACTACTTTCTTTTTTTATTTGTGTTTTTCATACTGTCCCAACTTTCTCTGATTTGGGGTTGTACAATATGTCTAAATGTTACACATAACATTCTAATAAATCTGTAAAGCCTTTCTTGTTACTCACAATGATTATGACATTAAAAGTGTAACTTGTATAGGTACATTTTTAAATAGATAGATAGATAGATAGATAGATAGATAGATAGATAGATAGATAGATAGATAGATAGATAGATAGATAGATAGATAGATAGATAGATAGATAGATAGATAGATAGATAGATAGATAGAGCACAAACAATGCAGAATTGTCCTTGGCAATTAAAAGTAGGCTACATTATATTATATCATTTCTGATAACAACAACAGCTCTGTTTTTGGTCTCTACATACTCCTGAGGGAAATATCTGGCTGCTCTGTTATCAGCAAGTCTCTAACTGTGGCCGTTTGCTGCTGAGCAGGTAGTGTATGCAGGGTCTTTTTTGCTGATGCTTTTTAGCTGCCTGCTCCTAGTGGAAATGACACATGAGAGCTGTGGGAGTGAAAGTTAAAGTTGCAGACATGAAATCCAAAACAATGACGCTAAAATGCTCTGCAGAGTTGTCAAATCAGGTGATAATTCTCTGTAGGTTTGTCACTGGAAAGACCCATTTTACATTACACATGGCCATTTAATCCATTGCTGATATAAAAATATGGATTGATGAATAAATCAGAGGTTGTATATGGCTGCACCACCCTGAACTCTTTCAATAAATGAACAATGGAAAACTAAGAATATTGTATTACACTGCGGAAAAAATAACCTACTGGTCTGACTTCTAAAAATATTATTCCACAAAGGCCTCTCATTCCTGTTTCAATGATTTGTGCAAAACATTAAATAATTGATGCACAATACACTAAATAGATGGAGAAAGTCTAAAATGTACAGACGTGTGTAGCACATTTGTGAAGCGACAGACTTCTTATATAATTAAATATAAGCAATATAGGTAAATAATGTATCGGCCACATAACATACAACTAAGGATGAGAAATGTTTGAATGTCCATTATTCTTCTTTTTTTTCTGTTGAGGCAGCAGCAGAGCGAAATTCATCTGTCCCATCCTGAATCTGTGGACGGCAGCGGAGAGGAGGAGGCGGGGAGTGTGGATGGATTGGATTCACTGTGTAGAGTGCGGGATACAACACGGTTACTATGCCGAACAGGCAGCCGCTTCCCTTCCTGGACTTTTCAGCCCGGTCTCTGATAAACTCTGCAGAACCAACTCTTCATTCATTGCGAAGCTTTTAATCTTTGTAGGCTTGTCTCATCTTTTAAGGAGAGAGGTAGATTTATTTGACTGACCCGGTGCCGGCTGAGACGCCCCGCGCACACACAACAAAAGACACGAGGTGAGGAACGTTTCATTTTCATACAACTGAATCATAGAGGAATTTATTTATTTATTTTTAAACAGTATTGCGATTTGTAGCCTACCTGTAACAGCTTTGTTTTTCTTCCTGGGAGCCACACGTTTCGTTTTGTTATCTTGCATATTTGCAGTAACTTGCATACGCATTACTCTTATTTGTAGCCTTCTTGAAAATTACCTAGCCTACTTCTATTTTGCATTATGTATAGCCTTTAAATGCTTTATTTTATGTAGGCTAGTATTTCTGTAAAGAAACACAAACACTTTGTGCTTATGCCTCACTACAGTAATCCAAAACACTGTTTGCTGGATCCCACGTACGCCTCATGTAGCCTGTAGACTTGTCTTTTACCTGACTTCTGCTGCCTGAATGTCAGCTGGGTGTTGAACTGTTGACATGTCAACATAGTGCTTTGCTGGTCAGAAACTTAAATTGGAGATATTTGGACAGTTGAAACACACGGGAGACTGTGGTTACCACAGTGATGCACCTTAAACTGAAAGGATTTGAAGAAATAAGAGCATATACTTCTGTAGCTACTGTTTTTAAAGTATGACTTTTTTCTGTTTTGGCTCTGTGGTCAGCTGGTCGCCTCTCCTCTGTGTGAATATCCTGTTTCCTGGACAAAACAAACAATGGAGAGGCAGGCATGGCAGGCATATGATATCCTGTGTGTGTGTGTGTGTGTGTGTGTGTGTGTGTGTGTGTGTGTGAAATAACAGGATTGATACTTTTGGACATATATAACTTTTTAAGGATAATATTGTGGTCTGACACACAGGTCTGGCATGACAAAAGTCAGAGACACGAGTTGTGTTAGTGATAGATACAGAACAAAGACACAGGACTGGTTTGTATGGGTGACAATATTGAATTTGTGCCTCATACACACACTGAGGCAAACTGCAAAGGCAGCGCTGCTTTGTGTCGACTTTAGTCTGGGATGTTCAGCTGCTTTTAATGGGGTCAGCGCTTCCGATTCAATAAAGCTATTAACTGTCACAGTATAGTCCAACACTGTTGCTCAGCTCGGAACAGGCCCAAGTGATTTGCCAATCAGGGTCCATAAAGAACCTTATCTATACAAGGCAGCCTTTAAAAGAGTAAACAAGATTAAACACCACATCATGTCAACCTGGGGAGTGTGACCTGAGCTGATGATGTGTTCCCACCTCCTCAAAGCACCTGTTTTGTGTTAAAAGTTGTTCATCAGCATTTTTCTTTTTCTTTCCCACACATCTTTATTATTGCTCTCTTTACAGGGATTTGAATGAGAGCATTTGTCAGTTAGGTTATGTGATACTGTTGTCGTGCAGGTTCATAAACACTTCTGCTAGAAAACAAGTTTCTGCCAGACTGGTTCTGACAACAGATATCCTCAGAAAGATCAAACTCTTGATCAGAGTCTGGCATGTGACCGGTGTAATCGGGAATCCTTGCAAGTTAAATCCACCTACTTTACACATGATGTTTTTATGTAGCCTACAGCTAACAGTATTAGTTAATGTACATGTATATTTAAAAAAAAATCAACTTTTATCAATATCATCAATATCATTCAAGGGAGAAAGTCTCTGGCAGTTTGTTTAGAATCAAAACAGAGAAGAGACAGACATTAAAAAACATTACATAAAAACTTAAAGGGGTCCTTCATTGATTTAGTATTGCACTCACATACATTTTAAGGACTCATAAGGGACAAATTAAATAAAGAATCATCAAAATTGAAGCAGCAGAGGCCAGGAAATCCTTACTTTTAGCCTTAGTATGAGTTAAGCTCCAAAAATGCTGGATCTCATACTTTTGCCTTTATGACATCATCAGGGTATGACTTTGGAGCGCTCCCTCACAGAAGACATTCAACTAGGGATAGTTGATTGGCCCTGGCCGATTATCGGGCCGTTTTTTGGCAGTTTGCAGATTACCCATATCACAGTTTTATTTGCCTGATAACCGGTAAAGATACTTAATTAAAACGTGTTCTACTTTGGCTCCGCTACAGCTCTGTGTCTGTCCCTCTGCTTCAGTTTCACTCACCGCTGAGTCTGACTTAATGTCCCGCCCACAACACTATCTGACTATTTTTTACTGTGTATTATGTTGAAAGTTTCTAATTTATTAAAGAATTGCTTAAAGCATTTAAAAAAGGTTTTGTGTTGGAGGTTGTAACATTCTAAAATCTTAATTTTCTTGACTGACCAGCGGCCAGTGCTAAGCCAGCTAAACAGTAGTTTAGTGTTTAGCTAAAATACTAAGCTATTGTAACAAGTAATACAAGTGAAATCAAATAATGCTGCTTGTTTTAAACTGAGCAATGGCGTGTTTTATTACTTATGAATGATACTGTTAATTTATAAGAGAACGAATCTGTTATTTCCTTTCTCAAAAGTAACATCCCCCCAAAAATTTGGCACATTACTCTTGTCTAAGTGCAAGGTAAAAAAAGAAATAAAAAACAAATGCGTAGCTGTTGACAGAAATGGAAAACATGGAGGTTGTGGATTGGCACTTAAATATATGTAAACAGGCTTTCTGCTAACGGACTAATTCATGGTCAGAGTCAGGCACTGGAGTGTTTTCTAGATATTTTGTTTGTGGGTCAACAGTAATCAATTGGCATAGCAGTGGAAATCAATTCAGATCCAGTCCAGAGGGGACATCTGAGTGAACAGGCTGGGGCCTCGCTTGCTGAGTATGTTTAGTACAATGATTAGTTTTAACAGAAATGTTTGCTGTAAATGTCCTCAGTGCTTCCAGTGCCCTCTGTAACATAATCACTCCAAACATGATTCACACCGAAAGTTGTGTCAACAGGAATCTGTTCCTCATTGGCTGTGAACAGACTCAACTGTGTACCGGCACTACATCTCTTTTCCTTGTGTAATGTCTGCTTTGTCCCCTCAGACAGGACATCCTGAGAAAAACAAAGAGTCTGGCCCTTAGTTTCACGTTCCAAACACAGACATTGTGAAACATTCCGTGTTCATTGTGTGTTTCCAAATTTACGATTCTTTTATACAAGTAATACCACGTGCAGAGAGTTTTATGAGACAAAAATACAGTTGTCTTTTGTTTGATTCTGAGGGATTTTGTCCTTTAATGTGGGGCTGTAGTGAATAATGATGTTCAGGGTTGGTTTGTGTGTTTATTCTTCTTCAGAATACGGCAAAAAACACTAGCATTAGCCCTGGAGGCTCTCAGCTGGTTGCTAAATCCTCTGGGAGCTGGTTTCCATATCATTAAAGAGACTGCATTAAAACCAGCTCCAATCTGTCTAAGGACAGACACTTGCCAGTTTGTTGACAAATTCCCCTCAAAATGCAGCGCTCAAACCAACCTCCTTATGAATTATTTAAAGAATGGACACAAGGATGGATTTATAGGTTACCCATGTGTATCAGTGGCTTTTGACCTGAGCAGTTCAGAGTAAAAGCCCCCTGTCCCAGGGGAATGTTAGCGGGTAATTAATCACAATTCCAACAGAGCATGCTTTATGCCAGTACAACAACCTATACAAATTAGGTGAAACAGTAGTTTGGTTATACATCATCATTTACCCATCACGATGACAACTGTTTTAATGGAAAAAACTAACTTTTATTTATGCTTCACTCTTCAATAGAAATCTTTCTTCTGACCAAGAGTTGATGGCTACATAATATGATTCTATGTATTTGATTCAGGTGAACATCCTCAAACACATTATGAGATGAATCAAAGCCAAAAAGTCATATCACAAATTTCAAATACAGCTTCCAAGAATAACCCTTGAGTCTTCCAAATGGTTTTAGATGATAACTATACATTGAAACTTATTTTAATTTGAAAACAATATTGTAAACTGAAGATGGTAAAATCACAATGGTAAGGACACTTGAAGGATCCTGCCTTTAAGCCTGTGTAATGTGTTGGCCTGTGAAATCTCAATCCCGAGCCAAATTAATGTCCGGGTTCTGTTCCAAAAGAATTCCTCAATCAAACTTTTTTTTTAAACAATGTAATATTGTTATTTATTTGATATTTCTGTTTTTACAGAGCAGAGATTACAGTGAAAAAGTTGGCAAGGTGACACTAGAAGAAAGTTATCAAAGATATAACCATGTCTCCTTGAAGTTATTTGAAGAACTATATTTCTTTTACAACAAAAAGAAACATAATGCAGACTGAATTGTGTTCTATTAATATAATTCGGAAATGTTAATTAAAGGAAAGTCACTAATGTTGATACTGAATGTATCAGTAAAATGTTCACTGACTGATTTTATTCAGAATTGCTGTTGTGTCCCTCCTGATGATCACCATCTAGAATTTCTAATTCAGTAATCTAAATATGGTGTGTTGCTGCACAGGGGGGCAGGTGAGATATAGATCCCAGCAGGGGATCATCTGCTTCCTGGTGGGTTCATCCACAACCTCAGGCAGTGGAGGCAGCCTTGAACCACCCAATAGATCTCTGCAGCGCTACACTCCAGAGCAGAATATCTCTCTTTTTGTTTGTGTTCTCCTCCTCTACCTCCTCATGTGTCTCTCAGACTGGGATGTAATTGCTGTGAGGCTGTGAAAATGAAAATCCCAACAAAGCAAAGCCCTTTACCACCTTTTTCACTGTCTGTGCTGCTGTTGGCTTGTGAGGCCTGTGAGGTTTTGGATGGATGAGGGAGGAGGGGGGGTTTTCCCTGTAATTATGCTGCTTGTGTGCCTCTCTTCATCCATCTATCCATCCATCTCTCTCGTGATCACTCCATTCCTTCCGATTTTCACACACACACACACACACACACACACACACACACACACACACACACACACACACACACACACACACACACACACACACACACACACACACACACCAGGAGAGCTGTGTGGTGGTTGAGGGGATGTTTGAAAGCCTGAATGGTAGTGACCAACCAGAATGAGCCTCTCTAGTTAAAGGAGGAGGGGGTGGACTGAAAGGGCCTGAGCGGCTATTATTACCCTCTCAGGCACAAACAGAGAGGTACGTGGTGTTAAGTCTGGAAAAAAAATCAGGCAGACGTACCCCTCAGCCTCGGATCCACAGTGATCGATATGCTCAATGCTGTTTCACATGTTTAGTGCCAGAAGGTATGAGCATAAGGAGAAACACTTCTGTGAATATGTGATGCTCTGAGTCTCACAAACCCCCACAAAGTAATTTCCTGTTGAGTCGGTGTGCTTGATTTGTCTTTTTTCCAAACTTGCCTCAATGAGTTATTGTAGTTTGGGTTGTATTGTCACTGGATTTGCGGTGTTGGTGTCGTTAGGGTGCGGTGTGGAAGACAGTAGAAATGGAGGATGTATAGGTGCTCACCCACTAGAGCTTAACATTCATCATTAATGGAGTGTCATGTGAGCCTCCTCTGTTAATGGGTTAATAATACTGGAAACCAACACCCCCAACTAGACTGACTCTCTCACACAGAAAAACACTAGATCCCAGACACCGCTCACCCTCCAACTCATATCCCCTGCAGTTTAGAAAGAAAGAAATCATCCAGCTGCAGTCACCTTCACCACTGCAGCTTGGGATGAGGAGGAGAAGCTGGGAGGGGAGGGAAGTCATTATCATCTGCCCTGTGGACCGAAACCGAGCACCCTGCTGGTCCACGCAGAGAGGCTGCTCTGAGCTCTGTGACAGGGACAGAGGCTTGTGGAGAAAGGGTGCTTGTTAGCACTAACATGTAGGGAAGATGTAGCTGTGTGACGATACAATGACGAGAAAACATGTCAGAGAAAGACTTGTAATTGAATAGAAAAAAAGCTGTCTTTTGATCTCCTAAGAGGCTTGGCTTCCTTTTGAAATATACGGGTAACCTATATGAGTTTGTATACCCTTTCACCTACTGTAGCCTACTGTACTGTATTGTAACAGCTGCACCTCCATCTCATAGAGATAGATTGGTCACAGCTCCACGTCTCTGTCAGCAACATAAGCGTCGCTGGTCATATATAGTCAATGTGCAGAAATGAATGATGTCTGGACAGTGCTTGGTGATAATGTGGACTGGACTCTGATAGAAAGCTGATATGGAGGTGGTGTGCAGGGCACAGTTGTAACAGGTGTTAAGCACACTGGGAGGAAAGATTATACTGTATCCCCAGGGGAAGGCAGTGGTTGGTTAGGCTGGAGACAATGAATGGTGGTGTTAGCATATGTGCAGATACGTTTACTTATGTCCTCTAATCCAGACTAGGTTAGAGCTGTTTACCTGACAGTAGCGCTGAAATGATTAGTTCATTCATTGATGAGCCAATTGACTGAAAGTGCATCGAATTTTGATTAATCATTTATCTCCTTTTTTTTCAATCAGAATGCCAAACATTTCTTTTCCGGCTTTCAAATGTAAGGATTTGCTGCTTTTCTCAGTTTTATATCACAGTACATGTTTTAAATATATTTGGTGTATGGGCTATTGGTTTAGATTGTATTATAAATAAAATAAAATACTATCATTAGTCGCAGCAGCCCTACTTGACAGATTGGATAAAAGATGTGTGAAAAGAATGATTTCCAATTAATTTTTTCTTATTTGTTGCATTGCATAGGTGTTAAATAGATTATCACTTTAAAGTGACGGTTTAATGATTTAGAGGTATTTAGGGTAATGCAGGAATCTTTCATAGGTATTGCAGTTGCTATGCAAACATGTTTGATGAAACTGATATGAAATCAGCTGAAGTGGTTAGGCCTTTTTTGGCTGCACTCTGGTTGACATTATGTGGCTTGTCCCATGATTAGCATGGACCCCCTGCAATTGATTGAACTGTCCAGATGACTGATGATTTGTGAGAATGGCTAAAATGAAAGTAAGGGCACCCTCTGGCAGTCTTGTATAAAGTACTTGAAAGTAATACTTGAGTCAAAGTAAAAGTATCTTACCAGAAAATGACTGGTAGAAGTTAAAGTCACCGTTTAGAATATTACTTAAGTAGAAGTCTTAAAGAATCTGATATTTCCTGTACTTACTGTAAGTATAAAGTAATTTTCTGATATTAAATGTAAGTAATAAACAAAAGTAAAAAAAAAACGTTGTTCATTGTGGCTTTCTTATAGTAAATATAATATTCAGGGTTTCCATACCTTCTTAAACATCAAATTCAAAGTCTGACATCAACAAAGAGGAAACCAAACAGAATTTGTTTTTTTTGTGAGGAAGAATCTTTCTCTCCAACATACGAAAACATTTCTTGCAAATACGGCCACAGGTGTGTAACGTTATCTTCACCACCACCTTGTTCAACACTGTCATTGGGGTGGTCATCATCTGTTTTTTTGGTTAGAGCCTGCAGCAGGTGTTTCCATTTCGCTATCCATTATTATGCTTCCTCCTCTTTGTAGTTTTGGCATTACGACACCAACTGGAATGGAGCGTGCATTAACTTGCAATCTAGGAGCAATGATTCGCCAAACTGCTTTTTTTCATTCAAACTTATTTCTTCTGATGTTATTTTGTAGTAACAAGTAACTAATATGCTTAGGGGACATGTAGTGGAGTAAAAGTATACATTTTATTTAGGTAATGTAGTGGTAGTGGAGTAAAAGTTTCCAGAAATATAAATAACGAAGTAAAGTACAGATATGTGAAAATTCTCTTAAGTACAGTAATGAAGTATTTGTACTTTGTTACATTACAACACTTCCCTCTGGTAATAATTCTGCCCAGATTTCACTTTCACAGTGCATGTAACCGCAAACATTCGGTCTCAAACCGCTGTAAGACTGCCACTCCGTAATTAGACAACATAAAACACACTATTCAATAAAATATGTCACTTTCAGTAGATGACAGAAGGTTTTGCTTTGCAGCTGACAATACTTCTTTGTACATTCTTGAAAATTTGCTTTTGTATGTAGTGACAGCACTACATAGTTTATTGATATGACCTCATGCTATAAAGGTAAAGCAGCATTAAATTGAATTCATTTAACATGTTTGCCATTAAACACAACACTTACATACTATATCATATCAGTGTATATATTTGAAATGGTGGGCATGTTAGCAAACAGTTATTTACACATCCAACAGACACAAAGCAACGTTAGCATTCATGTGGCATTGTGATTGTGTCCCCCAGAGGAAAGTTCTTAAAGGGGCTGTACTCGACATTCACAACATTAATATTGCAGCACACAACTATTTGCTATGTAAAGATATAGTGTCTCTGTTCTTTGTTTCGATTTCGGTTTTGTGAGTGCCTTGTGCGTCGGTATCTGACGCTGTGAGCAAGGTGTCAGTATTTGACGAGTTGGGGAATGCTCTCTATGTGAGCCTGGTCTGGTGATACTTTTTATATTTTCTACATCAGCTCTTACCCTTGCCTCTTCCTTAGATCTTCGTCTATAAAAACTGTGTTCTTTGGCTTTTTTTGGCATTTTACTTTTTCTGCCTCCACGGCAACTCTTCCTCTGAAGATATTTGTACAGTTAAAAACCTAATTTGTTCACATATGGTGTCTTTTCTAACCAATGAAATATTGACATGTTCTGCAGTGTATAGCAGCTGTGCAGCAGAATATGTGCTGCTGTAGTAACAGTAAAATTAGTGAATTTGACCTTCTAGCAGCAGTAAAGCGGGAACAGATGCCCTGTTTTGAGACGCCTTCTTCTACTACAAGCTCTTATAAATCCCCATTTGACTCCTAGTGAACTGCCTCTCCCTGCAAATAATGGCACCTCTTGAAATCACTCTGACAGAGCTGGAATCTTTGAGAGCTTTCAGCCCACCGAGAGCTTTTGTGTTCACACAGCAGGACACAAATAGAGGTTTTCTGCCATACTTGTTTTGTTTTCTACAATATTGACATGACAGTGGCTAAGGACAAGGGGCTTTTACACTTTTTGTTTTACACTTTTAGTTTTAAAGTGATATCTACTCTTGCCGCACAGGTTCTGCAGTGTGTCTATACAGCACATTGGGCAGTTTTCAACGTACAGCATCTGGATCAGTTGGGATTTCTCAGATGAGTGTTGTCTGGCCAGATAATGTAACTGGTCTGATTATCAAGTTAGTAAATTGGATTGAGAGTAGCCATAGGGTCTCATTACCAACATCTAAATGCAGATATCTTGCAGCGGTAAAATAGATTTAGACATTTCAGTGTGTCTACACAGTATGCAAATGTATTGGTTAAATTTAAGGGAGTTATAACTCTTCCAGGGGATTTTAGTGGTCATGACTAAAATTAATTGTTAAGAGCCTAATTTATGGTATCAGATTAAACCAATCAGTCAGTCAGGACAGAGGCAGTGCGTGTCCATGGCACTGTGTACATTAAAATAGCCCTGAACTTGTTTTTTGGTGTTTATATGCCGGTGTCCATATTTTAGTCTTAAACGTTGACCCTCTCACTGTTTTCACTTCATCAAATCTGAGATGAACATTTTGGTTGCTTAAAAATGTAGATGTTAACATTTAGCTCAAAGCACGGCTGTGCTTAAAGCTTCAGTTATACTGGCGTGCAACACTGTGGCGCAGGCCTCCGTAGATGGCGCGCGTGCTACGAGCATGCACAGAGACGTTAATGATCAACGCATTGTTGTTACAATATTCTCCGAAACGCCAGAGGGCGTACAAACAAAATAATCTGTGAATAAGCAAGAAGTAGTAGTAGAGAAGAAGATAGAGCGGAAGTAAAAGAAATTAGGCTACCTGGCAACAGCAGTAAACACATTCATCATAAACACAGGCGTACTGCCAAACATTCCATTGATCTACTGTAATTATAATGTAATATCTGCAATAAAAAAACTGTAATATCTACTAAGACCAACATCTCCGAATCGAAATTACTGTCTGCCTGTAACACTGTTAAGAACACTTCTTCCATGACACCGTTTTTTAGCCTTGACAAAGCAATCTCTCATGTTTTTCCACACTCTCCAGCAAAATGCTTCTTCTTGTCCCAGTGTGGTGTCTCTCTCTGACCACATATTTAGGGCTGTTTGACTCCCTGTGGTCTGTACATTAAGAATCATACAGATGTTTATACCTGTTTATGCTGTCATCCCAGCCGACCATGCTTAACTGAAAGCGAAGCCGAGTTAAAAAAATTCAGAGGTGCACAACCACGCGCCGCGACAACTTGTGGATCCTTTGCGGTGGAAATGACAGCCATGGTGACGTCATTTTATGCTTGCGCACCTCGCGTCGGGAACACCGCGGCTACCATAAACATAGCTTACAGTCTCACAGAGATGCTAGCATGGCTTTAGACATGCTTAACCAAACGTTGAGGTTCAGTTTTGGCTGTGTGGCTTTTAAACTAGCATATTAAAAAGCTCAGTATGAACTGTGACCTGTTCCCGGGTCTCCACACACTCCCTTAGGCATCATTTACAATTATGGATGGAAATTAAACAGATTATGGTTATAATTCACTAAATATGTTTCGAAGGGTTGTTATTCCTATGCTTTGAGTTATTTCCCAGCATAGCTCTGAATGAAAACAGCTTTCTTCTGTTATTCACAGTGAAGAATAAGTGAACTATGATGGTTTGTTGCATGACAGATTTTTTATAAAAGTCATAAATCATAGACATGGGAATGCCTTTCAAATATCTCCTCATTTTCATACCTTAAGCTGTTTATCAATGTCTTTCATTTCGACACAATATCAGTTTAATATTCTTCAGATCCAAATAATTTTAAATTATTCTTTATATTTTTCTCCCTGTGATAATTTTACCCCCTCGATCGCCTCTAAGCTCATTATAGCCCCTCACTGGTGGTGTCTATTCCCCTCCCCCTCCTCTACCTCATCTCTTGCATTCTCTTTGTTTCATTTGGACGCCTGTGGAGATGTCCACAGTGGCCATTCATATTTTCCATCACTTGGCTATGATATTGAAAACTAATGACACAGGCTCTTTATGCTCCTTCTAAGAAATGTCTGGACAGATCTGAGCACCCACAGTCCCTCAAGGCAACATTTTTGGTGCAGCAGACAGTGTGGGGCTGCTGGCTGACACCACGGCCTCTGCCCCTCACACACTTCCCCCGCTCTGACCTTCTCCTCTTCATAGCATCTGGTTTATACACACATGGTTTGTCATGGCCTGTGGCCTCCAGTGAGCCCCTGAGTGTTGTCCCGTATAGCAAGAGGAGCTGGCCACAAATCCCCAGACACAACCGACAAGCCTATAGGTGGATGGTGGCAGCCTGAAGCTCCCGGGCCCTCGCCTCTTTCCCTGCCTTCTTTTTTTTTTTTCTTCTACCCCCTGCTTGGCCACACAAAGCCAGACTTGACTGTACTGCCTAAACACACAAAAAGCTTTTCTGTCTTGCTGTTCATTTGCCAAATGGAGCTTTATCACATAGTGTTAATTGGCTGCAATTAAGATGTCTTGTGTTTTTTTTTTTTTAAACAGATGTAGTGGCAATCTCTGTCAAGATGCACAATGGCAATCTCTCACTTACTGGTACGGTTGTCAAAAAATTGGAAGACGTCAGGGTAGACACATTTTAAAATTTGTAGTTCCTTTTGTGTTGATTTAATGCTGTCAAAGCATGTGTCCAGGAGAGAATGAGCAATAGCAAAAACAGACCAGCCATGATATTTTATTTTGTGGATAATCATGCATGAGGCTTGCAGTAGCAAAGCCCATTAGGTGGGACATGCTCTATACATGACCAGAGATGACCCTGTTTCATGTTTTATGTCCTTATTCTATTCATCTATGATGTATGACTACGAATCATTCTCCTATCGAGTTTCATGATTTTTGACAGCTGTGTCCACCTGCTCCATTTCTAACTACAAGTGACAGTCAGGAAGCTTGACAAGCGAGCAGGCAGGGTCCTGTAAGGCAAGCACATTATGACTTACAACAATACTGCATGTGTGTGTTGAGGAGTGTGTCCGGCATACTGCACAGAATGTTTTCTATTCAGCGTGTCAGCTGCAGTCTCAGTATGTGGCATAGCTCTTCAGCTGTAGGCCCGTGTGGATGACAGCTGTTTCACTGCCCTGCTCAGGCACTCTTATGATCACTTGGAGGCCTCCCCTTTTAGACAATTAATCTACCACTTACTGTACATGGTAATTGCCATCCCATGTTGTAATGAGCCCAGGGACAGGGAACTGTGATGATCTTGGCAGCGCGGCTGCCCCTATCATGGCCTGCCTTGTATTCTCAACAGATTCAGGCCTATTAATACTGATCTTCTGGGACTGAAGAAAGCAGTGGGGCTACATTTTAACAGCCTGCCTGTCTGTATTCCTATTAAACTTTCAATCCATGCAGGCATCACAAGTAAAGTGAGGCCCTTATATTAGGAGAAAGGGCATGACATTGGCATAAAGATTATAGGAAAACCCTCCAGACAGCATAATTTACCAAACAATTTCCAGCACTAAATGTATTTCCCCTTTTAGTCCCTGAGGGTTGTGTGAGACACTCGATTTCCCCATCTGCTGGCTATAAAGGGGCATTGCAGCATGAACACTAAGTGTGTCAGCCACTGCTGCGCTTCCACAACAATAGATTGTACTCCGCCTGACTTGGGGTGGGGGGAGTATAACAACAGTTTGAAAAGAATGAGCCTTTAAGGGAGCACAGTCTTGTGTAGAGAAATGGAGTGACGCTAGAGTGACTTCAGAGGGGGGTGACGGACCGTGGTGTGAGATCATGGTGTTTACAGCCGTGGTGCCAGGCTGGAGACAGGGAGAGGTGGGAGACAGCAGCCATGTATCCTGAGTTACATAGGCAATGGACACTGCCTGTGAAAAGCAAATTACTCAGAAGAGCACTTTACCCCCAAAGTTGCTGACACATCTCTTTCATATTTTCAACAGCAATTATTTATATAGCGCTTTACAGCAACCAGCAGGTATCCAAAGTGCTTTACATGAAGTAACAATAAAACATAATGTACAGTAAAATCAGAAAGGAATAGAACATACAGTCAAATCAGAAAAAAATACATAAAAGCAGGAAGAAAGGAATGCTAATATGTATTAAAAGCCATTCTAAATGAATACGTTTTGAGGTTAGATTTAAAACGAGCTATGTCTGTTCTGGTGCGAATGTCAGGAGGTAACTTGTTCCAAAGTCTCGGGGCAGCAACTGAAAAAGCGAAATCACTCTACTGTACAGTTTGTATACCTCCACCTTGGGACCTTGGGAACTAGTTGATTGGATGACCACTATGACCTGTTGTTTCGCGAAGGGTTAAAATCTCGGCCAGATACGTCGGTGCCAGGTTATGATTGCCTTGAAAACAAACATTAAAATCTTAAACTCGATTCTAAAAAGAACGGGGGTAATGTGTGCACGCCTGGAGGTATTCATTTAAGAGCGAGCACCGGCATTTTGTACAAGTTGAAGGCAGGAAAGGGAATTTTTATTGTGGCCAACATAAAGTGCATTACAGTGATCCATCCTTGAACTAACAAATACGTTATAGGCTCATATCTTGTCTTGTATTCATTTATTTAAAAAAAAAGAAAGAAATCAGAATGAAGCTGACTCATATAGCCAACTCGACCAAGGGGCAGACAGCCAAAGTTAGTGATTGACTAGTGAACACAGTGAAGAATTCTGTTGCTAAAGACCCAGATATTTCCCCCAAGAGTTGGGAGACCAAACCAGAGCTAAAAGGAAAGTTAATATTGGACTTACATTTCCCTTATGGACAGAAACACGATTCCAAATGAATGCTAATGTTGCTTTGTGTCTTTCAGATGAGTGAAGCTTAAATTATACTGCCCCCTCCCAAAGTGGCGCGCGACATCGTGACGTCACGGGATCACGCTGGTGGTCGCAACACTAGCTGCAGTCATCTCCTGAACAGAGGTGGCACTAATGAGGAAAGACTACCGACGTTGCTCTTTCTACGGACTAGAAGAAAAAGAAAAATATAAACAAGATCAGAACTGGCAGCAGCATTGATGTGAATGCTTCGATTTGATTGGATGACCTACTTTGTCAGATCAAGCCTTTCATTAACCAAAAAAGAACTAATCTTAACCCAGTAAGTTTACAAGAGAGACTTGCAGTCAATTGGCGAGTCCTGGCATCCGGATTCCCAGGAGCTCGTTTCTGGCTTGTTGCGCTCCGCTGAAAAAAATAGACTGGTGCGCGCCCTCTGCTCGTGCGCCATAAATTGGACGCGCCTGCAGGAAATTACGTCATTTTGACAT
Organism: Gymnocephalus cernua; assembly: GCA_023631565.1. NCBI lineage: Eukaryota > Metazoa > Chordata > Actinopteri > Perciformes > Percidae > Gymnocephalus > Gymnocephalus cernua. Next base: position 35,814,837 of record CM042428.1, on the reverse strand, counting down.
CACGACGGCGCGCACCACCTCCAAAGCGTCAAGCATAAATCACGTTTAATAGGTAACTAACACTTTTTTAATCTTTTGATGTATTGATATGAGTATGAATGTTATGGATGTATGTATTCCAGCTTATGTAATATTCCTATGTAATAAGACCCCAGGAAAAGTAGCTTCTGTTTAAAATGGGCAGAAGCTAATGGGGATCTTAATCAACAAAGAAACAAACACATCCACCATGAACTATAGGGTGACAATGAATCAGTTCTTCCACTGCCCCCAAGTGGCCAAAACATCAGTTAATGAGGATTTAATTATAAGGTATATGTGATACTGATACGTACTGTATATATTATTAGTAAAATGTGCTAAAGATAGTACTGAGATATGGTCACTTATCAACAGACAACTTGAGGATCAGATAGACTGCTTATTGTACGTCTCAGAGTTAGCACAGACAGTTAATTCCAACTTTCCCCTGGGATGCCCTGTCTGAGACAGATTGATTCTAGCTGAGGTCGTTGCCTCTTCCTACATTTTCACCCCACCGGACCCCATAGAGCATGGAAATCAACAGGGATTATCTGCCGCCTGCAGGCATTTGGCATAAGTGTGTGTATGTGTATGTGTGTGTGTTCACAAAAGAATATGCGTTGCTCTAGGGACAATGCCTGCATGCCCTTACATTGAAATATAACCATTATTTGTATTTTTTTTATTTCACTACACTGCAAAGACTATATTTAACTCATTTAATATATTTTGGAGCCTTATAGTTTTCATTTTTTTATTTTAATTGAATGGTAGTTGCATGTGTCTAAATGAAACCTTTCTTGATTCCATTAGGGTGATCGTACAAGTGGAATGTTAGCAGATATTTAAAGCATTTTTTTTCATGACTGCATGTTAGCTCAACTCAGAAATACTGTGCTGCCAGATGCATCAGAAACACTGTATTTATTAATGTTATGTGGACCAGAACACATGGTGATCGTGTGTATGAGCAACAGCGGCTTGTGCCCGCCATATGTTTGGCTGTCTCGCCCACTCCAGCTTCAGGCAGATGTGGCTTTGCAGATATGTCCATGTTTATCATGGTTAGCTGGTTATGGTGCATCTATACCTTCAAAATGGGTCTCTGGTGATGAATCCTGCTCTCCAGAAATAGATCCATCCAGTGCTTGCAGTGGTGGATTATACATACAATAGTATTTAATTTAAATCCTGTTAGGACATTTTTCCCTAGGATGGTAGAGTAACAACACATTTGCTGTGACAGTATTATTTCTGGTTTAACTCTGTACATTATTATTCCTATTTTTATTAGAATTTCTTCCAGACAGACTCCTGTATATGTTAAGAAGCTTGTATTTAAGATAAAGAGTATATCATTCACTGCCAATCACAGACAGCTTGGGAAATGGCTACTGTCAAAAGACTATTGAGACTATGAGATTGCTGGCATAAAAGTTAACTTCACTGCAGAACAGACACCATACTGTCTGCAGCACTATATGTTTTTCGTTTACTCTCCGTTCATTGCAGAATTGCACAAAGTAACGCTACCTTTCTCATTTTGGCAACATTGTTGAGGACGCGGTTGCCTTGTTTGAAATAACTTTATTGGAACTGTCGCTGGTCAAACCGACTGGGGTTTCTGTGTTTACTCAGTGGCCCGTCAATTGATCTGTACGGTGTGAGCATTAAAGTTGCACGTTCTGGCCAGGCAGAAAGGCAGAATAATAAGTGTAGTGTGAGTAAACGAGAGGTTGTTTGCGTCACTATTTCTTTGCCGAGCGCAGTTACTTCCTAGAGCTTTGTCTAGTTGCCTGGCAACCTTTCTGTGACGACAAGACTTCAAGAAGACCCTTACTAAACATGATATATAATGTTAAAGCCCCAGTGTGTAACGTATTTAGTTGTTTATTATCAAAATCTGTGTTGCCCTTCACAAAATTGTCCTTTTTTATGAATTTTGACCACTACCATCAATTCTAAGTATTCCTATTGGAATACATTGGAATTTTACATTTGCACTTGCATGAACTGGGGTAGACTCCATGGATGTATTAAGAGAACTGGGGTAGATGCTCCAGAATCATGCACCATCTTGAAATACTTTAGCCGGTAAGGGACATACAGGATATACTGCTCCGCATTTCGCGCTTTTCACTCAGTGGCACTGACTGTGACGAATGCCAGGGAGGGAGGGGGAGAAGATTACTTGTGACTCACTGCCGGCAGATTTGAAAGCCTGTTGCACCTATTATCGAGAACATAACTGAGACTGTAACACAGACTATCTACTAGAACAGCTGCGTGTAAACGATGGAGACACTAAGAGATAATTTCGGTTGCATTGACATTGTTGATGCTGCTCAGAGAAATATATTAAAAACACAAACCTCCGTTGCTTCTCTCCCATGCTGTAAACATTGCCTTACATTATTAATCTCGTACAATATAGAGAATAACTATAGCACTGGTACTTTTCTAAAATTAGCTTGCATAAGTTTGGAAACGTGATAGCTGATGTTAGCAATGAAATGGTACCACAATAACGAAAACGTAAAACTGTTATTACACTGGAAGGAACACTCGAAATTTCGGGTTCAGCCACCGTAGGAGTTAGAACGCACTCAGAAGGGTGGGGGGTGAATTTCAGTTGGTTGTCAAATACAATTTCACCGCTAGATGGGAGAAATTCTTACACACTGAGGCTTTAACTAGGCTTTAGAGGTACTGGTATGTGGATGTTTTTACCTTTGGACAGAACCAGGCTGTTCTCAGTCCTTATGCTAAACTAAGCTAACTGTCTCTGGCTTCATATTCCGTGTACATACATGAGGGTGGCATTGATCTCATTATATAACTCTTGGCAAGAAAGCAAAAAAGCTTATAAAATCCTGAACTATATCTACATTACAGTATAGTACATGGAGGCGATTGTGCCTGCATGAATTTGAGAATTGCACATAATCCCATTTTTTTCATAAAAGTCCAATGTCACAGCTGCCTGCCTGCATAGGCGTGGTAATTGATATGCTCATTTTCAACATGTGTGCTTCAGAGCGGATTTACAGTCACATGCATTACTGCATGCAATGAAGCAATTAGATGCATGACTGATCGTGACGGGCACTAAGCTGTTTATCATTTGTTTGTGTATTGCAGGGTGACTGAGCACATATGGAAAGTTCTGTAACTGGGAACTGACTAACTGTTTGCCAGTGTCTGAGCAGCTCTACTGCCTCCTCAATAATAAACAATAAAACATAACTCATTTACTTTCATGGCCATGTTTTCAGGAATTATTATTAAAAAAAACAGCACCATTTTTACTGTTGATACTTCAACGTTCTTAGAAATTGTGGTCATAAACAAACAGCAGGATATTGTTTCAGTTCAGAGTTATCCCATCTCTTCTTTTTTTTCTGCATTGCTTTTTCTGACTTGTTTATCTGAGTGAAATGTAGGGCTTGTGTGCAACATTTGCTTATTAATTGCAGCTGTACAGAGGAAGACGTCTGGTTGTCTACATTCTTACATCAAAGCCTTTTGTACATGTTTTTCCCTTCAGTTTCACTTTTAGTTTTGCGCAGTCAGTTATACCGGGATGGTAGAACTGACGGCACAAAACTGCTGTTCCAAAACAGGACCACATATTTCTTTCCTGCAGAATATAATGGGTGGAGATGTCTGGTCTCCTCAGGAAATTGCTCCCACATCCCAGACAAAGTGAGAGACCATTCCCACACCCATTCTCAGACAATGAATTTGAAACGCATGCTACAATTAAACAATAAAATAAAAGATGAAGTCATATGCCTTAGCTGAGCAAAATTGACAGAGCATATTGTGGTGAAACTTCATGTTGTGATCTTTATTTCACAGAAGAGAAAAATCACAGACAAAACCAAAACATTTTCACCATTATGTTACTGTGAGTTACAAAAGAAAGTGTTTATGGCTTTAGAGGTTGAGTGGCCAGCTGGAGTTGGTTTCCGTGTACATTGTGTTTGTATGCAAGTGTTTATGTGGAGGGGAGATGGAGCCTCTGCAGCAGAGGCCTCATGGCTCTGTCCTGCCCACCCCTGCACTCTATGAGGCAGTGTTTTGGACCGGGGCCCAGGACCAAGCCGAAGGCACGCTGGTCTGCTCCAGCCTCTCCAGAGCGCCGACTCTCACTGACATTACATCAGCTGGGGAGACATAGTAGACTGTGTGTGTGTGCTACAGTGTAGATGCTCCTTTGAGCTTGCTGCTCTGAAGCAAAACAAAGTGTGCTGCAGATCGTCTTTTCTCCTGGTTCTGAAACTGTGAAGTGTCATCAGAAGCTGCCCTTCAGTGAGAAAAGGCAGCTAACCATGGCTGTGCGCATCATACATGGGATGGAAGACCTGGTGGCATCGGGCAGCCAGCTCGTCTGGAGTCTGGCGCATCAGACCCTGAGGAGGTGGTACAATCGTGGGCTGATGCCATGCAGACGCTTCCTAGAAGCTTGGTTCAGGATTGGAAAATGCTACCAGGTATGACAGCTCCTTGAGCAATGGCAGTATAAATTATTCTTTTAAAAAGAAAGAACTTTAAATAAAGCAGGTTTTATTGATTGCTGTATTGGCAGCATATGGGATTAATTATTGTGCCAGATGGATTTCTTTGATTATACCCATTTCATTTTTAATGGCTCCGATTACCTATAATCTCCCTTAACTTTCCTCAAAGTGATGTGAGTCAATACTTTTTCCTCATCTGGCTCATTAGTGTATGCATGTGTTTATTTGTTTGAATGTGAAGAAACACAGGCTGCCTCTTGTTGAGTCACAAACACTGTTTTTTAACAAGGGTCTCTCCCTCAGCACATATGGCAGTCATTAGAAAACAGCATGACCAGCTGTTTGATCTGGCTGTTGAGGAGAGCTTTCAAAGTTGTCTTTGAAATGCATTGTTGCTGAAACACCTAAACACTGTCTGTGTGGTTAACAAATACTACTTGAATGCCCTTTATAAACTTGAAAGTGTTCATTATTTTCTTATTTGCTTTTCCCCAGCATATACTGCCATGTAGACCTGGGCAATATATCGATATTATATCGATATCGTGATGTGAGACTGATATCGTCTTAGATTTTGGATATCGTAATATCGTAATATGGCATAAGTGTTGTCTTTTCCTGGTTTTAAAGACTGCATTACAGTAAAGTGATGTCATCTTCTGAACTTACCAGACTGTTGTAACTGCTCTATTATTTGTCTTTACCCACTTAGTCATTATATCCACATTACCGATGATTATTTATCAAAAATCTCATTGTGTAAATATTTTGTGAAAGCACCAATAGTCAACACTACAATATTGTTGCAGTATCAATATCGATGTATTTGGTCAAAAATATCGTGATATTTGATTTTCTCCATATCGCCCAGCTCTACACCAGCATACTGCCCTGTGAAAATGTAATTTGTATACGGGACTGTGTTATAGTTACTAATACATAAAGGTAATAAAAGCAAGAAAAATTGACGAGGTGACAAAAAATACAATATTCAGATCAGTGGAAGTAGTAAAATCCTAATGTAAAAAGTAAGTTGTAACTGTAGTTCCTAAATAAATGCAGTGGAATAGAAAATACAAAATGTCCTTCCGAAATGTAGCAGAGTAGAAGTATAAAGTAGTATAAAATGCAGTGTGAGCCCAGCTCAGCCTGATCAGGTCAGCGTGGCTGGAGGTTGTGTGAAGAGAACACCATCGGGGCCTGTAATGACAGAGCTTAGGGGGATGACCTCCCTGACACAGTTGTGACGTTTTCTTTTTATCATCTGGGACCTCGCTCTGAAGCTCAGGTCCTCACTTCAGCGGGACTGAGGGCAGCCATCTCTGTCAGTCTTTCAAAAAGAAAATGGAAATTGTCTTTGAAACGTAGCAGATTTGCCAGTGCTACTTTGTTAATGCAATTGTGAATATTAGATCTATATCAAAGGACACACAAAATCCTCATATTTTTAGATTAGATCAGATTAGATTCAACTTTGTTGTCATTGTGCAGTGTACAAGTACAAAGACAGTGAAATGCAGTTTGCGTCCAACCAGAAGTGCAAAAAAACAGAAAAGTGCAATGTGATTTTCAAGTGTAGACAGGTGGTGCATAGGCAGGACAAGAAATATATTGCAGTGTTATAAGAGCAGAATAAATAAATATGGCTATGTAATATGAGCAGTGTAAGAACAACATGTACAGATATGTGTAATGTAGTTGCAGTGACATTATACTAGTAGTAAGAATAATAGATATAGAAATATGCATATTGAGTGTTTTAAGGATTCATTTAATATTTTAGGAATTCTTTGAAACGTGGTTGAGTTTTAAGGACAAAAGACTTGGATTTGGAGTAAAAATGCACATATTTTGAAGGTGAATCTAAAATTCCATGGCTGGCTGTGAGCTTGAAATCAGACTGTTAACTAAAGGCCTTTGTCCATTTACGTTTTGATGTCACTGCCCTGCAACAATGCAGCATTGATAGATGGGAAAGGATTGTGCCCTGGACAGCCACAACAACTCATGAAGGGGTTACTTTAGTGATTAATCCCAGAGTAAACTATGGAACACATGTACTACTGTAACTGCCGCAATTATCTTCACTATCAAGACAAATCAAATAAAAGTGTGGGTTTTCATTGAGGTTAATAGTAGTTCTTATTTAATTTTTTCTCTTCTTTTGTCGGTGAGAAAGATTCTTGCCTCCTCTGGACCACTGAGATATGGAGCTTAACAGTCCCGCTGTGCAGACAGTAGATGCAGTGGGCATGGTGTTGAAATATGGGACTTCAGGGCAAAAGTTAACATATAAGCAAGTTACCGTGACTGCGAATGAAACCCTTTGTTGAGATGTTTAGCTGTAATGCCAGAACTGTAAATCTCATTGAGGTTTAGGGTGTTGAAAAACAACAAAGTTGAAAAATAGCTTGTGCAGTATGAAAGTGAAATGACAGATCTGTTGTGGTGCAGAGAACAATATGTCCTAGTAGAGTTAAGTTTAACAACAGAAGGCGTCTTCCCGCCCTGCGGTCACGCTGGACGATAACATGACCCTTACTTTCCAACACAGAAGCCAAGCAGTTGGATGCCACATGTTTTTATTTTTTTTATTTTTTACAGAAGTCACACACACACAAAAAAAGCATCCTGGACACATTCCTTGGCAGCAAACAGCATCCACTCAACAGGAACACAAGCCATTTAGGTTCTTTTAAGTGTCGCTGATATCAAACAGTACTGCTGTTTTAACATGAAGATAATACAGAAGGCTTACAGAATGATGGAATAGATTTGCATCTTTTTATAGCATGGGCAAGACCCTTTTTCTCACTCTGTACTAATCTCCCAACCTCTAAAAGCATATTTAACACATTAAAGCTGCTATGTGTAGAATTTTAATATGATCATAATGCATTTTTCCAAATATTCTGATGGAATAAGTATTTGTTACTTTAAAAAAAACAAAAAAACAGTCCTGGTGGAAATTGGTGCTTTTAGCCCACTCAAGGGTACTGGCATGCACTGCTGTCTGCCACTGTCTTCTTTTTGATACTGCCACTGGAGGGTGCCAACGTCAGGAATTTTAAAATTCACTGAGTGGCTTTAATTATGTGGCTATATTCTATTAGATCTGGTCAACCAGACCTTGCCTTTATCCATGTGATGAGTTTATGGACCATAACCAGTGATGTGGTATTAAATATTAAGATTAAGATTCAACAATAAGATGTTAAGTACCTCAAACCTGTCATATTATGACTGTTGAGAGAATAAATAACACAAATGAAAAATGTAGTTCATAAGCAACTAGAAGGACACTCGGAGACCGCAGACATCTGCCAAGGCATGCCCTATCTCGCAATGTTAATGCAGTATGAATTCTCACAGTTGGGAACTCATTTTTCTGATTATTATGACACCACATGAATGCAGCACAAACTCACCATCTCACAATGGTAATGAAAGTGAAAACTAATTTGTGTATTCCCTCAATGATTTGGATCCGCTCCAAAATGTAATGGGTTCTTCCTTGGCCCATGCTACACCTTTCCACCAAGTTTCATTTAAATCGGGCCAGCAGTTTTTCCGTAACCCTGCTAACAGACAAACAAATCAGCAAACATACAGACAAGCTGAACCGAAAAACATAATCCTCAAAACAAAACAGACCTTTGCTCGAAACAACACACTCAAGTTACAGCCTTACTTGGTCTGATATGACCAGTAGTTTTATGGTGGCTACAGTTAGCGAACTTTAAGTTAGTTTGAATGCTTTCGTACTGAAATTAATTTAAGTGAACAACTCCTGCAAATGTAAAGGTGGGTAAAGTGGGTTTTGCTTGCATTTTCCAACTATTGTGTATTGAGATTGCATCTCATCAACAGCACTCCAACGGATAATATAAACACCATGGCATCAGAATTTGTACAAAGAATTAAAAATATTTTAAGATATCAGAATACGAGCCTGAATGTTGGCAACAGCTTAACACACTGAAACATGACCTAACTAATATTTATCACCACACAATAATAGTTCTACCTTGTCCTGCATTGAAAGGCAGTTATGCTGACTGCAACGGATTGAATCCTAAAGCCATTCATCTTAAACAATACAGCGGAAATTCAATTAAACTGCACCAGGACTTCATTGTCTTCCGGTTTTGTTTCTTATAGGCAGAGGAACACATGGGATGTTGACATTTCAGTGATTTCATTAGACCAGTGTTGTTGCAGAGGAAGGATGTGTGGATAGAAAGACAATAGCATTGTGGCAAAAAAGCCTTAATGGCAAAAGAAACTCAGTCTTTGTTTATAATTCACGATGCACCTATAACGAGCTGATTTATGGCTGAAATATTTCTGCGCCTTTTCTTCTTTCTTTTTTTTACACTTTATACAAATAAAGATGATGATATTAATAATAATAATAATAATAATAATAATAAATTGAATTTATATAGCGCTTTTCATAGACTCAAAGTCGCTTTACAGGGAGCTAGAATATGTATGTAATATTGCAATGACTTTGATGTTTTGGAGCGTGGAACCCGTATGGACAGTTGCCTGATGGCTCCTCTTACCTATTCATTCAGCACAAAGACAAACATGATATTGAGGTGAGTCACTGTTCAACTCCAGAAAGAAAAGTAGCCCTTTTATCCCCTGGGTAAAATAGTGGAAGCACAGCTTTGAGTGGAGAGGTACAGGTGGAGACAGTTTGCTGTGTTATTTTGCAGGAATTGTCATGTCTCATGTTATCTGTCCTCCTCTAGATGACAGAGGGCCGTCTGTGTCAGGTTCACCTCCTTGATGGCAGGAAGATGGAGTTACTGGTTCAGGTAGAGGACATTTTCTGCTTGGCTCCTCAGACACATATTATGCTGCACGCCCTGCAATATTATGTTGATGTACTGAAATTGTGTTGGATTTAATGGTGTGTCATTAACTATTGTAAAGAGGTCTTAATCTCACTTCCCATGGCTCCTATTTTGCTTTTATTTAATGTCAAATTGATTGTGTGTGTTAAATGTGCCAGTATACACTTGTTTTCCATCTTCCGTCGTTTTATATTGTGTTTCACAGTGTCTAGCACATGAAGTTTGAGTCAGCAAATGATCTAAACTGAACTCTTGTGTTTTGATCTAAACTTTCCAGCCCAAGCTGTTGTCCCGTGAGCTGTTAGATTTGGTGGCCTCACATTTTAACCTGAAGGAAAAAGAATACTTTGGGTTGTCTTACATAGATGACACGTGAGTACCTTTCTGAATATAATAGGCATTTTTAAGACAAAAAGTGCAATGTCTTAGGTGTGTGTGTGTGTGTGTGTGTGTGTGTGTGTGTGTGTGTGTGTGTGTGTGTGTGTGTGTGTGTGTGTGTGTGTGTGTGTGTGTGTGTGTGTGTGTGTGTGATTTTATTACATTTTCTTTAAATAGAAGGGACTGGTTGATTTAGAACAAAGTCTTAGTCACAGAAGCTTTAAGAGAGAATAAAAAAGAAGAGAGAAAAATTACGAGCAGTATTCCAACACATGATTGGTTCTTCTATCCCTGATCAGTGGCCAGAATAACTGGCTCCACCTGGATCGTAAAGTCCTTGATCATGACTTCTCCAAGACTTCGGGGCCTTTGGAACTCAAGTTCCTGGTGAGGTGAGTGCTGTCACTGCAAAAGCTTGCCAAACGTGGAATACTGCTGTGTTTTTGTTTTTTTTAATTGTCAATCTCAATCATTTAAATATTAGACTGAGTTGTAAATAGTAGAGGCCTAATATGAAGCTTGGTGTATTGGGAGCTTTATGGCCTCCAAGGCTTGTCCTGACCAGCAGGTGGCAGTGATGGAGCACAGTTTACACAGTCTCACTGTGTAATTGCTGAATTATATTGAACACACAATGAAGTCTGTAAATAATGCTGAGGCACTGGCAAAATGCATTGACATCTACTTTAAGTTAACCTTGCTGACCCAAACAACTCTTGACAGGTTTTATATTGAGAAGATCACTTTTTTGAAAGACAACACAACAGTGGAGCTGTTCTTCCTGAACGCTAAATCTTTAGTGTTCAATGTAAGTGTTTTAAGTATTTATTCTCTAAAAACTTGTCTCATATTTATTTTTATAATCAAATTTGGCATGCCCTTTAGTTCCAGATCAGAACACAATTGATTGCCTTATGAAAATATGTCTAATTCAACTGATCTGCATCATTCTTAATTTACCATAGACTCATAAGAAAAAGATTTCAATCAGCTGAGGGTTATAAATTGCACACATAGACTGTATAGCCTACAGGTTGCACTGGTTGGTTATATGTCTTACGACTTTTTTGAATGTACATTATTTCCTAAAACTTAAAGTCCTTTATTTTCATTACTTAATACTCTTTCCTCTTTATACTGAAACGTTGTGCATACATACAATTTACAATATTTGACAACGATAGCATGCTATTGAGGAAAATGTCTCCGTAATCTCCATAGACAGTTGGTAATCTCACACTGCTACGGAGATCTCAAACGGTTATTCAGATGCTGCCTTCAAGTGCTGTTGGAAACTTTAGACAATGTTATTGATTCACTGTCATACGTTATTGTTAAATGCAATTGTTAAGCATTCCATTCAAACACTGGGGTTTGGATTTTATGGTTTGCAGGCAATGATTTAAAATTGACTGTGTTGCTTTCAAAAGCATTATAATAGAGTGCAAAAAGCTAAATGTATTCATTCACATGAGAGTTGTAGCAGGACCAGTCATTCCAAGTAATTCCTGTACACAATTTGAAAACATAGGCCAAATTGAACATACTATTCGTGTCGTTTTTTTAATGCATATTAATAAATCTGACTGTATTCAAATGAATGTATCAGGTGCGTAAAGTTTGGTGGAATATAAAAATATACCGACAAGTGGTAGTTATTTTTGAACCCGCACGAGGAGCAAGTGAATGCAGCATGTGATCAAACAGTGCAGTGCAGTTTTTTTTCGCGGGGAGAGCTGACTGGTCACCATGGGAGACGGAGACTGTTGAACCTGCTTTCGGACCGTACCACTTTACCGAGGGGGCTGTAGTTTCAGGCAGGACCTTCAACTAGGCTTTCTATGCGCCAGTGTGTGTTTTCGTGTATAGAAAATGTCATGCTAACTCAGGTGCTAAAAAACAGTAGGGAACACACTTCACGGAGAGTTAAAAACACCGTATTGCCTCTGCGGCAGTGGTTCAGTCCGTAACTGTGGAACCGAGGTACGGGACGGTCGGGAAGATTTTCTCTCAAGTCAAGTGTCTCGGACAGGCTGCAGTTTTGTGTGCATGTTTTTCTAAAAAAGACCCCGTTAATTTTTACCAATTTTACAACAGGAGACCATCGAAGTGGAGAGTGAACATGTTTTCAAGTTAGCCGCATTCGCATTACAGGTAAGAAAGAGTTTGTCGCAGGCTTTAATAGACTGAAATGTTGTTACTAAATCCAAACGTAGCTAAATAAAGACGGCGCTCACGGTGCATAAAACATTTGAAAACAGTTGTCTCTTGAGGATGCTTCCGTCGGAGCTTTTGTTAAAGACACTAGCTAGCTAGCCCTTTTATATTAATACTGGAATCTTAAACATGATTGTGTTTCGAGGTTATTGGATCAAATTAAATGTGTAGATGTTTTTAACGTGTAACGTTAACGTTACCCTTGTTGCAGATTAGGCAGGTAACGTTAGCTCACATTAGCATAACGTTAGTTAACGTTAACAGTTTACTGGGCAATTAGCTAGTAACGTAACGTTAAGTGTTGCATTTTCTTATATGCTTTTACTAACTGCATTATTTTCCCTTTTAAGGAGGCCAAAGGAGAATACACCAGGTAAGAAAGTATCCAAACTAACACGTATCCAAACTAACACGTAAACCACTTAATGTAGAAAAGTGTTAATTTTTCTTGTTGTGACAAGGTTTTTGTCATTTAAAACATGTTTTGGTTTTGAGTAAGCAATTCAGGATAAATTAGCTGGGAAGAAAAAGTAATAGTAAATACTAAAGTAAATACTATATGTTTTTGTCTTTGTTACATGTAACTTTACTAACATTTAGATATATTTTGCTGTGTTGGTATTCACGGACATCCATAAACCTTTTCATGAACTTGTACAGTTGAATGCAAACTCTGCACAATTTGGTGTTTGTTTCTGTACTCTGACAACAAAGCAGGGTCTTGCTTGTCAAGTTGTTTGATCAGTGCTCAGTGTACAAATGATGACTGTGTATAGCCAGTTAATGTTCAACTTAAAACTCAGATTTTATTTCATGCTGTACTTCCCTCAGTTAATAATTCCCTTGATTTGTTGTAACATTGAACTGCCGGCTTGCTGCCATCCACATGGTCCAAGCATTGCCTTTGAATCAAACACTTTTGTTCTTCTGTCACACTATTGCCTGTTAAGGCAGATGCATTGTGTTTACACTTTAAACAATGCCCTACAAAGACAGTTATTTTCTCACATGCTGTGATTACATCACCTCTTAATAAATGTCACATATCCTGACAAACACAACATATGTGACACTTGTACAACTACGTGGACATTGTGTACACAATTTATTCGGTGACACTGGTGGAAGAGACTGTACAAAACCTCAATAATCTGTTCACTAGTTGAGATAATGTTTTCGTAGTGTGCCGTGAGGCTTGACCTGCCTCAAGAGTTGATAAGGTATGTTTTTTTGCCAGCCATAGGACTGAAGGGCATTGGCTGTGATTAGTCAACACTGTTCTGTCTGATTGAGTGACTGAGCAGGTTGATGCAGCACAACCTGTGTTTTCCTAGTGCTGTGCCTCTAAAGGCCTCTCTGTCCATTATGTGAACACAAAGATTTGTGCTCTGTAAGGAATTGCACGTGTATGGTTTGCATGGCGCTACATGCAATGCTGAAAATGCAGTTTGACCCCTTGTCAAACCATTGTCTTTGTTCTCTTGCAAAGAAAAAGAAAATTTGGCTGCATCTGCTTGTGCTCATTAACAGCCCCATTATTTACAGGCATGATTGATCTGATAAATGTTTATTATTATTAATTGCAGGCAGCTTTAGTACAGATTTATATCTCATTGTTTTGATTTAACTTCACCCTGAAGTGTAGTGTGCAGTCTGAACTTTCAGCTCATGTGGGTGTGGGGATGGGCTGTACTTTGTTCTGACTCTGAAAGCACAATAAAAGACAACCTGCCAACAAATCTGGTAGAATCAGCAAGGATTGGAGTGTGTTCAAATCAAGCTGTTTTTTTCTTTTTTAATTTACACAGATACTACTTTCTCAATCTGATTATGGTTTCTAAATATTGTGTTGTAAGACACCCAATAACACACAATACTGTTTCCTCAAACCTTTCTTACTTACCAACATCTGACACTATTATTGTAGTGATGCATCCCACCCTGTCCTGTGGCAATATTTCTAATTTCTGTCTGCAATGTCCTTTACTTCTTCGAAAGAACAGGCCTGGTAAATCCCCTCATAAAGCATACAATATAAATGTTTCTTCTCTACACTGTATCAGCAAAGGGCCCTGGAGCAGTGAGATTAGCTGTGAAGGAGTTAGGGAGACCTCCTCCTACAGCCAGCTGTCTTAAGAGGGATGAGCTAGACCCCACTGTCATATGGTAGACAACTTGGCGTCAGGAGGACTCACTGCTATTGTGGTGGTGTGGGCCAACCCCCTGCTGTGCATTGAATTAATGCACCATCAGGTTTCACATTGTACTTGTATCAGAATTCCCTTCGCTATGTCAGTATTGCACTGCATCGTGTACTGATTCACACCACCTGCAGGTATAATCTATGCTGAACGCAACAAGTTACAACTCCTCTCTGGAGGTTGATGAAAGGGATTGTGGAAAACGTAGGAAATCACTGAATTGATTGACGTCTTTAATTATGCCACAGTTTAGGAGTAACCGAGCAGGGAGTTTTTCTTGTAATTGTAATCAGCTTCAAAAGTGAGCTACAGACATTGTCTATGCCACTACAAATGAACTGCTATAATTTGAAATGGACTTTAACACAATGTCAGTTGTGTTCAAAGTTTACCCACATGAACTAATATAACACCCAGTTTTGGTCCTCCTCAGTTCTATTTGCAGGTGTAGCCTGTAGTTAGTGGTTCATTCACAGCAACAGGCTCTCTCATTGTGTTCCCTCCACAGCCACCACGTCTCAGCCTCGTGGAATAGCTGACGCATGAGTATTATCTTTCCCCACGCTGGGTAGGCTGCACTGGGCTGGGCTGCACCGGGTGTAGGAATTGCCTCTACGCTGCAGGCTGCGGGGAGATAACAGACGTGGTAATGAATTCCAGATTGCTGACAGGGCAGCGCGGCTGTGGAGTAGAACACCCTGACAACACCAGGCCCCAGCTCCCCATAAAATGTATGCCATCAAACACACAGCAAAGTGCCGTGGCAGCAAAACCCAGTCAACCTAGGATAGGTAGCTACAGACAAGAGTGATTCAAGTGCCTCTGCCCTTGCAGCAGTTTACTCTTGGTTTTGTTTAGTAAGCTGGTTCACATTACTGGTTCGCTATTAAATTCCATTTCTCGTTAAAGAGGAAGACTTAAATTGATGTTCAAGGTCAAATGGCCATTGGCCTGAAATTATCCAGTACTTATTTGTAATGTTGAGGTTGTTGTTGTTGTTAGAGCTGGTACAATACTTGAGGATGTTCTAATGGTTTGTATCATGTATGGTCTGACCTACACATTTGAGTTCTGTCTCAGAGGCCACCGACTGTTTCGTAAAAGAGTTGGGGCTCGTACAATACTCCTCAGCACAGGGAGAGGTTGCCAAGTGCTTGTGAATGGCTTTTGTTCTGGTCTTCAGTGGACTGGCTCACCAAGCCCAGAGCCCTTTTTTGTCCAGCAGAAACTGAAGACCCAGTAATTCCTCCTACATGATGTTGGGAGTGACTCATAGTTCACTATCATAGACCTTGACAGTGACATACACCATAATTTGTACAGATACCATAGCTAGTTTCTGTGTTTATTACTTGAAGCCTCTGCTTTAACATTTTTGGCAGAGTTTGTGGATGAGACTAACTGTACCTGTTGCATCTATCACGGTGTTATCATTGGCTGATCTGTGAAGGTGAATCAATATAAAGTAGTTTGTCTACAGTACATAGAAAAACTCTGGAGTGCAGCATTACTGTTGAGAACCTTAAATGAAATGGCTTTGATTTTTTTTTTTTTTTTTTTAAGATTTCTTGCCAAGCCTCTTTAAATGCTCTCTATGACTTAAAGGCCCTGCATGTGCTTTTATAATTTAAGTCTGGCAAGACATGAGTAAAGCTCACATTTAGTTATGGCAAGCAGAAGCCTACTTCTCTTT
Source organism: Gymnocephalus cernua (assembly GCA_023631565.1). Taxonomy (NCBI): domain Eukaryota; kingdom Metazoa; phylum Chordata; class Actinopteri; order Perciformes; family Percidae; genus Gymnocephalus; species Gymnocephalus cernua. The sequence goes on along the minus strand of CM042428.1, from coordinate 35,798,936 downwards.
ATAGATAAGAAAGATGAAAACAATATCCTCACACTGCACCTTTTCTAAAGGTTAGCAGACGTGAATTATTGCTGTCATAGAAATTCAAACCACACTGTGAAAGTACAAACGTATGGAGACGTGTTTTCTACATATTTTTAGACTTTAAGTTGAGATTCTGTAATATTAGGGATGCCTCCATTGATCGGTCACTGATCATTATCGGCCGATATTCAGTAAAAATACGATATTGGGAGTTAGGCAATAATGGCACCCACCCATATGACCGTGAAAGTCAGATGGCATTATTACATTGCATATTATAGTTACTGTAGGCTAAAGTTGCTTGCTGCATTACTCCTTGGGAATTCTTGTACTGCTCTGTTGATTTAACAGACTAAATAAAAGAATGTTGTTGAAAGAATAATTGTGATTTTTCATTTTAAAGTGTAGAGTATGTATAGAGAATGAATGTTATTGTCAATAATTTTGGTATGGGGCGCCATCTTGTGAGTACAGGCTCTGTTTACCTGTGCCTGCAGGGTTTTTTCTTCCCTTCATCAGATTTAACCGTTTGAAACAACTTTTTAGCCAAACAAAAGAAGGTAAGCAGGTAACTACCGTAGCAGGCACAATTCAACAGAGCGCGTCCTCACAAGATATCACCACTGTACCAAAATTAAATACAGCCTGATATCAACTTCACAGTCTCTCTAGCCTTGGTTACGCTGCCACATGGTGGAGATCCCAATACACTACAAAGTGTCAAACAAAAGAAAACAACAAATACGATCGGTATCGGCCGTTTATTAGCTGAAATGGCTCATCAACGATCGGCAATTGGTATCAGTGGCAAAAAAAAAAAAAAAAAACGTGATTGGGGCATCTCTTAAACATTTACTTTACTTTCATTGTGGTCTGCATGCTGGTCTGGAGCAGTTCAGATCATAACAGGGCCTGTATAGGAGAGTAATTGGTCAATGATAACGTGTCTCATCCATCAACCATATGATTTTGGTGCTTTGTTGTGTCTCTCCCAGTGCTCTAAAGCCCACTACAGACCAAGCCGAAAATCGGCCGTCGAACAGTCTGGCGAGGTCAGTGACTCGATTCTGTTCGGTGTGTTCCGTACCGTCGTCCGTTGGAAGGGCCATCGGCCTTTGTTTTCACCAATTTGTAGGGCATAGTCGGGAGTGCTCAAATGACCAATCTGATTGGTAGAGTGCTTACCCGGAAACAGGGAGCCGAATGGCCGTGACTACAGTCTCTCAAAATGTGACGAAAATCTTTTAAATTGACCTTTGTCGATCTGAAATGAAGACAGATTCAGCAACTACGTGGCCTATTTCTCGCTTAAAATGTTTTCAGAAACACGTTTTGATGAACTATTTTAGTACAATTTGAGATTGTATTCTGAACAAGTCGCCATTAATGGCCGTTTGAAAAATCCAAAATCCGGATGCAGCAACCAGACCAACGCGTCCGTCCAATCAGCTGCCGGTTTTCATTTTTGGCCGACAATACAGATTAGCGCCACCTGCTGTTATGGAGATGTATTACGTCTCGTCTCCTCGGTGCGTTCTCTGGCATGCTTTGACCAATTCGAGGAGACAGTACAAATGCCTTTTCTGCCGATGGTCTCCCCGTCTCGTCTGTGTGTAGAGGCCTTAAAGCATAACTGAGTAACTAGAAAGGGCTCTTGTTATTGCAAAGGAATAGCCTATAAATCTAGATGCACCCTAGCGGCAGCAAATTTAATTTGCAGCTAAGGTCAGTCTCCGTTGGCTTGCGAGCTGGAAAAACCCAAATTTTGGGGGGCCAACCACATCGTGTATAGAGTCGGGGGGGCGGCTTATGGCTGCTGCTGCTAGCGAACAGCGGCCTTCTGGAAGACTTGGAGTTAAGCTTTTCTTTGAGAAAAGAACAAAGAACAGCACTGAAGTAATTCTTAAAAAAGGAAGATGTGTTCGGAGTTTTGCCGACCGGATACGGCAAAAGTTTAATCTATCAACTAGCTCAGCCACCTACTTCGTTGCTCTGCCTGGTTGTAGCGCTATCCTATTGCATGCAGAGGGAGTTTGAAAGCCCTGTAAATGGTGAGTTCCCAGACCCCACATCTTGATGTTTTTTTTTTTTCCAGTGCTGAGATCGCCAGTTCAGACCTGAAGCAGCTCCCAGTTCTGCCCACCAGAGTATTAAGGGAGCACCCATCTCTCAATTACTGGTAAGTTGGAGGGGGGGTTCATACTTGTAGTTCAACCAATGCCACAGCCAGGGTGGTACGGGCCCTCTCTGATGGGTTGACTAATTAATTACATGTCATTTTTGGATTTTTTTTATCCAAAGCGACTTACAATTGCCATATATCAGAGTTTGCAAACTTGGAGCAACTGGGGGTTAAGTGTCTTGCTCAGGGACACATTGGTTGATGTATCGCAGTGGGAATCGAACCCAGATCTCCCACACCAAAGGCATGTGTCATATCCACTGCGCCACCACCATCCCTATTATGTTTGACCATTAGCCCTGCGACAGCCACTGGCTATCTAAAGGATTTCTGTCTGTCTCCTCAATCCACACTGCTGTTTTTCATCATCTGCTTGCCCCTCCTCTTCTGGCTAAACGGTCATCTGAGGCTGCTGCAGCCTCTGAAGCGGCTACATTCAGTTAAATATCCAAATTAAAATCATAGACTTAGGGTGCATGAGTGAGCGCATGAACACTTCTGTCTCTGTCTCTTTCTGTCTGTTAAGCCGCAGTGAGTTTGCAGTCTCACTATGCGATTAAAAGGGATGATTACAGTGGGAAGTAAATAGGATGCATTTACAGGGGAGGTAGATGAGAGCCATCAGCAGGCCAGTAGGCCAGACTGCATTTTCTGCATGAGCAGACAGAATGTGTGTCAAAGAAAGAGTCCCCTCACAATCCCTCTGTGGCTGGAATGTGATGGATTAATTATTAAATGTTTTATCTATCCATTTTCAGTGAAGACAAAGTGATTGAACATTACAAGAAACTGAAGGGACTGACCAGAGGACAATCCATTGTGCAGTAAGTTAAAAACAACTATAATATTTTTATGTTTAGAAATTATTTGAGTTTGGACACTTAACTTGTGTGCCCCTTATGCACTACTGCCTCTGATGCATTAAGCGTGAATTATACTGACCGTTCCTAAGCTGGCGGGCGCCATCGTGATGTCATGGGATTGCTGTAACTGTGTATACTTTACACTGGTGGTCGCGACACTAGTTGAACTGGCAGCAGCATTGACGTCAATGGTTCAATTTGATTCAATGACCTACTTCGTCGGATCAAGCCTTTCATTCGCCATAAAAGAACTCATCTTAACCCAGTAAGTTTACACGAGAGACTTGCAGTCACTCTGAGAGTCCTGGCATCCGGTTACCTAGGAGCTCGTTTATGCTTCCTGTTTCCGCTTTGTCACGCGCCGCTGAAAAAAAAAAGTGGTAAATCAAAAAGCAAAAATTTACATCATTTTGACATCACGATGGCACGCACCAGGTTGGGAATGGCCAGTATAATTCACACTTTAGTTCTCCAGCACCTAAGCCAGGCATTCCTCTTTAACCTCATGTGTCGGCACTGCGGGGGCTGTTGTTGTAAGAGGTGGCTGTCACCATGCCAGAATGTGTCATTAATTAGAGGAGGTGCTCTTAGAGTATGCAGCCAGCCAGCCTTGGGAGGATGTCAGTCCTCCACTGTTTTTTTCCTGGGACTGTAACTCAGAGCTATCCCAGGTCATTTACGCTCTGATGATTTGTGCCCTTGAACTGATCAATGGACTTTCCCTCCCTCTGTCACGGCCCTGAAACAAATCAATCAGCTTGCCACTGCAAATGACTGTGGCTTCTCAATGACTGTAGCTTAAATCCCACTCTGTCTGTTGTACAACAGCCACCGGTTGACAGTGATGAAGTGTAAATGCTGGAATTCCTGTTAACCTGTTCCTTTTTCTCTGAAGGTATTTGGCCCTGGTGGAGTCCCTGCCAACATACGGAGTCCATTATTACCCAGTCAAGGTAACAGTGGTACCCTGAGTCATAGAGTAGCATAGCTTAACCTTTGAACAAGCTTCTGTCAACATGCTGTCTTTATTTCTTTCTGTCTGTAATCTAGCACATCAATCTAACCATAATTCACTTAAATGGTTAACATTTTGCTTGATGTTTGACTCATGAGTCCTTTTCCTGTGCTGCAGTCAAAGCAGCAACGCAAATGTTACTGTAGGAATACACAGGACCATACTCTGCCTGCTTGGGTTGGATAAGATAATACAAACTGGCCTAGTACAGAATTGCACCTTAAATAATTTAAGTCAACCATTGTAACATGTTAGTTTAGCATGTTTTAAGTGATTCCTCCAACTTTCCTTATTTCTACCTGCATCCTTTAACTTTCACAACCAAACCTTATTAAATCAAGGTGTCTGAGAAGATCAAACGGTGATGTTAAAATGATTCAGTCAGGCTTGCAGAGATTTTAAGGCCTTTATTTGATCTCTTCTTCTGTTGCTATTGCTGTGAGCCTAATGGGGTAATTGCTTTTTTTCTTTACTCCCACCAATAAAGCTACCTCTAATGAGGTGTGTGTGTGTGTGTGTGTGTGTGTGTGTGTGTGTGTGTGTGTGTGTGTGTGTGTGTGTGTGTGTGTGTGTCATGCAGGATAAGCAAGGAATACCGTGGTGGCTGGGAGTCAGCTATAAAGGCATTGGCCAGTATGATTTGCAGGATAAACTGAAACCGAGAAAGGTAGGTCAACCTCTTTTTACAGCTGCTCCATTTGCCTTAATTGTCTGAGTTTTCATTTGGAAAGTTATTTTTTTCAAAGCAAAACTCCACCACTTGAAAAACATTGTATTTTGTTTATTTTTGTGTAGAATTTGTATTTATGTATGTCAAGCATCTAAACTCATTTCATATTACATATTGTAAAGCCCTCTGGGACTAACTTGGGGTTTGGGCTTTATAAATAAACTCAACTTGGTTTTCTTACAGTGACATTTAATACTCAAAGAAGTCAAACACCATTTTTAAATTGTTCACTTTTAATTTCTTGAGGAAGTATGTAATATTGAGCATATACCATAGTATATATGTACTTCAATTGCAGGTTGACAACACAGCTTTCAACACCATGCTTCTTGTTAGCTGGTTAATGATCCATCCACACTGTAAATAGGCATAATTAAGACCCTGGTTCCCATGTCAGTCAGGAGAAAGAGGAAGGCAGATGGGGAAAATATTTTGGAGTATCAGTATGTGCTGTGTGCAATCAAGGCTGTGTAAAAGCAAATACAGTACACTACTAGCTAGGGCTGTATCTGAATATTCGTTCAATGGGCAAGTATTCGATTTTCAATTTTGGGATTCGAATATTCGGTTGTTGTCTTTTTAAACGTGCATGCAGGCTGAAGTTCACTGTGGTATGTTGTCGGAATTAAATTGGTTGCTGCTGGCTAATTTATGCAGCGCTATGTCGTCCATCTCAGCCACTCATCAGACAGGCCAACAAACGCAGGTCTTTTTGTATGTTTTGAATTTTAAAAAAGTTGATTCCGATTACACTTTTGGAGAAACGCAACCCAACGTCAGCCTGCGGTGAACAATCATGTAACCGTCTATTGGACTCGTCAGTCTAGGTATCGCAGCGTCCGAGCCCCATAACGTTACAGTAAACGGGAAACATAATTTGCTATCACTGTCACAAAAATGTTTGAAATACTATGAACTGCCCAGGATTGTGTGCAACAACAGGTGACTGTGTCCTGCAACAACAAAGCAGTCACTTAATCTCTAGCTTTGTCTCTTTTCACTCTCTCTTTTTCCGTGAAATTAAGTTGCCTTCAAGTGCAGTCAGACATGTTGGTTTCCCTTGCTGCTGCTGCCGCCACCGAAGCTTTGAATGCTCACTGTTAAAAAGCACCGAAGCATCGAAGCTCAACAAATAGTATTCGGTACAGCCCTACTACTAGCAATAGGGTTACAAAACAGCTCAACTTGCAAAGTCTGAAGTGGAAAATGCACAAATACCTACACACTCAGCATAAAATAGTGTAGAATTGTCCCGTTTTGATTAAAAAGGTTATCACTCTGGCAGTGTACTATACAAGTAAATTAAAATGCCCTGTGTACATCTGTCTTTTCTTCTGAAAAAATACAATAGTGTACAGTACCCCATATATCAAATCAGTACCTTTTTTTTAAACAATTAGCATGAATTTCACCTTTGACCAAAAACAAACACTTTCTAAATTTAAGATGGATATTAAGCTACTCCTTTAGTCTGTAGAGAGCCCATGTGCCTGTTATAGTGCATCAGTGAATAAAGTACTTTCAGTACAAAAATGTAGTGCTCCTGTACTACAATTTATGAGTTTGGACTTGTGTCTGTGATTACCCTCCCCTTGAGAGGTGTTATTTGATAGTGTCCCAACCAAGCGTTTCTCCCCAGCCTCTTTGATTAGAATCGTCATAGCTGTTGTTACATGGCAGGAACCTGTTGACATAGCAGGGCGTGCTGTTGTTACACTGAGGCATTAATGGGAACAGCCACAGTATGTCTCTCCCCAACCCTTCTAGTGGAACTTCAGGAAGGTGTAATTATAGTTCCCTGTGAGAAGCAACAGGCCTCTGAGACTAGGGTTGGCACTCTGCCAAGCGGGTGGGTGGGTGTTTGGAGTTGGGGGACAGCAATGAGGGTGTTTGGGTGCTGAGAGGGTTTAAAACTAGTTTCTGCCTTCTCCATCTCCTCCACACAGAGGGGACAGAGTTTTTTTATGGGGGAAAATGTATGGCTTTTTACTTACTTCATTGGAATCACTGGAAGTGTATGTCTACTTTTTGCCTTAAAGAGAGTCCTCTTTATCTGGTGAATATTGATAATGCTTCCTGCTTTAGTTCACAGCCCCTGTATTCAACCCATCCCTTGCCCTCTGCCCAGCCCCCCCCCCCCCCCCCTCTCTCTCTCTCTCTCTCTCTCTCTCTCTCTCTCTCTCTCTCTCTCTCTCTCTCTCTCTGTCTGTGTGTCAGTCACAGTTGACCAAACAATACAACACAATTGTCTGTGTAGGGAGCTGGGGGGGCTGGATTTAGAGCTGGGACTGGCGGGAGGTCAGCAGTTGTGTAGTATTTTTTTTAAAATATATTTATACTTAAAAACCAGTGGAAGCCACTTAAATAGCTTAACCTAATTATCTTTTCTGCATGCATGCCACTTGCATCACTCTATATTGAATAGCCTGGAATACAAAAAGCCCGCTCTCCCTTATGGCGTTATTTTTTAGTCAAAAGTTATGAGCGTGTAACACACGCTCACGAGCACATTATGTTATTTCACACGCGCAAAAATGAACATTCAGCTGGCATGATAAAAGTACTCGAGCACAAATTCAACAACCGAGAGGTGTAGGTAGCTGCAAGCGAGCGCCTGGCTACTCTTACTCTGCTTGTACAGTGGAATCCTGCTCGCGCGCAGCTGATTTCTGCTCGCTCGAGTACATGACTTTTGACAATTTGGGGGCTGAAACCAAGGAGGGCACTGACCCTCTTATGATTGGTCACTTTCACACAGGGACATCCTTGATTGACAGCTCTCATTACAGGAAGCACGGAGTCACAGTATCTGACGGAGTTCAGTCATTCAGTTAACACTGCACAGTGGACGGAATGGCGGCGACACCTGAAGATGTAGGCGTAAGTGATATTGATGATATGATGGGGGCTGTGTGTTTGACAGTGTTATAGCAATTTAATCTGAAATTTGTTGAGAATAAACTCATTAAATATTGAGAATAAAGTCGTTGTGTTTTGAGAAAAAACTCATTAAATATTGAGAAAAAAACTTGAAATACAACGACTTTATTCTCAATATTTAATGAGTTTATTCTCAACAAATTTCAGATTAAATTGCTATAACACTGTCAAACACACAGCCCCCATCATATCATCAATATCACTTACGCCTACATCTTCAGGTGTCGCCGCCATTCCGTCCACTGTGCAGTGTTAACTGAATGACTGAACTCCGTCAGATACTTTGACTCCGTGCTTCCTGTAATGAGAGCTGTCAATCAAGGATGTCCCTGTGTGAAAGTGACCAATCATAAGAGGGTCAGTGCCCTCCTTGGTTTCCGCCCCCAAATTGTCAAAAGTCATGTACTCGAGCGAGCAGAAATCAGCTGAGCGAGCAGAAATCCACTCCGCGAGCAAAACAGCACTCCGCGAGCAGGTAGCCCGCTGCGCGCGAGCAGGATTCCACTGTACAAGCAGAATAAGGCGCTCGCTCGCAGCTACCTACACCTCTCGGTTGTTGAATTTGTGCTCGAGTACTTTTATCATGCCAGCTGAAGGTTCATTTTTGCGCGTGTGAAAAAACATAATGTGCTCGTGAGCGTGTGTTACACGCTCATAACTTTTGACTAAAAAATAACGCCATACTCCCTGCTGTGTTTAGAAGTGGCACATTCAATGTGAATACTCTCTTTTGCAGTGTATGTAAGTAAGCACTGTCTATGTAAGCAAAAGGCATAGGCTATGTATTCCAAAGATCTGGGGCCTCATGTATAAACGCTGCGTACGCACGAAAAGCTTGCTTGGTTGTCACAGACACTTTGTGATGTATAAAAAAAAAAACTTGACGTGAGAATGTGCGGGCCGTCACGCAAACTGTTGAGCAGTCGTGAGTGTGCGGTAAGTTAAAAGTGCTGAAAATCACCAAACATTACAAAATAAAGTTTCCACTTCACTTACTGGTGTACGTCTGTGACGTTGTCTATGAAAAAACATATTTATATCCGCTGATACTCCATAAAAGTTTGATCATTTATGTGGCTTATGTTTCACATCTTTCACACTATTAACTGTTTAATCTGCAGGCTACTTAACCTCTGTTAAACATGAGGACGGGAAATGAATGATGAATCCACTTAGAAAATACTTTCAGTCATCCTCTGTATTTCCTATAGATGAAATATCTTACTCACTGTGCAACAAAAAGATCGGCACGGAAAAATGTAATAGCCTATATTACATTTGTAAGTCTGTAGTTACTGAGGCTCAGACATCCATGGCGCACGGGAGGCGGGACGCATGGCTCCATCTCCCCAGGAACAAACGCTGTGTCGGGTGGGCAAACTCATGTGATGCGTAATTGATCCCGTGGATGATTTGTAGGCTATTAAGTGAACAAGGTGTACCCGGTCCACCAAACACTGGGCCGTCTTAACTGTCTTAATTCTGCACATATTTCTGTTACTGTAGTCCTATTTACTATTTCATTATTTCATCCATGCGTGGCGCAGCGGATCCATGCGCACTGTCACCTGCCGTGGAGACGTTGGCCTCGCTAACCTCTCCTCTGATTTGGATCTCTCTCGCACTGGACTCAGTTTCACTGAGTCTAGCCTACTAACACTTAAAATAAATGGCATTACATCGGTGGGTTCAAACTGCTTATTGTGCGTCATTTGGATTGACACTGAGATGCATGTTGTTCTGTAACTGGTGTGGCGCTGCCACTATTCTCTTGATTTCCACTTCGACATTAGACATTGTTTATGTCTGCCATGTCTGCAATATTTCTGCCATGGTTCGATGCATTCACCGCCTGGTCAACATTTGCCACTCTCGGCATTTTCTTGTATTGCTTATCCAAGATGACAAACCTCCAAACAGAAAAACATTTCTCGCCTCCACCTCCGCGATCAGCACCTCAACCTCACAGTCGGTGAAGTTTTTTTCTGTCTGCAGCGGGATAACCCGTTGTGATTGGACGAAGAATGACGTCGGGCGCATTTATAGTAATTTCCATGTCCATTTATGGGAGGAGGCAAGGCGGGGTCGGTGGCTCGTTCATGTGCGCTCAATTTCACGTTGATTGTGATGTATAAAGGAAAGGGGCACAGGACCTGGCGTACGCCTGGTTTTATACATCTGAATATTTCTGTGCGTAGGTACTTTTCAAGTTTTGGTCGTACGCCATCTTCTGGTATGAAAGCTGCGCAATCTTTTATACATGAGGCCCCTGGAGAGGACAAAGAATAAAGAGAAGATGCCAAAGGGAGAAACAACATGTTGTTATTTAGGAAGAGGATATATTCATTAAACTATTTAGTGTGAGGAACACAAATGGAGGACCGCAACAGTGCTTAGACTAGAAAAGTGTGTCTCCAGGACATGATGGTACTAAAGCAGATGGCAAGGTGAGACTTAATTCTTCCTGAAATAAACCAGGAGACTTTTCTGTCTCTCTTCCTCTCTGTGTGTCACTCTCCCAGTGGGTAATGGGACACTCTCTAAGACCACAAGCTGGTCCACATGTATGATGAAAAACAAAAAATTTAACTTCAGTTTATTATGGGTGACAGACAGTGTCAGCCTCTGGGTAATAATGACATGATATGACAGACCTAAAAGAATTGTAGAATTAGCCAAAAAAAAAATGTAAATGAAAACCGAAGAGATCTCTCCCTTGTCACTTTTATTTTGATTAAACTCACCCCATCATGAATCAAAAAATGATAAAGGTCCTTCCGGTGTCTTCTTCTTGTAAGGGTTTCACAACTTAAAGCAATGCGTCATGTTTTGGAAATGTAGAGTGTTGCTAGCCAGCTAGAGCCGGTATGTGACGTGTTATGTGAAGGGTGGGGCAGATAAAAAAAAAAAAATGTTGTACAGGCGTGTGAGTAAGCTTTTGACACATTTTCATCCATGTATGATTTTGCAGACTCGTGGCCCTGAGGGTCCTTGGGTTGTGGGTGTGAGCTGGATATGAACAGCCTGATCCCATCTAAAAGCCACAGGCATTTCTGGCTCACTTCCACTTGCCTGTAATGAAATGTTTGGCAAAAACAAGGAAGTAAATACTAAAGATAGAAGATACCGAAATTCTGTGTATTCGTTCATCATGAGTGTACTAGTAAGCTGGCATGTTTCCTGGTTAAGTTGGCTTATGAGTTGAATTGATGAGTCAATCTTTCACATAGATGCAGAGTATGTCAACTTGCTAGTCTGCAGAATGATTTCTCGTACCGTTTCCACTTTAAAGAGCAACTTACAGGTTGAAGACCCGAGTGAATCAATGTGTAGGTAAATTATGTAGAAACTAGATTTCTGAGAGAAGAAAATACACTACAGTAACATCGGGTGTTTTGCAAATATACATTCATACACAGATGATGGACCACAGCCTTATAATTATGAGCCGGTTAGGTGGCAAGATAGCAGTAACTAACAAAGAAATAAATTCAAACTACAAGTTGCTCTTTAAAAGTACTTCTTGCAGTCTTGTGCTTGTAGGGATTGAGGTGTGTCACATCCTTGAAATATTTTGGCAGTGGCTTTAGCAGCAATCACAGAAGAGTCCTCTTTTAGTTTCATCTATGTGCTGGCACATGGGTGTGAAGTTTCTCTAATAGGATGAATGATCCAGTTAAAGTGTGTGTTTATTGGCAAGACCTTTGTTCCAGATCTGTTGTTACAATGTAAATGTTGCTAGTGATAGTGACTAGAGGGTGTGAATTGGCATGGGGTACCCTTTGCAGTGGGATGAGCTTTTTGGAAGTCCTGCTGGGTAGTTCCCATTTTTCATTTAGTACCATGCTCTTAATTTTACTGATAGACTGAATATGTAATGCCCACAATTATAAAGACAATATTTGTATACTTTGACAAGAAATCAAATGTTGGCATTCAGTGTTGTCATTGATAATAGCACTATAGCTTAGGAGTAAAACCATTTTAATTTAAAATTCATACAAAATGGAAGCTTTCTGTCAAAGTGTAAGATTGACCTATTAAACATGTAGCTTGAAACTCTAAGGTGTCATGCTTGTTGGATGTAAGTAAAAACACAGTGCATAGTGTTTCTTTTTGCCTGGTTAAGTGGCCTGACAGGAAAGCAAAGAGAGCCCTTGCTATTAATGATTAGACCATAGTAACAGATTCCTAACATGTTTGCCTTGGTGGGGGAGATTGTTATAGTAGGCACACAGCAGTGCTTTGTGTGGTATTTACAATATGAAAAGCAGAGAACTTCCCAGTTGGAAGTGGAGTATTCAAAGTCTGTGTAGGATTGATCACATACAGTATCTGTGAGTGACAGGAAGTGGAGCAGAAATAAAAATGTCTTCAAACAAGGACAAACCTGGCCTAGCAAATACTTGTGTACAACCGGCTCATCTGGTCTGACTAAAAAGGCAGTGAGCTGTGTAGGAGAGGGAGAGAGAGAGCAGAGCAGAGCAGAGCCTTGAAGGCAGCCTGAGGTCTCTGATGTATCTGTGATGTCAGAGGAGGGGGGTGGTTAAAGGGGCGTGGTCAGCTCAGCTGAAACTCTTGCAACACCTATCTGGCTCCCTGAGAACAGACAAGGGGGAGTATTGTTCGAGGAAGCTCTAGCCCTGTGGGAAAGTCAAAAGATTAAATACAAACTCAACAGAATTCAGCAGGGATTTGATAAGCAAAAAAATACCCTTCACGGTAAGCCTTATCATTGTATCCAACTATTACCAGTTAAGTGTGTCAAGTAGTCAATGGGTTTTTATGTTTTATTGTCTCCTTGTACTCCTAAATTTTCTCTTTCGTGTGGTGTTGTACCTGCTCTAGAGGATCTAGACACAGGTACTCTGTCACTGTGTGAGCCACACTGTTGTAAAGGAAGGTATGTCATTTTTTATAGTATATATGTGTCCGCTTATTGTAATGTCTTACACTAGGCAGGCACAGTTTCTCTAAGGGTACGAGAGATATGTGTTTTTTGTACTGATGTCAGGTAAAACCGTGGTTATACATTTTCTCCTACATTAATCTCAGCCCTATTGTTGTGCAGCATTTCTCTTTTTACCAAAATGAGAGCAGGGAAGAGTTCACAGACAAGTGGCTCATCTGTTTATTAAACCCAGTATCAGTGGAGCAGATGTTTCATTCCGACACAGAGACGTCCTGCCTCTGCTTCCCTCCACAGAAGAATGAAATGAGAAATTGGCCTGCCGCCTGGCATGATTTTGCTCCCTGCAGTTGCGGTAGCATTATAATTGCTCCTGCCCAAACCTACACCTACACCTGACTGGCTGGCCCGCTGAGCCCCATTCACAGCTTCAGCTGTTAGTGTTTTTTGCTAATATTGCAAGTAAGATAACCAGAAGAAATGGTGCTAAAAGGCAGGCTGCTGTGGCTGAAACAAAGCAAGTTTTATCACCAGTCTCCCGTTGTGTTGTCATTTGGTGAAATTGATCCCGCTCCTATAGGAAGCTTCTACCTTTTCTGTGTAAATTAATGTGACTGTGTTTTACAGCCTTTGTGCATCAAATAACATTTCTGTTTATGTAGTGCAGATCCACATTTTAATCAATAGTCCTGTGTTGGCTTGTATGTATACTCAGTAATGTGTTCTGTTTCTCTACCCCTCCCCCTTTCTGCCAAACAATCTCTCTGCAGTTGTATCAGTGGAAGCAGTTGGAGAATTTGTATTTCCGCGAGAAGAAATTTGCTGTGGAAGTGAACGACCCACACAGGTCAGAGAAGGCAAACCGCCTAATTTATCATAACTGATCTTCACTGTTTTTGAAGTGCATTTTAGCTGCTGCTTGCTTCAGATGTCCTTATCATACACCTTACACACTATGAAGGGCATCTGCAGCCAGTGGCCCATTTAGGACACAATGTTAATAGCTGTAGCTTGTATGTTAAATGAGTGTTTTCCTGCTGTTGAATGGCCACTTTATTATTCTAAGGTTGTAATAAGACCTCTGCCCTTCACACAGGCTTTAATGTGGCACTTTCAGCCTTTCAAAAATGTTTTTTAAATCCCACTGTATGTTTCAAAATCAGTTTTATGTTGTTCTTCGGTTTATTAGTTAAAAAAAATGAATTGGACAAAGATTTTATAAGAATTATTTTCTAATCTTTAACACATCTTATTTAACCTTAAGTAAAGCCTTGTTTATCTACCATCAAGTTTGTATTCAGGTTTTGAACATATTAGCTTCTTGGATCAGCACAAGTACTGAATGTTTGTCTTATTATCTTCTACAGAAGAACAGTGACCAAGCGAACTTTCGGACAGACTGGTCTGGTTATTCACACGTGGTATGCCAGCCACTCTCTGATTAAAACCATCTGGGTGATGGCCATCAGTCAGCACCAGTTCTACCTGGACAGGAAGCAAAGCAAAGTGAGTGTCTGTTTTCTCCTCACAGGTTCACTTTACTTTGTTCACATTTACTGCTGACTCAAATATAACAATCTAATACTCTCTAATGCTTGACCTGTATAGAGATCTTGCCTCATGTTAAGTGACCCGCATAGATGACCCACCTACACATCAGGGTCAGGTGGGTGTGGGTTAGGGATTTCACACAGGGAAAAGTCAGTTGAGTCAAGTATTGACACAATTATGAACTGAATTTTTGGTAATAACATTTATTATCATTTAACGGAGTAGATCAGTGTGAGCTATAGTTTTGACCTGCTTTAACCAGGCTGTAAAATGAGCGTTAAGCCCGCCTTCTCTTCCAGTTTGAATATGGGCTGAAGACTGAAGTTTAAAAGGTTATTGTGCAAGTGTCACAGCATAATGTAGTGGTGACTGTACATCATGTGATGCGCTGCCTGTTCTGTGTCCTATACAAGTGACTTGTGTAAATAGCTTGATAAAGGGATATGACATTTAATGTATTTAATGTAAATAGGTCCTGTGCTGCCTTATGTTGGGAAACTGTCACGTCCTCGGTTTAAAAGGAATAGAATTGCTGTTATCTATTGAATCAGAAGTAACAGGCAGTGAGCTAGCTTGAAAATGCACAAGAGCTTGTAATTGCTCTGAGTAGAGAGATTTTTATCACTGCTGATATAGCAGGCAGAATGGTATAGTCGTCGTAGGTGTGCCTATTATTATGCCTATTTTTGCCTTGTCTGTGGCTTAAGAGGAGACATATTTAATTGAAAGTAAACTGCAACTAGCCACATATAAAATGTAAAGTGTTTAGTTTCGAACGGATACATGTTTTTTTTTTTTTTTTATGACTGCCCCATTGAGAATAAATAGTACAAGGCACAGTGTGTTCACAGACTAGGTCCTTTCGCGAGTGTTAAAAGTTGTCCAAATGCCCTGAAGATACACTCATGGTCCATGTGTTTGTGTTTATGTTGTGTATTTGCTGAGCATAGGGGCTATTAAATGAGGCTATTCAGCCACTGTCTCCCTCAAAGGCAGATGGTGTGCCAGTGTTCATCCAGGAATAGAGCCCACACTGATTGATTAGAGAGCAGTGCGCTTGGAGTACCAAGCATGCAAATGGCGCCGCCACTATCGCAGTGCACTGTCATTTAAATGAGGTACTCACAATCCCTCTCTCACTACTCTGTTCCCTCCTCCTAACTGTCTCCTCCCTTCCCTACAGTCAACGATGACCACAACCAGGAGTTCAGGAGACATCGCCATGGACCTCACAGAGATCTGTGCCCCGCGTATCAGTAAACTTTCCAGCATTGAGAGCAGAGACCAGCTTATCATGACCAGCAACGGAAGCCTCATCTCTGCCGGTAAGCAGAGAGTAAATAAGACAATGGCTTCTGTTCCACATTAGAATGATGAGTGATGATTGATTGCTATAATTTGTAGTTAATCAGATGTGTGATTATTCTAGGTTCCGCTGACTCTGAAGTCGGCGAGGAACAAAAGAAAGAGAAGGTTGCTGAATTGAAAAAGAAAGAGAAGGACCTTAAAGACACACTGACACAGAAACTTGAGGAACTGAAAAAGATCTGCATGAGAGAAGCTGTGAGTGCCCCTCTCATTCTGATGCTTTCCAATGACGTTTAAAACGTCAACACTCTCAGCTGACTGTTGGTGGTTCTCATTTGCAGGAACTTACTGGCAGATTGCCTAAAGAGTATCCCTTGGCCACAGGTGAGAAAGCTCCTCACGTACGGCGCCGTGTTGGAACAGCCTTCAAGCTGGATGACCTTTTCCCCTATGATGAGGTTAGTATAGATATTGTTGTGTTGGGACATATTTCCTTATTTTTTGGGCATTTTTAGGCCTTTATTGACAGGACAGCTGAAGAAATGAAAGGGGAGAATGACATGCAGCAAAGGGTTGTAGGCCGGAGTCGAATCCGGGCCCGCTGCGTCGGGGAGCAAACCTCCACACATGGGCGCCCACTCCACCAACTGAGCCACTCGGGCGCCCGTGTTGTGATATATTTATATAGTATGTAGTTATATATAGTTATGTAATTTAGCATGTCTTACTTTGTTGACACAGTTCTTGCAGCACTATGGTTGTAAACCTAGAGATCATTTAGGTCATTTGACTTTTTGAAATCAGGCTTAAGAGTTTAATGTGTGTGTTTAGAGGCTTACATTGCATAATGAAACATGAAACATTTGTTGTGAATTGTAATTGGTTTCTATCTGCAAGTCAATTGGAAAAATTAATATGATTTAGAATATGAATATGTCAGCACACTGAAAATGAATGTGTTTAGATACATTCCATATTGTGTCTTGGAGATCTTGGATGTCTGTTTCTTTGTTCAGAGTACTACTATTGCTGATAGGATCTGTCTTTATTTTTTGGGAAATTCCCTTTTAACTATGTGTGTGTGTGTGTTGTGTTTTTTCTCTGCAGGACCCACATCTGAGGAATCTGGAGAGCAGGTTCGCCTTGCAGCAGAAGATCGTAGAAGCAGCCATCAAGTTATCAAACGAGGGTGACCTCTGCAAGACGGTGAAGAAAAAGAGGAGAAACAACTGTCTGGATGCGATGAGGAAGCTGGAGGAGATCGAGAGGGAGATCAACGCCTACAGGATCAAGAAAGGAAGGAAACCCACCCAGAGAGCCTCACTGATCTTAGCAGGTAGATGTCATCACCAACTGAAGTGACAACTCTATACAGGCTATTTTTCTATGAAAAGTCAAATATCAGAGGCGTCTCTGAGGACCGTTTTCTCTTTTCTGATACCAGATGATGTCAACCCTTCAGACCTCAGCTCTCTATCTGACAGCCTCACTCTGGATGACGGTAAGTGCCCAGGCATAGTCATGCTCAGTGTGCATGTGCTAACTCTCTCCTTCCCAATTTACTGCATTTTAGGTAACATTTTAACCAAGCAATCACTTTTATCATCCAGATGATGAGCTCATTTCCCAGAGGCAGCGGTCCAGATCGGTTCAGTATTCCCCAAGACCACACCATGCAGAAACTCTGGACATCCACTACAACAATGACAGACGGGACTCTGCCAATGACGAGCATGCAGATAGCAGGTATACAGCTAGCAATGATACCCATAGCATTTATTAATATTTGTATTTCCAGTGTGTGTCTGACAGTTGTTTTTGTAGATGCCCTAAGCATGGAGCCAGTACAGACCTGTCGAGTGCATTGAGAGCTACATTCCTGCCAGTCACCTCCCCCCTCCCCTCCTGCCTCTCCAACAATCTCCCTCTTATCAGCCCAACGCACTGGCTTTAAAAATAGATGGAAAAGAACATGTCGCTGCCTGTGAAGGAGCAGACAATAATTCCAAGCTAAGAGGAGAGAGGAAAAGGGAAACAGCATAGCCGCCCTGAAAATTTAATATAAATGACAGCTACTTCATAAGTGTTTGCAAAATGATATGGGTGATGTGTTGCCCTCAGCTTCAGAGATTTAATCTCATTTTAAACAGTCATAATGCTTGCTGTTGCATGAAAAGAATGATCAACGGACTATGTAATGGTAGTCATTCACGTGTAAGTGATGACTAAAGTGCTGCATTCAAGCAAGTTTTTTTCCTCTTCAGTTTTGAGAGAAAATGAAGAGAGGATAGGTGTTTATCTCAATAAAAAGCTCTGCCCTAAAGATGCGAATGCCCTGAAAACATTGTTGTTATCTGTGTTTCAGATTATATTATAGCGAAGTCCAGGAATCTCTCCACTACAGTCACCGTAATGCCTTATCAAGCCACAGCAGCCCGTTTAAACCGGCTTCCAGACAGCCACGTGATGCCCGCAGCATGCCCCCCACCCCCCTCCTTACCCGCAACGCCTACAGCAGCACTCAGCTCAGGTAGGGCCACTATTCATCAGTGTATTTCTTTATTTTTTACTTTTTCACCCTCGAATATTTGTCTCATCAACAGCTCATGGAGCCAGTTACACATGCTGTTCACATCATCACTTCCACAATCAATCTGCTAATAACTAAATTAATGAAGACATCCATAGTAACACATAGACCGTTTTGAAGAAAATGGGATTCTTTTCACATTTGTGTTTTGTTGAACATCTTTTAAATAGTGTTTTTTAAATTGTAGATCAGAGGATGCTCCACAACATTTCCGCCAGCGTAGCGGTAGTCTGGAGTCCCAGTCTCAGCTCCTGACAGAGACAGAACATCCTGTGCCAACGTTCACCTTCTCCCCAGCCCGACGCAGCAACAGCACTGAGGTCCTCGATGACGGCTCCTCCTACACAAGCCAATCCAGCGTAGAGTACAGCATCCCTGGTAACCACACGCACAGGCGCAGAGCTCGCGGCCGCCACAGAAAAGACATGTACGCCAACACGGGTAGCATGCCTAACCTGGCACAGTCCGACACCCGCTGCTACGCCTACCAGCCACAGGCCAGACCCACCACGACAGCCTACTATGTGACGGGTTATCCCAGCTACGCAGAACCAGAGCCTTACTCCAATGGAGTCTACATGTACGGCAATGAGATGGAGGGACACTATAACGTCAATCCTTCATACAACCCCACCCCAACAGCTTATCACAGCCACGACATGCACAGTCACTATGGTAACGACGAGATAGACAGCATGTCACAGAACCCGTACGCCACGCTGCGGCCACCCAGGAACCGCCAGGTCCCCCGCAGCAACGAGCAGGTCGGCAAGAACATCCAGAAGGCTTTGGTGGCTGAACACTTGCGAGGCTGGTACCAACGTAACGCTGCACACAAACAGGCAGCGTACAACTATGACTATGACAGAGGCTCCCAGCAGAGCCTTGGCTATCAGACCATGCCTGCACCCCACAGCCATAATGGCAGGAACATTTCCTACTCCTCAGGTTAGATCACTGCACCATGTATTACAGTCTCATGCATTATGTTGTTGACCCTGGTTTCACATGTATGTGGATCAGTTGCTGACTTGTAGCATTTTTTTTTTTTCTCCAGTGTCCTCAGCGTCCTCTAGTGTAAACTGGCACAACCACATGAGTGGTGGTGGTATGTCGGAATATGACATGCCCATGCATGCGCCGCAGACCTACTCTTACAGTACAGCCCCCTACAGCCACTCCGCCCACAACAGGTGAGAAAAGCTCCTTATCCAGTAAGCCACTCCCTGATCCTCCTTATCCCCAGAGCTAAGCGCTACTGTTTAATTACCTAGAATGGATGGCTACAGAAAATATAAGCTGCATTTGGTTTTGTTATCCCTTACACACAACAATACTGTGGACTGATGTGTAGCAAATGTTACATTTTCTTCAACTTCACACTTAATCAGAAAACAATCTGCTTAACATGACATCCTGGTTCAGCAGTAGGATTATAAGATCTGTGCAGCCAGCAGACAGTTCTTCCTCAGAGCCTAAGACTAGTTCTGCTCTCCTCCTTAACTGTCCACTGGCCCCTGCTTTCTCATAGATATGGCTCCTCACAGCTCTTTAAGGGCTCCCGGCACAGCCCTGATGGCCAGAGGCGCTGTGCCTTTTTCCCTGCTAGTTCTTCCTCCTCAGCTTCCTCCTCCATCTCCTCCCTGCCCTCCTCCTCCTTTACCTCCTCCTACTCTCCCGGCTGTCCGGTCAGGCAGGTGGCCTCCAGCCCTGTGCAGCCACAATCCTCCAGAGGGCACAGGCTCAGTAAGGTGTCCTTTGCTAAAGGTAGTTCATAGTAAGTAAACAGCAACAGCCGGAGCCTGTGCGTTTGCTTCTTTCAGTTTGTCTGCAACGTGACTCCGTAGTCTGCTTGTTGATGTTTTGAAGTGAACTTTGCATTTTTTAGATGTTTGACTGATCCTTCATTGTCATGTATGAAAAGGTAACTGCATGGCTTCTTTGAAAAACATGCCTGCCCCACTTCGTCTTCCAGCTGGCATATTGTCATCCAGTGGTCACATTTTTCTGCAGTGTGCCACATAGTTTGTTTTCCTTTGCTGTTTGCCTTCCTCTTGGCCCATGCAGAGACTCCTTGCCCATGTGCTGCCACTCACCCTTGACCTTTGCCCCCTCTCATGCGCAGATGTCCCCCAGAGTTTGAGTGGCGGAGCAGTGATAGGATGGCGTGCCCTGTGGGGCCTTTAGAGATGTGTGATGCTGTTGCCTATGCTACTGACCAGGAAAATTAACCCCCTCCCCTCAATTATCAGTCAGAGCACAGAAGAAAGGGTGAGACGAGAATGTGAAACTACCCCATTAACCCCACATGGTTATCATGGTGATGGTGATGTGTCTTTTATATATGGCAGGGACTAACCGAAAGCTCCAAATCCTTTCATATTACTCTGGCTGATTTTTGCTCTGTTTCTCTGGGTGTCTTGCGGTGGAGGGAGAGCACTTGTGTGGCAGAGGAAAAAATGTGACCCCTGACTAGTGTTGCGTTTGAAAGCTATGTGTGTGTATAATTGCTTTGTGCATCTGCCGTTTGGTTGGGTGAGAATGTTTGACCCTGGGTTTACACTTTGTCTGAAACTGAGTTTATTATTAACATGCCTGAAACGCATGATGTAACTGAGTTCATGAACGTTTCCTGATTTTGGCACTACAAAGCTGAAATATGACAGGATGGTTTTACCAGCCCAGGGTTAATTCATTCTTAACTCAGTTAACCAGTCACAAGCTACATTCAGTTTGCCACCTGTCTAATGTGTTTCAATCGTATGTGTTTATTACAGATCCTACATAGATGTCAGCCAAATGGACTCACACATCAGTAACCAAATGCACACTGACCTGGAGCCTGAGGAGCAGATTTACTGGCATGAAGACTCAAAACCGGGAACAATAGTGTAGTTGCCTGTCTCTCATGTGCTGTATGAATTTTCACCTTGACAAGTTGTCATTTTGCCTTAGATTGCACTTACCTGTTCTGTTCAAGAGGATCCAAAGAATGAAGGAACTTAACTTCTGTGGAATTCAGCGTGTAAAGGAAATGAAGCCCTCTCATTTTCTGTTTGAATGCAATTGCCAAACTGACCCACAACTCTGTGTTTAAATCATAACAAAACCCCACGGGAGCGTCTTAATGTAGTTTGTAGTGATGGCAGTTGTGCACTGAAGCTATACCAGGACCTGATGTAGACAAACTTCTCCAGTGTTTTACTGAAGACATGCCGGCTTCACAAACTAAGGACTAGGACTGTCTCTGTGAGAGGAGGACACTGAGCCGCAATGAACAACGCTCTGCACACATGTATGAACAGTGTAACCATGAAGGATTGGACAAGGATTTATAAGGACATTATCACAATGAAGGATTAAACTTATTACAAATGAGTCAAAAAGATGGCTACTTCCTGTAGCATTCTGCAGTCACCAGACCTAGTAGTTTTATCATTGCATAGCTTGTATCTGCCACACTGTACTCTAGTTTGTCATTTACAAAGTATTCAAATTATCTCATGGCCAGTGCTTACAGTACAATTGAGCGAAATACATGTCACCATTTGAGTATTACCCAATGTCCCACACTTTGATATCACTGCCACATCTGATAAGTCACTGCAGGAAGACAGAAAATTTGTTTTTTTATTTTAACATGGTTATTTCATCCATGCTGGAAATCATGGACTGGTGCTCCCAATTTCTCTTAAGAGAATCAAGCTGTTTGTAAATGTTGGTATTGTAAATACACTGGTTCTGTCTTTTTTTAGAGCATTTTTTTATGTATTTCAGAAGCATGTAATATATAGTAAACAACTGTTGTTAAGCTGGTTCTTAGTAATTTGTATAATTGCATTTGTTTGAATTAAAAGAAAATCAGCATTTGAAACAGTTGTTCAGTTTGTAGGTCATATGTATTGAGACCAGTATACAGACTTTGAAACTTGTCAGGGAAATTTACTCAAAAGAAAAAACCTCATCCATCTGAGTGCAGGAAAACAGGATTTAAATCCAAATCCGTTAAATTAGGTAATTGAACGTCTGTTCAGCCAGTTCAGTAAATGAAATGGGATTTGAAGAAACTGCAGTTGTCACCACTACATTTTTATTTAAATTGTATTGCTTTAAAGAACAGGCTTTGTCACAGTGGCTTAGGACGGTGGTCTTTGGTCAACTGCAAGACAAATACATTATCCACATAAATGGTCTGCGGTGCATTGAAGGAGGCAGATTACAGTTGGAAAGATTGGATGTATAGTACTGGTTACATTCCAGCTTTCTTTTTTTCATTTTTGAGCTTGTAAGAATGAATGCAGAGCTGCAATCAGTCTTGATGAGAGCTAACTATGAATAAATGATCTACTTTTAGGAATGCTCCCACCGCCTGCTGTGTTGCCAGGCTGGTTTTGTGTCCTTAAGCCGTAAACTGACCAAACAGGTCTTTAAAAGCTGTCACACCCATTATGGGCTATAACCTGTTCTTCTGTCCTCCCTGTGAATGACAAGCTAGTGTTTATAGCACCAAACCCTCTCTTTAGGCATCCATGTTATAGAAGTCTGCTGTACACATGTATTGCCTCCCCTGTAGATTAGCTATAACCCTTCACCTCCTTTCCCTGACTTCCTTCCCCAGCCAGGATACATTTCCTACCACTAGAAGAGTATCCTGCCTCTGATCGCCACAGTTGAGCAGCTTTACTTGCTCGCAGTCAGCCTCAGTGTTTTGCTTCTTGAGCGAGCTCAGGGGAGGTCTCAGACACTTCTTGCTCCTTGGCTTTACCCGAGGCAGTGTGAGAGGGGGAGTGCTTTGTATCCAGCTGTCTCCCTCTGTCTCTGTGCCTCTGCTGCTTCACACCAGCTGCAGCCAGACATCAGGCGAGGCTGCTCCAGCTGACACTTGACTACATAAACAATGGGCTCCTATATACTTTCCCCTCATCTAACACACTTCAGACAAAACTCTAACATGTAGAGCAGATTATGGCTGGGTATCAAACCTCAATACTTTATAGGTACTGACCAAAATGTGTCTATTACACTGTATTCAAAGAAGTACCGAAAGCTGTCATCGAACATCTGGTCACATTCGTAATCTTGTTTGATTATTCTTTGAACAAAGGGTTGCCAATTCAAAGTTGCTTCTATCAATATTCTTTATATTAACGAATAATTTGTAATGTGAAAGGGGTTGCTCGTAGTGACAAAGCAGCAGAGAGTTATTGCCTGACTTCCTCAGTTCCTGTCGGCTCATTGTTTTGGTTTACGGCTGCAACTTTTTGGTTCCGTCTCAGCACTCTCATGAATTCCTGTTCACTACCTGCACAGGAATAGAAGACAGACAGAGTTAGCAAATACCTAAACATATTGTAGCATTTAGCAGCTAAAGAGCCAGACTCCTCTGAGCTAAATTGAGAGTGAATATTGGACTTAAATTAATGAGATGGACAATAATACAACTCTAAATGAATACTAACGTTGCTGTGTCTGCTCCATGTGTAAATAGGCAACTGTTTGCTAAGAATTTAGCCATATCGACTCAATAAGGTGATATGTTAATGTTGTATTTGAGCAGTAGTTCCGCCCTAGGAAGTAAAAATCATGTAATGCTGGTTTAAATCGAATTCAAATGAAATTGTACTTGATTTGATTCAATTTTATTCAGAAAAAGTAATTACCATCTGCTTGTGTTTTTTAGTTGTATTCAAAAATACAAAAATATGTATGTAGACAAACCTGTTTTCTCAAAGTTAGCTATTAAAATAAGTATCGTTTAGGTGTCAAACTGGTATTGATTCGGTATTAATATCTTACAACAGTACCCATAGAATATGTCACACATGTCAACCTGCCATAGAGCTCAGCTTAACTCAAACTCAGATAAAAGTGACTATAAATCATGCTGTGCCGTGGCTTGCCCAGGATCAGCACACTTACCTTGATCCAGGGAGTAATGGCTCTGACAAGTTATGAAGGGTGAATAGTTGGATTAGCTGATTGGTCACATGGTCTAATATGGATGACCTTCTATGGAGGAGGCAGTAAAGGCAGTGTGGGTTTATGGGAAGGTTAATGTGTCACAACTACAGTGTAGATCCAAGCAGCCAGATGTGCTGACTGACAGGCTGTCAAAGTTATGAGGTGAGGCCGGCCAAAAGCCAAAGCCTATCAGGCAAGTTGAGGGATGGAGGGGTCAACCCAAAGGCAGTGCTGCGTGCTATCAAAGTGTGCATGGCCAACAACATCAAGTATTGTATTATATTAGATGACTCTCTGTCCCACGCCTTTGTGTTGTGGATTATGTGGAAACTAAACAGGAGGCAGATGTTGCAAGTCAAGAAGCCTTGCACAGGGAGAACTGTGCTGTTACTTAGCAGCAGGTGCAGAAACAGTACACGTTTGTTTTTGTGTCGCATCCACTGACTTCTGTTGCCTCACTTAAGATTACCTTTGAACGCAATTATGGTTGTTTCAAAATGACAAGTGAGTTCAGTATTGTTGATTCATGCAAAAACACCCAGAAAGGTTGAGTGTTTTGTGCGTGTAACTTCCCTACTGCATTACACATCTGTTGAGGAGAAAACCCCAAATACACACACACCTGTTGGGTGTGCAGCAGCACGCACGTGTTGGTAGGATCCTTCCAGCAGCTGCAGTTAAACAAGGGCCTCCAATGTGCCCTGAGAGACATGACTCTTTCCAAGTTGCACAATATGGATGGAGATGAGACTAAGCAGGAGAGCACATAATTCACTACTGTAGCACAGAGGGGGAATGCCTTGCAGCTCAAGTCAAAGTTAAACTGGATAGCCACTGGAATAACTATTACACCCGGTAGGGCTGGGCGATAGGGAGAAAATCAGATATCACAATATTTTTGACCAAATACCTCAATATCGATATTGCAGCGATATTCTAGGGTTGACAATTGGTGCTTTAACAAAATATCTTCACACTTAGATTTTAGATAAATAATCATCAGTAATGTGGACATAATGTCTAAGTGGGGAAAAGGCAAATAATAGAACAGCTAGAACAGTCTGGTAACTTCAGAAGAGTACATCACTTTACTGTAATGCAGCCTTTAAAACCAGTAAAAGACAACACTTATGTCATATCACGATATTACGATATCCAAAATCTAAAACGATATCTAGTCTCATATAATATCGATATATTACCCAGCCCTAACACCCGGTCATCAAAAGGGTTCATTTGAAAAATACCATGCATACCTAACAGAGAAATGATGCTGTCTGAAATGGATTTGAGTAATTTATAAAGCAAAGGGTTAATGTGGATGTGTTTGGAGAAAAAAACAGCACTCTAAAATGATTACTTTTTAATGCCCATCATTCCTATCGTCATGTTTCCCCAATCCTTACATGCTGCCACATAACCAAATAACAGAGCATCGTGTTCCACATGGATTCTCGTTATCTGCAGTCAATTTCAAATGGAATCCAATAATAAAAAAAAAAGGAGCTGACCCAGCGATGTGCAGATGAATCCACTCTGTCACTGTGCAGCGCTCAGCTCAGCTCTCCACACTATAATCTACTGCAGCCCACTGATTAGCATTGGTGTAAGTGGAGAGGAAAGCAGAGTTAGCCAATCCGTCACCCAGGGGGCATTGTCAAGATTAAACAGTCAGGAGGTGCAGGAAGAATACTGATGGCCATGGGTTAAGACCTCACACTCCTTTGAAGTCTTCATTTTTAATATTGACACAGTGATCAGTGTTTGGAGTCACATGTATTTCATAATTCAAGACAAAGCAGTGCTTTCTCTTTTGATTTGCATGAACATATGGTTGGTTGGTTTCTATTCAACGGCATACTTAGATTTTCTGAGTGGAGACATTATTCACATTATTCTGAGCGTAAACCAACTGGCAGGGCCGCCGGCTGTTTCTGAGACTCATTAAACACAGATTTCATACCTAGGAAGGAGTGTGCAGCTGTGGTGCACAGAAACACTGACACATTGCATAGCAGAGAAGTGAGATGCTCTCATCACTGTTTAAGAAAAGTGCCCTGACAAGTTCTGAGTGGAGTGGCAGATACCCTGAGGTAAAGATAAAGCCCTTCAGATTACAAGCTTTCTTTTTCGAAACACACACTTGTGAACATACTGTATAAGAAACTAACTTCAAGAGGTTTAGACTGAGACATAAACAAACAACAAAATCCAAGAAAAAAATCCAAGATTTGGTTTGGTTAGAAGAAGAACGTGTGCATGAAGTCCAGTCACTCTTTCAGTTTTCCTTCCAGAAAGCTCTGGATCTTTTGAAAGCTCTCCTCTTGCTGACCAAGAGCTTCCAGCAAAATGCCCATCGGTGACCTCTTCAGTCCGGCTCCTTCGATTTTGTTCTCCAGCTTATTTTTCATGTTGCGGAGGCGAAAGGAAGAATGAGCAAATACCACTGAAAAGCAGATGAAAAAGTGACTGTTAATGTTTTAAATATTTGGCTAAAACAAACCTATAAACTTTTGTTCAAGTCAAACTATAACAACATCAGTCTTTGATTAGTCTCGCTTTGCCAGACCCTCCTCCATGTGGCATTCCGGGATGGGAGAAAAATGTGCTCTGGTTTATTGGCATTTCATTAAACCAATCACAATTGTCATGGGTGGCGCTAAGCTCTGCACGGAGATGCTGCAAAAAAGCCTCTGGAAGGAACTTGTTTTGGCGGAACACGTGTATGTCCAAAGGTTGTTTTTGTTGTGCAAGAGAAAACTCAGATTCAACAGATAGTCTAGCTAGCTGTCTGGATTTACCCTGCAGAGATCTGAGGAGCAGTTAACCATAGTCCTCATAAATCCACCAGAGTTTAAATTTCCAACACAGAGAAAGCGGAAGGAAACCGACATCAGCGAAAAGACATGCATCCGGCGGCACCGGAGCAATCACGGAAGTGGAATGTCAAGGATATAGACTAGTCTTTGAGAATCTGAAAGAGTTCAGTCCAAAACACATTTTATTGATTTTGAAAGAACCGTGTTGTCTAAGGTTCATTTAATAATACCTAAAATGCACTAATCATTATACTCAACTAGATATTTATTATGTAATAAAAACCCATTTATTCAGCTAATTAGTTTTATATGTGTCTGTTTCCTTTTTTTCGCCAAAGATTATATTGCAGTAACAGATATTTATACAATCAATGTGATTATTATCATCTTGAACTTACAAGCCAGAGGTAAAGTGATTGCAGACATAAACACCATGACGCTCCCCAGCATAGAGATTAAGATGTAGCTTGCGACCATGACAGCGATCACAAACGCTGTGGGATTGTGCCTCTTAAAGTTGCTGATCACAGCTCTGTTCTCTCCGGCCCACACTGAACCCAGGAAGACGCCCGACACCACGACCATGGCTGTAAACATCCCCAGAGGGTTCAGGAACCTGCAGGGCAGCAACACAGAGGGGTCAGTTTAAAACTGTTCTCACAGGCAGGATTTGTGTTGTGTGTGTGTGTTTGTGTGTGTGTGTGTGTGTGTGTGTGTGGTCACTGGCTCCACCAAGTGGTTAGATGTTGTTTGTACAACAACATGGAGCCTCTTAGTTTCCATGCAAATAGGACAGGACCACAGACAAATATAATTTCATGTAAATTTGAAGTTACTTTACAGTCAAAACTGTTTCTGGTTTCAGCTTTTCCAATGAGAGGTGTTGCTGCTTTTCTATGTCTTATGTGTTGTAAACTGAATATTGTTGGGTGTTGGACTGATGGTCAGATAAACAAGGGATTTAACAAGGGCTGTGGGGAATTATTATGGAAATGCTTCACCATTTTATAGATCAAATTGTTAATCCATGAATCAAGAATCCGCAGATTCATCGACAATGAAAACGGTCATGAGTTACAGCCCGTGGTCTTTTTCAGTCGCGGAAAATACTTTTCAATACTCATCTGGGATGAAGCAGCAAACATTCAGTGTAAGAGTAAAAAAACATAACATTATTTATAATATATTTATTTGATTCACAGCTGCTACTTATAGTGTTTTGACCTTGACAATCCAACTGCATTTTACCGCAAACTTGCAACTAGTTAACTTTCTAAAGTGGGCGAAATCGCTTGTTTGCTAAGAGTCGGGTCGGGACTCTAACATTAACACACTGGCAGACGCAAATGACAGAGAGACAGAGAGCAGGGAAGTAAATATGCTGCTGAACGAATAGCTGCATGTTTTAAATGGCGGTAAAAAAAATGTATAAACGCAAGTGCGGCGGGCGGTGTTGATTGTGAGGCGCACCGCCGCACATTAGTCTATGTGTGGGAAACACTGTTACTAACTGTATATTCATCCATCCATCGTTGTTCACTTATCCGTTGTTGGGTCGCGGGGGGAGCAGCTCCAGCAGAGGACCCCAAACTTTCCTTTCCCGAGCCACATTAACCAGCTCTGACTGGGGGATCCCGAGGCGTTCCCAGGCCAGGTTGGAGATATAATCCCTCCACCTAATATATATATATATATATATATATATATATATCTCAGGATAAGTAATATTACTGATGCTACACAAAACTATCTACCCGATATGGAAGCCATGTTTCAAACCCATAGAGTATATAATATTGCCATGCAATGCATAGTCTTTCTACTGACATGTAAGGAGGTCACTCTAATTTTAAACAAACCCTCCAGCTATCTTTGTAAACAAACAAAAAAGGTTAGCTTAGCTTTAGCCTCACCCATCAGTCGTGGTTTGAGATACAGGCCTGTTGTATCCAAATCCTCACTTGCACTGGGAAATGGTGAGCATGTTGGAAGATTCATATATATATTCTTTGATGGGTTTGGAACCTCTCCTGAACCGCTGCAGTCTGATGGAACCTCTCACATTGTCAAAGACATCCCTGTAACTAAGTTGTGCAACTGTTGCCTCTCCATAGAATTTCTAACCATACATCCCCTACACCTACATCCTCTGCCTCCATTGTATCCATTTTATTTTTCATATTGACCAACCTGGTATGTTCCTTCACATGTGATATTGATTATTGAGTCAAAAGTGTTGTTTCTCTGCATATCACTATCTCTCACACACACACACACACACACACACACACACACACACACACACACACACACACACACACACACATCTTTATTAAAACACTTGGAGACAACTACAGTACGAGCAGAAGACCGTCAGGTGAGATCTACACTCAGTGCCTGCAGTTGTAGTGAATGGTCTGAAAACATGTTTCTATGTTCTGGTTGTGTGAAGAAGAACTGTATGAGGAGACCCTGAACACTTTTTCCAATGCAAATGAGGTCCATTCAAAAGCATGTGGTTGAGCTGTTAACAAACTGGATAACAATAACGTTATAGGGTTTTATCAAACAAGTAAACTGAATGGGTCAAAGTCCATCTCTGTTGGTTTAGGGGTATGACTCAGGATTGACTCACTGAGAAGTCATCCAATACTGGGTGATCTCCCTAATCAAGGGTCTCACAACTGTAATCTGCAGTGCAACAGCTGACTAGACAGAGGCTCATAAAGCCTTCATGGCCATAGCAACGATATGTCATCATACAATTCAGTGAACAGACCATGACACAGCACCACTATTTTTAGTAAGCTGGGATTTAGTTGGAACAAAGTGCCAACTGAAGTCCAAATAGTTCCTAGATGAGAGATGTAACCTCTTGTTCCCCGGTCTGATTGACTCCATGTTATCAGATAATAGACTAGTTCTTCAGGCAGTATGAGTCAGGGCCCAACATTGGTTGCAGATTCCTATTTTCTCTCTTCATTTCAGTCTGTGCTTCTACAAGTCCCTCATAGTCATTATATTTGCATTTTAACACCGTTTATATTAATTAATAATCATTGACAAAATGTCTACTTATATTCCTACATGGGTGAACTGGATAGAGGTTGTTGACTTTGGTTTCCATGTTGAGAAAGAAGAGTTCACACTGACAGTACAACAGTGCATCACATGATAGCTGGAACTATTTCTTTCTATTCATTCTTATGGGACTCCTTCCAACTTTTCTTCACATAAGCAGAGAATAGGCTACATCCTGTCTGTACCCTCATTTGAATCCTTTAGGCTACATTCCAGTTTACACTAACATGCAACAGTAACGCAATCAGTACACGAGAAAGGTAACCCAACCTGAAAGGGTAACAACCTGAAAGGGTAACGTTAACACCATTTAGCTGCAAACTGCCAAATAAATACTTAACAGCTTCTGTAGTTAATGACATAAGTTGTCATGTAACTTACCCTACAACGAGGAAAACAACGATGGCCAAAGCCAAATAATTTGTTTGATAATAAAGAAGATTGCTGACAACTCGGTTGTTCCATTTCGCCAAATCTTTGCCATCCGGTTTAGCGAATCTTTCCGAGCCGGGGAAGAAGTCGTCCCATGGTCTGAGCGGTGCCAGCTCCACTTTAGCCATTTAACTCCCTGCTAATCTGACAGTGACAGTACCGACACGGTTACCAACCAAAAAAAACGTAGATCGGCCGGAAATCGGATGCCGGAAGTGGAAAGTCCGCTACAAACCTCTCGCGATAAGCTATTGGCAACGCGTGCACTTAAACCCCGCCTCGTGAGTCTGATGAAACCTCACACTATTGGTCAGCAAACGCACTTTATCGAAACACTTCCTGCAAAGCTTTATGGCAGAGAAATAGAAATATAGATAACAGCCTTGTCTGGTCAAAAAAACGTGTAATTAAGTTGCAGGTCAGTTCTGGGTGTTATGTTTAGTGCTTTTACATTGACATGTTAATGTTGCTAATGTTCTGGCAATGCGTGAACAGTGTGACAAATGCACGCGGACCGCTGAAGCTTGCAAGCATGAATTTCAAAGACATGTAACGTTAGCTAACGTTAGTTCGATACAAGCTTAAACAAACAGGCACCTGACGACGTTTTTGTTGTTTGTACAGATGTGGAGCAGGATATTGAGTCCTCGTGTGATTGGTAGAACCGGTTTCTATTGGAGGAGTCTTTTCACTATGCAGCTGAAGACCAGTGAGTTCCAGTCTCTGTTCACTGATGGACTGAGTGGACTAGCAGGTGAGATGCAGTGGAGCGTTTATGTTCCCCAGCTCAATGGACCTTTTTCACAGCAGACATTTTTGACTTGTCATAGTAGGAAAAGCACAGCTGAAATTGATAACCTTAACGATGGCTCAATTCTATCAAGTGTCCTGCTATTTCAGTGAGTCAGCATGCACAATACCAGGGCCTCTCCTAAGTGGAATGCAGCCATCATTAATGGTTTTGAATACACCTGTGCTTTTCCTTCTATGACATGTCAACATGTATGCCGTGAAAAAGGTCTATACTCTCCTAACACGACCCATTAAGGAGACCTTTCAAACGGGTTTATGTTCTCAGCAGTGTTTTTCCCTATGGTCAAATGTTCAATTAAAAAAAAAAAGAGAGAGATTAAAACAATGCCATAATCGATGCGACAGCGGCCAAAATATTCAGACTTTTAGCCTCCAACATGGGTCAAGCATCCCAAAAAAATTATGGATTCAACATTTCCCATAATGCAAACGAAACCTGGGAAATACACATGTCAAACAAACACCTCCAGTATGGAACACAGGCTATAATATTTATTTAATTATTATTATTATTATTATTATTTTAAGTCTTAAGGCCCAGCCAAGACAATTCTGATGACATCCACAGCATTACTTTCTCAAACTTGACAAAGCTCCTCCAGAGCCACAGAAGTCAAACTGACTAGTACTCCACATGACTAGTAAACCGGTTTTGATGTGATAAATTGGTGAAATGCCCCTTTAATGTGCCCACATAGGCAGTGGGCCTTGACGCTTTTGTGGTTGTTGGTGTAATTAACACTTCACACACTTAGCCTGAAACCCATTGAGGCAGTCAGAAATATGTTTGAGCAAAGTCAAAAAAGACTAGTGAAAACTCCATTCAGAATATAAAAATAAATAATTGAATGTTTTTCTATTGATTCGTGACAATGGAATTCATTATCTTGGAAAGTTTCTTCTCCAACTCTGCCCCTCCAGGTTCGACTCAAATCAGTGAGATGGGCCCAATCCCAAAGTGAGCCCTGAGGACTAAGGACTAAAGACTCACAGACTTAACTGATCTCAGGTGCTAAGTGAGTGAGTGTGTGAGGCCACATGGGCTCAGATAGGTAGATTGGGTTTGGGACAGCACTTCACGAGATCACGTTACCTGTGCGACGTTTAATAACAAACATGTTGCTGACATTTGCCGGGAATTTTCATTTTAAGTTTGTTGCTTTCCACGCGGCCATGCCACAGTAGACGGCTGCCTGATTCCACATTTATTCAAACTCTTGTTTTACATCTGGACAACAGGTCTGTTCCGTGCCCGTGGTCGTGCTGTTGTTTACCTTTGTTATTTCCGGATTTTCCTATCGTCTCCGCGGTAAACGTCACAACGCTTTCAACTGTGGGTAATTCCCTTTGGTGAAGTCTGCATCGATGCAGACTCACGGAAAGGGCTCGGTAAGTGTGTACTCAAACCCTCACGCCCTTTGAAATTCGACATTGGGACGACCCTAAGGCCTTACGAATTCGCGAGAACGCGCACCAAAGTCCGTGAGTCTGTGAGTCCGGACTTTGGGATTGGGCCATTGTTTGTGCCTCCAGGCACACGTCCTCCGAAAAGTTACCCAGCTCCTGTAAGTGTGTTTTTTATTTTTTTTCCAGAGGTGTTTGAGAAGCAGCAGCATGAGCTGAGGATAGCTGGAGGTGCCGTACGAGACCTGCTGTCTGGGAAGCGGCCTGAAGATGTGGACTTTGCCACCACAGCCACTCCAGAGGTGATGAAGCAAATGTTCCAAACGGCTGGCATCCGGATGATCAACAATAAAGGAGAGAAGCATGGGACCATTACAGCAAGAGTAAGAGTCTGATCTGCCTGAAGTGTCTACACACATATAAACCCAAAATGGGATTGTACAGAGGGATGGCAACAGTGAAACTGGTAATGGTGTTTGTTGTTGGAACACCCATGATGCACGCAATAAACAAAACAAACAAAACAACAAACTTTATTCTTAACCGCCACACACACACACACAGTTCAATGTCGTGAAATTCTATTACTGCATTTGAACCCATCTTTAGCATTAGGAGCAGTGGACATACATACATACATACATACATACATACATACATACATGCATAGATATGCACGCACGAACGCCAGGCCAGTCTTTGCTGTGCCTGTAGTCATCTGTCTTGTTTACTGGTCATCTTTTATAGCTACACAATGAGAACTTTGAGGTGACCACGTTGCGAGTGGATGTTCAGACAGATGGACGCCATGCCGAGGTGGAATTCACCACTGACTGGCAGAAAGACGCTGAGCGGAGAGACCTCACCATCAATTCCATGTTTTTAGGTATTAAATGACTTATCTCTGTTTGCTTGTGTTGTTGAGATACCCAGCATCAGTGTGTTTCAGTTCAGGTCCATTCAGTGCACATTGTCACTTTTTTTTATTACATTTATTACACTTGTCACGTGTCAGAATTATTTATTTTTTGTGTGACTTTTTTTCCTTTCACAGGGCTTGATGGCACATTATATGACTATTTCAAAGGATACGAAGACCTGCAGAACCGAAAAGTTCGGTTTGTTGGCAGTGCTGAACAAAGAATCCAAGAGGACTACTTGAGGATACTGCGTTATTTCAGGTGGGATGCCTCATTTCACTTTCAACTCAGAAAGGGATGAAAGAAAGTCATTGTTTATTTGTTTGACGTAAAAGCACTTTGAACTCAACCGTCTCATTTCCCTCTTTCCCTCTTCCAAGGTTCTACGGCAGGGTGGCCCTGGCGCCAGATGATCATGAGCCTGAGACGCTGGTTGCTATTAGGGAAAACGGTCGTGGACTTGCAGCTATATCAGGAGAACGAATTTGTGTGGAACTAAAGAAGATGGTTGTTGGTAGCCATGCTGGTCATCTGCTGGAGCTGATGTACAGTCTGGAACTGGCCCAGTACATAGGTGAGAGGGGAGGCAGGGAAAGGCAGTGGTGGAAAGAGAGGAAGGATAACATGGGGCAGAGTATAACAATGGTTCCCAGAAGGATTTGAGCCAGGGATATTGTGATTACATGGTCAGCCTCTTAAAACCCCCAGCTCCACCAGGACACCTTAGCAAAAAGTTGCTCTTAAATATATGCCCTTACTAACATTACTTGCCATCAAGTAGAGGGTTATGTTAATTCTATTGTATGAAGTTAGAGCCAGGAGACAGTTGGCTTACCTCAGCATAAAGACTAGAAGCTGTGCTTTCTCTGTGCAAACGCATGCACTCATACTGATTAGACTCCCACCTCTGTCTAAAATTAGTGTTGCATTTTGCCCATGTAGCCCATTTGGGTAAACATGTCCACATATTGGAAAATCTTTTCCTTTTCGTCACGGCTCAGACCCCCTTTTTAAAATGGTCTGAGAGAACATGTACATTGTTTGCAAAGTATAGGCATCAGTAAGAGGGTTCAGCAGTGTTAAAGCTCAACAATTCTCAAGAAGCTGACAGTTTAGAGCTTCTAAATGGGGAAAGAATTGAATTTTACTCCTCAGATGGAGTGGATTCAATGCCGCTCGACTTCTGTGGTAGTGTGAACTCTTGTATGTGTCGGCAGGATATGATTCAATGACTTGACAATGATTATTGAACTCTTCTCAGGCTATTTGGTAACCGCAGAAGACTTCTACCAGGATACCAATCTTTGTCTTGCTTGGTTTTCTGTAGTTGTTGATGTCTGCTCATCCCTCCTGCCCGCATCTTCTCAGGTTTACCTCCAGATGGCAATGTTGAGGAGATGAAGCGAGTATGGCAGAACGCCAAAGACCATTCTCCCAAACCTATGACCATCCTGGCTGCTCTCTTCCGCCGCCCAGAGGAGGTGGAAAAGATGGACCTCCGGCTGAAGGTGTCCAGGGAGGAGAAGACTTTGGCTCTGTTCTTGGTCAAATACAGACGGGAGCTCCGCAAGAGCGAAAACGACCCGGACAGCCTCAAACCCTTCACTGACTTTATCATCGACGTAAGTTTCAGCTTCCTCCAGTTAATCGGTAGAAACAATCCGATGTCAATTGTTCATGTGTTTTCTAATAAAAAGGGCAGGAGAGATTTATAGTTGGGGACACTTACCAGAACAATGTGGTCATGGATTTCAGCCATGACTTTTCAGAGTTTATATATCATG
>CM042428.1:35621110-35758610 GCA_023631565.1 Gymnocephalus cernua | reverse complement strand
ACGATTTTTGCGTCATCGGAAGATTTTTTGGCCAGAGCAAAAGACTACAGCCATTAGTAGGACCTACTTCCGCATGTTTTAAACCCGCCCATCACCCGAAGCGAGTCGATCTCAGCCGGAAAAAAACGAAATGTCAGCCATCTTGAATCCTCGCTTAACAGGGCTCTCTCTCATGGATGTATTAAGAGAACTTCTCAGCAGCAAACTTTTACAACAATTATGTGCATTCAAACTACCGCACGTGTACCACCGGGATACATCGGTACAGATCGGAGAATATGCAGGGAACGTTATTACAGACTGAATAATCGGCCCACTACGAGAGCTTCGCCTGCCACGAAGACCAGCGGTCTCGCTCGTACCCCGAGCCGGGTAGGGGACATCCACGTCGGCTAGGTGGGAAGCTAACGCTAGCCGGGGAAAAGGCACATCCAGAGCGAGCTAACGCTAGCCAGCCAGCTGTCCCATCAATCCTGCTTGCAAGTGTCCGTTCATTAAACAACAAACTGGACTACATCCAACTTCAACGATGGTCCCAACGCGAGTTCAGAGACTGTGTTTTTTGCTTTCGTGGAAACATGGCTGAACAACAGTGAACCGGACTGTCCATCTACCAGGCCTGCTAGCCTTCCGACGATCCGAGCTAGAGATGCTCTGTATGAAGGTGAGCTGTGTTAACACGGACTGGTGCAGAAAAGGGGTGATTTGTATCCAACTAACTGCTAACCGCTGGAGTTTGTGACTGTTACATGGCGACCATTCGACATCCCACGCTAATTCACGGCTGTGTTTATACTCGGTGTTTACAGCCCAGCAAGCCTAATGCTGGTATGCTTAGCTGAACTTTACGGAGCCTATAATGTGTGTGTGCACTAAAGGTAGCCTGTTTTGTATGTCGTTATTATATAATGTCGTTTTTATATATTTTAAATGTGTAACACCACTTGAGCCACGATGAAACGTTGTTTTGTGTATATGGTTGAAATAACAATAAAACACATTGAGTTGAGTCGAATGCCTCACTGTCTGTCAAGCGGTAGGCGTGGCTTGGGAGTGGACTCAAAGCAGCGAAGTGAAGTGCATTCTGGGATTTGGTGTCTTTCATCCATATGAGCCAAAAACACATTTTCTGGCTTTTCTCGGCCTAGAAGGCACCAATTACATTTTTTTTTCACATTTCTGCTACATACGTGACCCAATTTAAAGATACATTCAGCTTTCCAGCGGTGAAGTATCCCTTTAAGTGATGATGCTCCAAAATTAGAAAGTACCTAGAAATTAGTCATCCCCCCATAAAACAGATCAAAATATAAGAATTACAGTAAAGTCACAGTGGAATATTTTTTCTCATTTTCTCATCTTTGTTTCCAGATGCAACCTTCACCATCTTGATGCTGCTAGCCAGTCTGAACAGCTGTGTGAACCCTTGCATCTATCTGCTGTTCAGCGAGAAGCTGCCCAAGACGCTCGTGGCCCTAATGTGTGTGGGTCAGTCCGATCTGAAGGAGTCCATCCATGAGGAGGCCACCATGGTCAGCTCCCTGCACATCAGCCTCAAGAGTCGGCTGCATTGCAGATAAAGTGCTGACACCTCTGAAGCTCATCTTACCCCAGGCCAGACAATATTGGCATCCTCTAATAAGTGTGAGGCCAAACATCACAGAAGAACTACAAGTCCCTGTAGTTATTGTAGTGTATTATAGTGAGACCACATTGTAGAAATGAATAATCTATGAAATGCTTTCATTTAGAAACTCACCCACCATAAGTCTTTACAGGGATATTACAGTGAAACATTAAGTATGATTGCATGCCATAAAGTCACTATTACATAACACATACTTAAAATATTAGATGACTGTTATGAAGCTCAGCGTAAATTATTTCAGGAAGATTTCTATGCTTTATATTTCTCTCAATCCCAACCCTAATCAGCTGCATTGTCATCAGCTGAATGTGGGCGTTTACTCTTTAGTTAAACCAACCAGATTTTCCACAATCTCCATGAGCTATCACATTGCTGCATTCCAACTTTAAATCTGTTCTACTCTCTGCTGCAGTTGTCATTTCAGGCAAAATCATTGTGAACCTCCTACACCCCATTCACCTCCAGTTCTCATCATTCCCAGCATCCAGGGTTCCTCCATCATCATAAGCCCCGCTTCACTTCACTCTTAAATGAAGCCTCTCCTGATTGAAATAGATTTGTTTAGCTATGATAGTGGTGGGTGGCTGTGGCTCAGGAGGTAGAGCAAGTTGTCCTTTAACCACAATGTTGACGATTCACTCCTGCTGTACTGCTTTAGAAGAGGTTTAACTATGGTGGTCTTCAGAGTCGAAGTGTCCTTGAGCAAGACACTGAACCCCAAGTTTCTCCCAATGGCAGACCAGCACCATGCATGGCAGCTCCGCCACCATTGATTGGTGAATGAGTGAATGAGATGCAAATTGTAATTGCTTTGTCCGGTAAGGTAGAAAGGGGATGTATAAATGCAGACTTCTAGAGATGGCGGTCTGTTGATCGGTTGGTCCACCACTTTGGTCCAGACTGAAATATCACAACAACTACTTGATGAACATTTTGTACAGACATTCATGTTCCCAATGGGATGAATCCTGACGAGAGTGATGATCCCTTCATCTACATTGCCACCAGCAAGTCAAAGTTTTCATATATCCAATGAAATGCCTCAACACACAAAATGTACAGACATTCCCAGTTCCCAGAGGAGGAATCCTATTAACTTTGTTGATCGCCAGACTTTTCCTCTTGCACCACCATGAGGTTGGCATTTGAAGTTTGACTGAAATGTGTTGATATGAAATGTGTGTGACATTTATGGTCCCCAGAGGATAACTTTTGTGATCCTCTGACTTTTTATCTATATAGTCATTATCAGGTTGAATTTTTTTATATCTTTCCAGTACTTTGGTAATTGACCAAATACCTGCAAAACTAATGCCAGTCCTAATTAGCAAACATTAACATGATAACACAATAACCTAAGATGGTGAACATGTTAAACATATGTCTGTTAAACATCATCATGTCAGCATTGTCATTATAAGTGTGTAAGCAAACACAGCATTTAGCAGAAAGCACTGGTGTACCGCCTCATAGAGCTGCTAGAATGGCTTTAGACTCTTAATTTATTAGTCAACAAATTTTATTTGGGAGACACAGCACAATATAGATCAGGTTATTTTATCAGAATTACATAAATATTAACAAGAATCATCAAAATGGACCACTCATTTTATTTGGGAGATGCAGCACAATATGGATCCGGTTATTTTGTCAGAATTATATACAGAATGGACACCCCATTTGCATTAAAGTATATTTTTTGACAAAGAGGTTTATGTAACAGTTGATCTTGTGAAAACAGTAATAATACTTTAATTTTCAGAAATTCACCATGTGCTGTGGGATTTTAATGTGTTTCACGCAAATGTAAATGTGGTTTATCCTGTAAGTTTGTATTGTATGACCTTATAATGTAATTCTTCAGTCTATTTTACATCTGTATATATGATCATATTTATAATAATGACAGTTATCTGTTAGTTGTTTAAAATAGTCAGTTATCACACAACAGATCTGGATCTGTTAAGTATCTTCAAATATGCAGCAAGGTGATCAATGTTCACATTTTTCAAAGACTTTTTTCTCTCAACTTCTAAGAGATGATCTCTGAGGTGTTGCTAAATGAACAGACTTTTCACATTTCTCCTTAACAGCACTGTTGTATTTAGAGGTTGTACCAGAATAGGTTTACATGGTTTAATATTCAAAAAACACCATATTTTTTTTGTTGTACTATATATACAGTGCTGCGGATCCTTTTTTCACCCTGTGTGTTGAGCTCTCTGTTTTAGCTACAGAGTGAGACATCTCACTTCTGTTCCATCTTTGTTGGGAGTCGCACATGCACAGTACCTAGGTAAGCACTGTTAGTTAATCAGAAGCAGGTGGACTTTGGGCTTTTTCACTTTGGGAGCCTATTACATGCACAAAAAAAGCACAATAAAGGAAAGGGCAAATGCCAAAAAGCATAATATGAGCACTTTAAGGTTGAAATACTTATTTACACTCTTGAAAAGGCTCAGACACACAGGGCCAGATGTACGTACATTTGCGAATGTAGCGTTATCAGCGCCATGGCCAACCCACAGAAAGCGCACGCTGTGATACTTCAGCTTACATCATATTTACCAAACCTGCAGTTCATCGGGTAATCAGCGCCTTGCTCAGCCCACTATACCGTAAATTGCACTGTAGCAAAGCGTTAAGTACTTGGTGGGGGGGGGGCTTGACCAACTGCCACCATGCTCGTTTGAAAGCCATGATGTTTCTCTCTCATGGGTTGGCCAAATTCTCTGGGCGGGCAAAGCAGAGAAAGGGGAGGTAACCTTGCTCCTTATGACCCCATAACAAGCAAGATTCCAGAACGGCTCATCTGGGC
The DNA here is from genome assembly GCA_023631565.1 of Gymnocephalus cernua. Classification (NCBI taxonomy): domain Eukaryota; kingdom Metazoa; phylum Chordata; class Actinopteri; order Perciformes; family Percidae; genus Gymnocephalus; species Gymnocephalus cernua. The sequence goes on along the minus strand of CM042428.1, from coordinate 35,754,144 downwards.
TTACTTTTTCTCAAAGGCAGAACAGGATACCCAGGGCTCAGTTTACACCTATCACCATTTCAAGCCAATTGGGGACCATAGGCAGGCTGGGGGAACTCATATTAATGTTAAAAAACCTCATAAAGTGAAATTTTCATGCCATGGGACCTTTAATGATTTTCTGTTCACTCAACTGAAAAAGTGTGATCCTTGTGGCAAAAATCTTTTCAGCTCGTCTCCTTGGCCTATTATGTCTCCGTCTTGCTCGGATTACTGCTGCCATTTCACCAGGAGGCATATGTGAGGAAACCCGCTTGCGGCTGGTTTACACCTGCTTTTAAGAGGCGTAAAATAGAGGCACGCTTTCACGGGCGGTTTTTGTACATACCGCGGAATACATAGGCGCACTTTACGCTTCCCCTCCCATCTCTTCATGGGAAACTCCCACTTTCCCCTTGACCCTCCCGTGAATGCATATGCATGACACGGAAAAGCGCAATTTGCCATTATTAGTTCCCACAACAGGCAGTCTGCACTTTGACCTCACTGTGGCCTGTTTGTGCATAGGCCTACCTCAACAAAGCTTTTTACTCGCACGTTGCGAAACAAATACGCCTGAAGTGGGCCCAAAAAACGTTAGTACATCTGGCCCTCAGTCTTCTGTTGGTCTGCAGTTTAGCTTGTTTTTTCTGCAGTATGACACTTGGAAGTTTACTCATCCTCCATTTGGAGAATGGAAACATGAGGAAAATATCAGGTCAAACAAGTTTCTCACGTTAAAGAAAATAATTTTCACTGGACAATTATTATTATTTATTGGTTTTTAATAGGTTTTGGACAGACACATAAGCAATACAAGTCTATGACTATACAGACACAATTAGTCGATAGGATGAGTTCATTGTTTTTGTTGTAATAGAATTCATTAGTGGATAAAAAGATAAAATATCATCTGCCTTATTGTTTAAGACATGAGCAAAATGTTGTCATGACTTTTGAATTGACTATCAAAATAAATGTTTTCTTGTAAAGGTTAAAATGTGATCGATATGTAAAGATGAATATAATTGGAACCTCTCAAATCATATGACAGATCCAGCAGGTAGCTCCTATACGTCTGTGGTCAAAAATGTTTCTTGATTGAGAAGATGCTCTTGTGGCTCTTCACGTTTAATGGAATAACCTCTGAGAGGAGAACATAGGATATGAACCAGAAATGTTTTCATAACACCATGCTCATTTGCATCTAATGTTGTGCAGAACCTTGATTTGTAATACTTGTGCATGTATGTATTTGATTTGTGTGTGCAAATGTGTCACGTCTTTAATTCTCCAGTTGTTTCAAATGCTTAATTGTAAAACATAACAGGGTCCTCTGCGCATGTAATCTGCATTTGAATAGAAATAAAAATTGCTTGTAAGGTTATGATGAATCACCTTGCTGCCATTCATGCTGAACTTCATACTGAATTCAATAGAACAAACACATGTTGATAGATGTCTGGAAATGTAAGCTGTGTATGTCATGCAGAGTAGGCATTCATTGGCATGGCATGAATAGTCAAACAGATGTGTATTGAAATGATAATAAAACATGACACGTTTCAAACACATTTTCAAAAAATAATGCATAGTTCACATAATGGGTTATTGGATAATTTATACTAAAGACACATATTCAATAAGAGAGGGAAACATGAGGATATCATGCAAATGTGAGTTTATTATGAAACCATTAGAGGGTGCAAAGCTGAATAAAGCACTGTATTATTTATGCTTGTGACGTCATCTTAATTAAAAGGAAACAGGGTTGTGATGGCTGCAAGTTCCAGGAATAGGTCTGACTCCTCATTTACTGCCGGACCTGAGGGATGTGTCCATTAATCAGAGCTGCTAGGCCCAGATAGTGGCTGTGAGATATCAGGTTTGAGGGAAGGTAGGAAGTCACAGCGTGGGCACTGACTGCATTGCTGCATTCACGTGCTCCTCGGATGGTCCCATTTCCCGACTTCAGAAGTCCTTCTTCCGACAATGGTGTGTTCATGAGCTTTAAGATGTAATAAAAAAACATGGATGCTACAAAGAAGGTGTGTTGTATTACTCAGACTGTTTAAACAAGGGGTCACCAACAAGTAGCTGCAGGTTTCCAGTAGCTCGCCAATGGGTTGATAAACTCTGACACAAAATTACCACGATATTAAAAGTGAGGTAGCTAACTTTGTGGGCCATAGACGTGTAAAGTGGTAAATTTTTTCTTGGACCCTGATGGGAATATTTTCAGTGATGGAGCTAACTATGTGGGCTAAAAGCAGTGTAAAATAGTCAGGGACCTTGACGTGAAGTTAAGAGTTTTCATAAGCTTTGAGTATTGCAATTTCAGCAAACAGTAGCTTCATTCAGCTTATGTGTGTTATGTAAATAAATGTAAGATATGTGATGCAAGTAGCTCTTGGCCACTTTCGTTATTTTAAAGTAGCCCTTAGATGAAGAAAGGTTGGAGACCCCTAGTTTAAACAATAGCCATTTCCAGTGATTTTTGTCCCTGACTTGTTGCTGCACCAGTAGTCTTGCTTTGCCAAACCCTCCTCCAGTTTTAAACGCAAACATTCTGAATATGTCTCAGATGCAGGAAATAAACGTGTGTAGCATGTGAATGCCCATAGAGCACGACAGTGTGGTTCCGAAAGTGAAAATCTGTAAGTGTAAGTGAAAGTCATTTTCTCCATAAGGATTTTGATTATTAGCCATAATGTCTAAACCATCCAAGGTAGACTTACCACAAGCTACAAAGTTGTGAAACAAAGGTTCATGCTCCTGTAGAAGCCGCAAGTCTGTATATCTACCTTGTTTTAAGAAAAACACGTTTTATCCGCGATGTCATGGAGAAGTACTACACTACCCACAATCCTAAGCGCAAGAGTGACGTCTCTGATTGGTGGGGCTCGCTGTTACCAATGTTAGGTTATTGGTAAGAAACTTTTTATTAATTCACGTATTGAATATCAATTTTTGCTCACATGTAATTTGGCATATGGTGATTAGGTTGTAATCCTCCACATATATTGACCTAGATTAGTTAGAAAAGTTGTTTATTAGCATTAACCCTGATAATGAAAACATTTTAGTTTGCGAAATTTTAGTGGTTTTAAGGTATGTAAAGTTACTGGTGCAGTAGTCTATTCCTAGTCCTTGACGTTCCATAAGAAGATAAGAAAGGACAGGTTCACCTTTTTTTCAACTTTGTCTTGAAAAAATATGCACATGCCTATACAGAATGTGCACTGAAAATGGCGAGAAATTGTATACTGTAATTATTTCTGGCCACAAATGGATCCCTTTCTAAGTGATTTCAAGATGTGGGGACAACATCTTCAGTTCTTGTTTAGTGAAATGAAAATAAGTGGAAGGCGGTTCTATTTAAATAGCAATGCCATGTTTAATCAATCAATCCATTTATTTAAATAGCACTTTACAGCAACCAGTAGGTATCCAAAGTGCTTTACATCAGTTAAGTGGAATGCTTGTTGAAGGGTAAAATGACTGCAATGACTCTTGCACTCTGCAGAAGAACTTGTGACTTGGGAACATATTTTCTTTCAACAATATATCAACCTCAAACATAAAGCCAATAAACTTGAACTTGGAAACCAAAATTGCTTCAAAACAACAATTAATGTCCTGGAGTGGCCAAGTTGGAGTCCAGACCTCAATTCACTTGAACATCCGTGACAGGACTTCAAAATTGCGATACCCTTACAATCCCCGCTCAGTTTGACAGAGCTTTAGCAGCTTTGCAAAGAATAATGACAAAAAAAGGTGATACAGACCTGTCCACTTCATTGTAAAGGTACCCCTTCTGCATACTGACTATTGATTGAGGTGGATACCTATGTAATCAATTATCTTGTTCCTACATTTTTACATAATTTAGAAGATATTTTTCAATCAGTAAAAATTCAATGTGAAGTCCAGGCAGGTTAAATACATGTTATGGGCATCTGCTTCAGTGTTGGTGTAAACAGAGCTGTACTAACATCCTGATATCACTTCAAGTCCTTGTAACTTTAACTAGCCAGGACCACAGGGGTCAAACATCAGCAGCTCCTACACCTGTTGACTTCACTTGTTTGGAATGGAAATCTGTGCTTTGCGTAGCAGAGTCGGAGATAAGAGCCAACATTTAGAGACATGTAAGTGCCATCAGCTGTATGTGTAAACACAGTAGGAGATAGGTCCAGAGGGAGATTGACTGTGAGATTATTTGCTGCATCAACTGCAGGCAAGCTGAGAGCCACATGAGTCGGGAATGAAAAGAAAAACAACTTCAGGACTTACATTAAAGAGCTATGGTCAGTAACACGTTTACAAGCTGCAGTTTTTCGTCAGATATTTAGCCATGTAATAAAATAAACATAAATAATTAGATGACATGAAAAAAACCCTAGAAGGAATAAAAAGTTTCAAATTAAATAGGTTTTAAACATTGTTATGTATATCAGAGATCAAGATTCCATTACATATATGTTGCATGCAGTGATCTGGATCAAACACAAGCTTCATCTGTTATACTGTTTGATGACTTCTCAAACTAAGTGGATTAGCCACCGTCTAACGTAGCCCAAGTGTGTGAGAGTGAGACGATATTGATGTTGATCTTGGCAGAGCACAAAAGAAAATAGATGATCAATACAAGAACAGCATTTGGATGTTGAACCACACTTGAGTGTACTTGTGCCTTGCAGAGCACAGGTTCATTAGTGCACGTGTGATTAAGTGCTTGTGTAACACCAAGCCAAACATCAACCTTGCGCATTTAATGCTGAAAGGAGGTTGATTTCTTTGCTCTGCACACATTTTAGCATTGCTTACTTACATGACTTACAACATTATACAAAATGTGTGCATTCATTGGTGTATTAGTAGGCTACATACAAGCAACTTCATGTGCCTCTTGGGATTGTGCTGCTTACTATTCCATGTCTTACTCTGAAAGGCACATACCTAGATGCATGTGGTTGGCATGGCTACTGAATAAAATGCACATACCAGAGCTCTGTGGCTCTGGTATGAGGTACTCATTCCCTACCTGGAGTAGGCACTCCATCGGTTTCCTGCTGAGAACCAGTCCAACTATATTCATTACAACGTCAAGCAATTTTGCTGATCAGTAGGCTACATTCAATTTATCGCACCGCAAAGAGAGCTGAGCCAGAAGGTAAAGCTCTCAATCTACCAGTCAATTTTCATTCCTACCGTCACCTATGGTCATGAAGGCTGGGTAATGACCGAAAGAATGAGATCCAGGGTACAAGCGGCTGAAAAGAGTTTCCTCAGGAGGGTGGCTGGCGTCTCGCTTAGTGATAGGGTTAGAAGCTCAGTCATCCGTGAGGAGCTCGGAGTAGTGCTGCTGCTCCTTCGCGTCGAAAGGAGCCAGTTGAGGTGGTTCAGGCATCTGGTAAGGATGCCCCCTGGGCGCCTCCCTAGGGAGGTGTTCCAGGCACGTCCAGCTGGGAGGAGACCTTGGGGAAGACCCAGGACTAGGTGGAGGGATTATACCTCCTACTTGGCCCGGGATCCCCCAGTCAGAGCTGGTTAATATGGCTCGGGAAAGGGAAGTTTGGGGTCCCCTGCTGAAGCTGCTGCCCCCGCAACCTGACACCGGACAAATGGACGAAGATGGATGGATGGATGGATGGATGGATGGATGGATGGATGGATGGATGGATGGATGGATGGATGGATGGACTTAGAAAATATTTGATCAGCTCAAATTACCTCATGGTATCAGCAGATCCACCAAAGAGAAGTAAAAAACCCTCTCCAACCAGTGGTGATTCATCTCTTGACTAATTGACTAAAGTGATCTAACAGTCCAGGAGATGAAAAAGCCTGGCAGAAACTAGAGATGTGTAAATGAAAAAAAAAAATCAACAGTGGCAATACCTTGATGTGTTCAAAAACAAAAAATGCAACTTGCGTCAAAGGTACCATGTCAGAGCAGGATGCCATTGCCAATACCTAAATAATGCAGTAAAGGCTGATACAGTGTTGAAGAACACTGCTCTGTAATGTTCTTATGAAGTCCTTCAGTTAAAATTACTTACAAGATAGTTCATTCCATCATGCCTGGGATTAGTAAGGTTGCAATGACAGTTTACCAATTTCTACAGATATGGATTGAGATTATGCCTTTGTTTCATTTTGTAAATCAGGATCTTTATTGTGTCTTTATTTTGTTCTGTCATCACCAGTAACATCACACGTCACCAAATGATTCCTCCAAGATGCCTGACAGGGACTCTATATCTTGCCATCTTGCACATGCTTGGACAACTGACTCAATTGGCAGATGTAATTGTCAGCTTCAGGACACCCTGAGAGTCAAACTCCTGCGAACCGCTGAGATAAACACAGCAGCTGAACGAGGCAGACTGAGGGCATTATGGATCTCTCCTTCTCCCTGTCAAAAGGAGGCAATATTTATGTAAGTTATACAACAGTCAATATGTGGAACAGCAGACTTTAATGTTCTGGTTAAAAGGGAACCATTATGATTCATTTGAACGGGTTAATGAGGTTTAAGAATAAAACTTTAGAAGAGACAGTTTATGGATTTGAAGGATTTGCCAGATTTGTTTAAGTATTTGGACAGTGGATGAAGTAGATGATCATGAAATAAAAAATTAGGTCAACTCCAGTGTGATTTTCATGTTTTTTTTTTCCTCCATGTTCTTGTTGAGAGAAGGATTTAATCTTCACCACTATTTCCTACCTCATATTATATGCCTTATATCGATATATTATGCATCCTTAATTGTTGGCAAATTATAGAAAAGATTCTAAAAGAAAAATGTAATTTTTATTCGAAATAAAGAAGACAATGAAATAAAAATAAACAAATTTGTCTTTTTGATGGCAGAGCCTGCAATTTGGCTTCAAGCAGAGGGGCAATTATTTGAAGTATAATGTGAATTCAAGCTTTTTATTGGAAGACAGGCTGCTCTGCATTTACCTTCACGTAAATGCTGTGGACTCTCGATTAACGCCATCTCCTTTTTTTGCTCATGGAGCTGCAATAGTTCTGTCAGTGCAGCCAGTTCTGAAATGCAGGATGTTCATCATTATTCATTCATCATTAATCATTGCCTAAAAAGTATTCATTAATTTCATTGAATGTCTTGTCAATGTGTTCAGGGTCTCTGATCAATATCAATAAAGCCTTGGAATATTGAATACTCAAAAATCAAGACATCCTTCTCGTCTGGCATTAGGTTAATCACACATTACATTACATTTTTATAATAGCTCAAGCCTTAGTCAGTTGTATGTTTGGGCTATTATTTCGATAACTGCCAGCCAACTGCCAGAGAAATCCATTGTACTGTACATACAGCCTCTCACAAAAGAATTATATGTGGAGCATTTATATCTTTTATGTACAGTATGTGCTGTTTTTTTCAATTTGTCTAAGTGTATTTCTCTGTTGAATGTTTGCTTGCCTTGGAATTGGCCGTGGGAGGGACGAATGAAGTGTTTTGAATTTAATTGAATTACTTCAGCCATAGTATGTGACACCAGCAACAGATATAATCAACATTGGAGCAGCAGACAAATCTCCAAATCTCCAAATTGAACTATATTTTCAACATCTACATAGGAAATCCTGACCATACCCTGGGTTAATATGTTTATTTAGACATGAGAAGAATGGTCACTAATGGTCGCATGTGTGTTCTTATTGAATGGGATTCTTTGTAAAGTTTTGGTCTAGATGCAGCAATTTCCCTAAATTTTCTCCACATGTGAGATGATAAATTAAAGATAAAGTCTTTTCACCTCAAATGTTTATGCAGTCCTGTAAATGTTATATGAATAATGCCTGACTTTCAACCGACATCACCATCTAACCTGCAGATTCCGCAGCACACATGAACATTTAATTAATGATTAATTGATTGACAAATGGCTAGAATATAACATATTTAGGTGATTATAAAGTAAAATCCTCTGCTACATATTCATTTGCTACATATTTGTTCTTTTAGTGGTTCATTGCACATCAGATTGTTCCCTCTTGTACCTGCACTGGTTCCCTGTCCAATACCATATTGACTTTAAGATTTTTCTGCTCACCTTCAAAGCCTTCCATAATCTCGCTCCTCCATACCTCTCTGAACTCCTTCAGCCCTACACTCCATCCCAAACTCTCAGATCCTCCTCTAAGGTGTCCTTGAGTGCTATACAATAAATAAAATTAATTTTTATTATAAGGGGCAATATTCATAACATCACTTCTGTAATGATGTGTGGAAGGAAACTATATTTAGAAAATAAGAGTCAAACCCCGACTGAGCCTAAAGGAGCTGTGCGTCATCGGTACTGGAAAGTGATTGAGGTCTGAATCCATCATTACTGTTCCTCAACAACACACACAGCCAGTAGGAGTTAGAAGACATGTGGAGGTAATTGGATGGTCTCTCATGTTGCAAAGATGTGCCATTCATTAAGATCTCCTCCTCTTTCATCTATTTCCTGCATCTCTGTCAGAAGGTGAAAGTGGAGTAGAAAGTGAGAGAAGGCATGTTATGAAAAGCACCCTATAGGTGACAGTCAAGAGCGTCAGTCATGTCAACTTATGACTTTCCCATCAGCCTCAGTTGACACATGGTATACCTTACAAACACCATGTTAGCATTATGATTGTAAGCACATTGGCATGCTGACAACACATTAGGACATAGCTTCACAGAGCCACTAGTGTGGTACTGTCAAGTTTTTTGTTTGTTTGTTTTTTATCTTCGCACACATTTCACATCACACACATGCACACATTACAATCATGAATGATAACCCTGATGTAACACACTCTTACAGTAAAATTATTTAATTATTGGCACAAATTAATATTTTATTTCATTTTGAGCTTTTATTCACATGCAAATTATATGACTTTTGTCTCTTGCTCAAGGTCATATTTGTGATGTTATTGAACATAAGCTGACATAATACTTCAGGGATTGTGTTGCTGTAGCAATGACAGGAAGCATTTTGGGGCACTGACCTTGCAGAAAAATAAAACAAAATCTAATGACTAGATACTGTGTAACCGATGACATACATATCATAAATAACATATTGACAACAACCTATACTTATCCCACAGTAGGAGAACACCTGTCTCCTTCAAAAAGGACAATTGCTGGAAGGTCATTTGTAGCATAAAACAAAACAGTCAACCATACGCAACAACAATTTGACCCTTAAAATAATTGCTTTACATTTTAAAACAAGGCATTTATCATACAGAACACATACTTTGGAGCATCAGTGTGAATTAGATAGATAGATAGATAGATAGATAGATAGATAGATAGATAGATAGATAGATAGATAGATAGATAGATAGATAGATAGATAGATAGATAGATAGATAGATAGATAGATAGATAGATAGATAGATACTGTGTTACTACAGTGCAGGAGCTTTTAATATATTGTATCTGCTCTCAGAGCTGTGTTATCACTCAGTGATACTCCAAGTCCCTGTTGACAATCTTCCTGCTGTATATAAATGAAGCGGGAGCGGCAGCATTAACAGTTTGAAAATGCATTAAGAGTGCCCTCTAGGGGAAATTGCTTTTCAACACATCTACATTTGAACAGCTCAAACCACAGTCAGCAAAGTGCTTCTCAAAAGAGTTTCACCTGCAGCCCTTTGCTGCTGCATGTCATTCCCCTTCTCCCCTTTCAAGTCTAAGCTGTCCAATAGAAATAAAGGCTTAAAAAATGCCCCAAAAATATAATCTTAAAAAAAAGAGTTTCCGCAGCAACAGATGGAATAATTATCCTGGAGATGGAGCTTTTGTGGCACAGTAACAATGACAGGGCAACAGATTTAAATCTGATTGCATACAAATGTATAAATATGAATAAAAAGACGATAGCTGTGTATATTGTTTTTTGCACTCTTGCATGTTTGCTCTTTATCCAGGAGATGTCAGTGCTGTCATTTAGAGGAAGGAAACACAAGCAAGGTACTATTATGAATTGCATGGTGATGAGGAGTGATGATCATTTGAATGGGAGCCATGGATAATCTCCCCTCCTGAGATTTTAACATGATTTTGATAACAACAAAGCATACAGGAAAAACTGGACAACTTCTGTTTAATATCAATCTTCCACCTTTGTCAGGCTTTGTAAAGTCACTGCACTTTGTAATTGTACCTTTGTAGTACTTGATCTTGGACCGCTACTAAGAGCAAAATACAAGAATAATGATGTGTGAGACAAGCTAATGTGATATAAAACTTCCTCTTTACTGTGACAGTTCAGTGGGTTTGGGCCTCAGCAGTGATCAGTGAGGGCTCGGTGAGTCCTGGCCAGATCGATCACTCTATCTTTGTTGTGCTTGGCATCTATCTGCCATCAATCAGGCAGCGGTAGACACCTCCCAAGGTTAGAGCCCAGGTTGTCAATACCACACATGATTCAGCACTTTGTCAATAGGCATCACCATCAGTGTGGTCTCTATCAGATGTATATTTATCCATCTGCAATGATATACTGTAGCGGACAGATAAAGATGTGTATTTAAAAGCAACGCTATAGTATTATCTCAGCTGGTATGTCGGACAGTGGACCAAGATACAGAGGCCCAGAATAATCAGCTCCTCTGATGGATGCAGAGGAGGATCTGCTGCAGCTGGCAGGCAGGGGCTGCCACTTAGTGTACATTATTTACCCAGATTATTCACAGGGCTGCATTCAGCCAGCCACAGATGCGAGTACGGAAACGTGTGCTGATCCTTTGCTGACCAAGCCAAATTCACTATACATGCAGACAAAGCCAGTAAAGAAAAACTTATCATTCAGTCATTAAGTGATTCTGTTTGGAGAATTAATATGCCACTGCTTGTGGTTTTATTTGTTGTGGTTTTTGACACATCTCAACAACTAGACCTTATACAAATTTAAATAAATCTGGGTTTTTGAAGAAAAAGTAGTTTGATATAGTTCTATCTTTATGGAAGAGAAGAGTTATACGGACATCACTGGCCACAGACAGACATGACGTGGTGATTCTTGGGTGTCCAGGAGTTTCACGGTTCTTGTAACCTCCTGTGTTCTCCCAACCACCCTGCAGCACAGCAACAAAGAGCCTGATGAATCTGCTTGTACTGGCACTATAGTCATGCTGTAAATGTATGGCTGTAAAATACAGATATGACATATGTGTAAGTGTGGATGTATACTGTGGTTGCCTACTTCCTGGTCTTTATGTTTCAGTCCATTGTCTGCATCCTGCAACATCTGTGTATGTGAATGACACATTTTTGTCTTCATGGAGGTGCATCCCCAGCACATCCTCAGCTGTCAATCACAGTCACTTTACCACTGTCCCAAATTTCTAAAGACCTTAAGACAAATGTTAATCTGTCTCAACTAACATGCAGGCAAGAGTGTTGAGGCAGATAATGCAGGGTTTACATCACTTTTTAACTGCAACATTCTTCTAATAAACTCCCATAAAACCAAGCATGGGTCCAGTCCAGAAGCATTAACTTCTTATCGAGTTAAATGGCCTAATATCAACATTATTGATACTATTCCCCAGCCACAGAAAGCTTGTAAAGCCTAGAAGGCAAATGAGAGTGGGAGGTGAGCACGGATGCTTCAGCAGCATGGTGTTGTAGAAACTGCAGTAACAAAAACAGGTTGGAGGAACAGAAAAAAAATGTTAATTGGTTTGAAAACTTAAACAGCAAACATATTGTGGCAAAGCTTGGTGGTGCTTGTGAAATGCAGGGTTCTGAAATGTAATGCAATGCAGTTTAACTCCAAAAGAAAAACTGCTAACTGGCTGCAGCTTCATACTATATATACCATAGGGACATGACAATGGTCTCACAGCATAAATAAATATTAAAAAACAAAATATTCAAACTATCAATATACAGGATTGCAGTGCAAGAATCACATACATATAATATGAATTTCAAAACTGCATATCAGGACACAAATCCAGCGTTACAGCAGAGTTGGCAGACTGGTGTGGATTGAGTTGTGAACGGGGGAGAAGAGCAAGTAGCAGAGCGAATGAAAATGACAGCTTCATGCCCCCGTCACCCTGGCAGAGGGAAGACTGATGAGCCGCTTTTTCTCAGCAATCTCTGTCTCCATCCGTCATCTCCTTTTAAACTGATTTGCCAGAGAGAACATGTCTCTGTCATCAATTACAGGGGATTTTACTACAACAAAGCTGATCAGATAAAAAAATATCTCAGACATTTTGCTGTCCTCCAGTGAACATGTCAAGCATCCCTCCCTGCTGCGAAGCCGCATGAATAAACTGCTTTCCAGGATTTTCAAAGTGCCTGTGTAACAATCTTCCACAGAGCTCAGATTAGGCTTGTTTATTCATGAATAGACGATGTTGCCCTCCCTCCGTCCTATACAGTAACACAGATGCACACGTGTGCCAACATTAGCCAATGCAACCATTCTTAATAATTGTGTACTATTGTTATAGCCAATTACCTGAGCTGATAATCTGATTTGATTTCTGACTCAGAATACAATTTTATTTAGATTATATTCTAAAGCGAGGGATGATGTGACGTGCAGATTTGTGAGCCGAGCTATTTTTTTCTCGTTTGTTTTAAGAACAATGGGGATTATTTATTGATACATTTGCTTGTCAAAACAGCGAACTCTTAGGTAGTCAATTTAATGACATGCGTTTGTTCATAATTTAGAGGGTCTAAATGGATCTTTGGGAAATTTGTTTAAAGGTATTAAAGTCAGTTTGATGAAGCTGTCTGGGCCAAGTTCCCAGTGTAAGTTTTATAGTGGAACTAAGATAAATAAATACAGTAAATATAAATGGATTAAATGACTGTGAGTTATGTAAAAGGGGTCGCTCGTAGGGATGAACCCCCAGATAATCATCACCCACTTCTGCAGTTCCCCTCAGATCTAAAATTCAGATGTAAGTCATTGACAGTTTAGACTCTTGCCGTGTGCGGTTTGCTTTACTTCGGTCAGTGCCATTTGGATCAACATACTGTAGGTGTAAAACTGTACTGGTTGCTGTACAGTCAAGGTTTTTGGTAGCACGTTGTTGTGGCCTCATCTTTTTTGTATGATTAGATGTACCGTGGTGGTGTCCCTACCTGATTTGCTTGACAGGGATCAGTGGAGTCAGGAGGCAAAGTGATGGAAGCAAAGGGAGTTGAGGTCAGGGAACAACACTCTGTCTCACTGACACACAGAGAGACAGCAGGGGCTCCAGCAACATCACCACATAGTGTGCCATGTTCACAACCAGCTGTCAAATGGGTGGAGGGATTGCTTCATTTAGCTGATCAGACTTGTCAGGATTCTGAACTGAATTCAAACAGCAGGATCAGGATCAAAGTAGATAGATAGATAGATAGATAGATAGATAGATAGATAGATAGATAGATAGATAGATAGATAGATAGATAGATAGATAGATGCCAAATTAAATGGTGTGTTGGGTCAGATAATTTAAAGAGGATGAAAGTTGGAAGAGTGTAGGGTGAGAATGTTTGTATTTGTCTTTAGTCCATCACGACCCCCCTGTCTCCACTCAGAGAGAAATGGTTGCACAGGGTGATGGCAGCTGGCAGGGTAAATATCCATATAAAAAAGATTCATCTTTCACTTTTTGAAAGTTCATTTTATAGTTGATAGAAATGACAACATTTCTATCAGTAATGATAACGTTGTGCTCAAAAAAAGAAACATTGACTGTGGGCTGCCACGGTGTGCAAACATTATGCTAGCTGTTACAAAGGTTAACACATTTATCAGCCTTTTTAGCTGCTGTATATTTTGATGTTAATCATCATTTTCATTGTCCATTACTTTATGTTTGTGGGTCAACAATTATCGATTTGCAATTTACAAAGAGAATTGTATTAGCATGTGCAACATGTAGCCTGTGATGGTTTTGTTTGACCAAACAATTAGCTAACAATTGGCTTTTTCCATCTAAAGTTTGAGATACATTACATCAACTTTAATGTGAATAGGTATGTTTACATTGCATCCCATGTCACAATCTAACTATACAATTGAGCACTGTAACAATACTGTCAACATGTAAGGTGAACTGCTGAAAAAAATGATGAATGTGACAAATACTTCTCTCAGAGGGTAAAATATGTGACATTACCTTATTTGACCTACTCTCATGCAGCGATCATGCCTGTTGTGGCTGCAGCAGCAGCATGCAACTCTGCCCAGCTGGGAGGTGGCCTGTAATCCCAAACACTGGGCTCCTTGTTTTGGCACTTGAAAATGTAAAACACATCCTTATGCAGGGAAGCAGGAACCCTGAGGTACCCCAGAAGATAACAATTCTCCCCCTCAATTATTCAACACAGAGAAGGACTGAAAGTATATCAAGCATGTGATCAATTATTAACCCAGCTACATGCATTATTGACTTGGCAAGCTGGAACATTTATTTTGACCTTTTTTTCATGTTTGTCCGATGAAAACAAGAAAAACCTGCAGCTACTGCACTTGTATTTCTTTGAATGACCCTCAGGTTTGCAGAGATAATTTTAGGGAGGTCAAGTGTTTGATGAGTGAATGCTTGTTCAAATTTTGAATGGCTTCATTTGCCACACACTTTGTCAAGCTAATTTGTTTTTTTCCCCGCATTGATTACCACTTGCTCGGGGGCAGATCAAGCACATGGGATATATATTTCCATCATCAATATGCATGTCTGACTCTCCTGACCTTGAGAGGGTAAACAGACGAGACAAAAACAACTTCCCGACGCACTTCCTTGTTTGTTTCCTAAGGGTTTGTAGTGATAAATAGCTCTTCTCCATGCGCGCAGTAGGTGCACTCATACAGTAACTGTGTGAGGTTGCATCACCAGGAATTCTGCCATGCTCGGCTAATGTGATTTGGGGCTGGGAGTTTAAGGGATTTCTAATGAGAAGAGAGTATTCACAGCAAATCGGTGTAGCTTCCGGCACATCAAAAGGGGCGTTAGATTTGAGGCAAACTGATGAATATTCTGCTTGGCAACTGCGACTTTGACAAAGGCAAAAAAAAAGTGCCTTTTCAAGTAAGTTGTGCCCCGCTCCACGTCAACTTCACGGCAAGCCACATTCTCTATTCATTACCAATGCAGAAGTTCAATCATGTCATTTGATAAAACAAACAAAACTATACAATACTTAACAATATACAATACTTATAAACAATAACTTAAATTAAACGTGGGACATTTTTTTACTGTACATATGTATGTGTAAGGTGGACATAGTCTAAGTACAAAATTAACTGCCAATTATTTTAAAGTTGTAGTGTATTTATGGATCATGAATTGTAAATTGAAAATACAGAAAAAACTTTGGAGAAAGAACAACAGTGGCAAAAAGTAAGACCAGGGATTTATTTGTATGGACCGACGACGAGGTGGGACTGTAAGAGGTATTTGGTATACAAAGGTTTTGTTGAGGGAAGTCTGTTTTAGCCTTTCCAGAACCCGAAACATGGAAAGTGTATCTGCAATATTCCCCACTGAGTGGAAGCTGGCAGATAAGGACTGTTTTTACCTGGTAAGTTGACAAACAAGAGCACATTTATGCACATTACAAATTTTTTTTTATTATTTAACAGGCAGAGTGTGATGACATAACTATGCCATTAATTAAATTACGGTGTAACCAAATAACCACAATTGCTGCAGAATGCTCTTAGTTTCCCTTAAATGTCTTAAATGAAGTGTTAGACAAATAACCATATGTGCGTTAAACAGACTTAAACAGCATGAACTATATCAATCACAAATACCCCAACCACATTTAAGACTGGACACTGTTTACAATCTCTAACATAATGACTTTCATAACGATCACTCACTCTGCTTTTAAGAGGCTTTCACTGGAGATTTCAACAGCCTTCAACAATGTACAACATTCACCTTCTTCCTCGTCTGGCACATAGCCCAGTTTTCTGAAACAGCAGCGTCCTGTGAGAGATAATCTCTGCTGGGAGCCCAGTCAGAAATCACATTGTCAATTTGACACATCACATGGGCCACATTGAATCACACCAGGCAATTTCTGAGTTGACTCCCTTGTAACGAGTGTTTCTGCAGTAGTAATTGGATAAGCTGTCAGCTAGGGCTTCATGAAAAGAGCTGTGTTTTGCAGTACCTGTTGGTGTGTGTGTTACATGTGTGTATGAGTGCTTACACGCACACTGTTTTTTGTGTGTGTGCTGTGTGTGTATTTGAGCAAAGTCATATGTTAGTTCACTAATCACTCTGCTCTATACTGTATAAAATATGGACCTAGTCTCTGTGACGTCACCCATAGGTTTCTGAGGAACCAAAATGAAGCTCAAAGTGGGCAGCAAAACAACACTCTGACCCACTTTGCATTTTTCTGTGTCCATTGAAGTAAAGACCTAATGGAAATTTGAAGGATGTACATTTTGGAGGTTTTATTATAAGGTTTCTAGCAGATGTTCTTCACCAAGACAGTTAATGTTCTGTGTCTGATTTCCTTATTCATATTCATCTCAGTGGAAGACTAGTGGGAACATCCATACACAGATAAAGATTGAAGATACACAGATTTATAAATTCAGCAGATGTGATCCATGTTGGAAGTTTTCATCTTTTGTGGGTGCTGAGCCGCTAAAGTGTGAGAGCATTTTGTTAAAAGTTGTAATGAGAGGAGACGGTGTTGTTTTGAAATCTTATCTTGATACAGTCATGTGGATTCGACAACAAACACTTCATACTCAGTCTTCAACAGCTAAAAATAACTTGTAACTTGATCTTGTGAATGCTATTTAAAAACAGATATTTGACATAGGTCTTAAGAGACCTGCATTTCTCTCTTCAAAGATGTGAAAATAAGTGAAAATTAAACACCAACCTTTCTATAATTAGAAGTGGTATATAGCACACATGGTGTTATACACTGTTCTTACCCACTGTGACTCATTTAGTAAAACTGCAAAGAAGAAACCATCTCAAGCTCTCCATTAGACTCTTTAATATCAATCTACGAAGGTTTGTTTTATAGTTCTTCTTCATGTTTGAATAACTGTGCCAGGACATCTGAAACATCTCTGCACAACTCAGAATTCACAAAAAAATTGTTACTTTTAATATTAGTTGTTGCCAAATAAAGGTAATGCTTTCTGACAGCCAGTCAAAGACTACAGCACACAAATATAAATGTCAACTTCCCAAAAGTGTAACCATCATAGCGCTGCTTTAGTTTGTCCGTTTTGTCACTTTCTTAAGCTTCGCTGTTTGTGCAGATGCAGGGAAGTCGTTCACTTTGGAATTCTTTTCTGTTGTGACTCTATTTCAAACATATAACAAATTAACTAAATAAACTGGATAATAAGCTGTAAAGATCCCAAGCAAGCCATATGGTTGTATTACACACAATACACTTTAATGCAGTACAGTACTTGAGACTAGTTCCAGTTGCATTTCTTAAATGGATAGTTTTTTTAGCCTCCATTTTGAGAATTTTCCTTTAAGAATGAAACAATGTTGTGGGTCTCTTCCTACCTTGCAGCAAGCAAATAATAACCAGAAACCCCCAAGCAAATCACATACAATAGGCATCAAAACACAGCCCTAAGCCTGAGTCACGTACTTTTGAGCTCTGTTATTGCACCCAGCCCAAATGACATCCCACAGTGCATGAAGACTGTAATCGGATTAGCTATGGTCTTGAGACAACAAACTTAACATGTTGTGCTCTATCCCAAGACTTCCCCTTTAGCCATCATCTTCACCAGGTACCATTGTCCGTTATATCCTTCCCTCAGTGCCTGTCCGCTCTGAGGCCACAACACTCGCAGCCAAACCAATTTACCCACATCCAACAATCCAATCACTTCCACAATGTATCTGTGTCAGAGACAGGGGCAACTGTTGTCCAGTGATCTTTGAAATGCATTGGATCGCTTTGTGAAAATAATTGAATTGCACACTTTAAAAGGCTAATCTGACCGGCAGCAAACAGCAGTGAAACGATCACTTCATCACCTGCTCAGAACTAATAAAGATAGAGCTTTGTAAAAAACACTATCTTAAGGTTTTACAAACATCTGTTTTACTCAACTGTTTTTTTTTAAACCTCTGTAAACATTTTTTACATTGAGTTTATGGCTATATCTCAATTGCTAGTTTCAAGTATTCTTCAATAGAGCATGACGTTCATTTTGTAAATTATGGTCCAATTTATTTTAAAATTGATGATAAAGCAGGGTATGCTTTAGGTAACTAAAGATGGATGGCGCCAGTGCCCGGAGGTCCGCATTAGCGCTTAGCCGCGTTCGATTTAAAAAAACCAAGATAGCGATTAAACTGTATTAATGAGGAAGGATCAATGCAGAGCTGAAATCAAACACACCAGACAAATGGCAATCTTTGTGTTCTTTGTGATGTGTATGAAAGCTGTCAATATTTCCACAAGGCTCTTGAAAAGCGCGTATAGTTTGCGGAGTGTTTAAAGCCACTGGATTTTTTGGTGCAATTTATTAGCACAAAGGATATCATTCTGTCACTGTTTAAGTAGCAAGGCTTGGACCCAAATGCAGTTCAGTTCAGAAAACAGAGTTTTATTAGCAAAACTTACAACAGGTGGTTCCAAAAACAGGTAGGCCAGGAAACGAGGAAGCCAGGAATGAGTAGGCACAAACCGTACCGAAAAACTCAGAGCAAACACTTGACACCACCGAACAGCAACACACGTAGCACGCAGAACGCAGAACGCAGAACGCAGAACGCAGAACGCAGAACGCAGAACGCAGAACGCAGAACGCAGAACGCAGAACGCAGAACGCAGAACGCAGAACGCAGAACACTACAATGATCCGACAACAGGGAAGGGAAACACAGAGACTAAATACACAGGGTAATGAGGTAACAGGGAACAGGTGACACTAGGGCTGGGGAACAGGTGAAAGAAATCAGACAATCAAACAGGCGGGAAAAACACAAGACAGGAAGTAAAACTAGACACAACAAGACAGAAAACCAGACCGACAGAATAAAACAGGAAACAGCCAAATACAAAAACAGAAAAACAGACTACCAAAATAAGACAAAACACCAAAACCATGACACATTCAGTTCTCTTTTTACAGATCTGAGGCTTCATCCTGCCTTTCTCTCACAGCTCGATTGATATGAAGAAGGCCTTTTCAGTATGTGTTCATTGCTCAGTGGGGCTGTATTCTGCAAGAGTCATATGAATTGTGCTTGGTCTAATTGTTAATCATTTAGGATCCATAAAGCCATGTTTTCTTCTGTTTGATTGTAATGGCTTCTAAAGCTGCCCAAGTGTATTCTAAAAGGGATATTTAAGCTTTTCCAGGAATATGGCCGTTTGGTCTACTTGACAAACTATGCACCATTAGCAGCCACCATTAGGGAGCTCTTAAGACACATGCTGTCTCCGTCCCTCTGCACTCATCAACATCTTCTACTTCCATCATCGAGCTGTCATCATTTCACTGTAAACAAAAGCAAACGCAAAACAAAGAGCACCAGACAGAGTGTCCATGACAGTTTCTCCCTGCTTGTCTGTCTATTGTATTACCAAACATAAAATTGAAGTGAATTTACAGTAGATATCTCCATGTGCAAATGATCTCACACACACACACAGAATGGTACATTGTTCGCAGAAGCCCTGATGATGAAGTGAAGCCATTAGCGGTTCACTGTTTTGGATATGTATCTTCATGTTCAAGCTCACTGACTGCATTTAGTTGCCTCTGCTATGCATATATTAGCAGGTGACTACAAAGACTTTTTGAACAACTTAATCAGGACTTGATAAATGACAAATAGCTTATCAACCAAACTGCAAAGATTAAACATTAATTCATAATTAGGCTTTATTTAGACTCCCTCTCAGGTCTGAGGGCATTTTTAGATATCTTCTTGAATTCTCCTTTAAGGGTATTTGTATATAACCTGATCCCCATGTGTAGCATATCAAAATGTTCAGAACAAACTCAGCTTTCTGTATAGTGATGCCGGAAATTATTCCAAAGCAATGTATGAAGAGATAATTTGGCCCTAAAGCGGAAATATTTCTCAAATCTCTTAACATACACTGAATTGTTTTGGTGCTTGAAATGAGTTTAGAAAAGTCTTGGGTTCACAAAAGTAGCGTAATATATGTCTAAAATGAAATTTTGTGTTGTCAAACATCGCTTGGACTCGCCGGTGCCTCTTTTGTCCTCAGAGGGTTAATCTGTTCTCTTAGTATTTGGTGCTTGGCAGTGTCATTTTGTATCATACATCATGTGTCTCACTTTGAAATGAAATGCAGAAAAATCAAGACCATCAGGAGTTTATGATGTGTGAGGCGACCATAAACGTTTTTTCAGTATTGTAAAATAGGCAGGTGGTAGACAATCTTGTATGTTAAAAATGGCAGTGCCAGCACAAAAATAGCCATGTTCCTATACATTTCAAAACCTTAGACACACTTTAGTCAAGTTGCTTTTTGATTATCTATTTGCGTCTTTTCGGTTTGGCGCTGTCATCTATTTTTGGGATGAATTAGATTTTGCCTTTCTGTTCTTCTTCAGCTCATGTCGGTCCCGTCTCCGTTGCTCTCCTTTTATGGGAGCTTTCAAAGCCGTCAGTGGGACACAAAGTGGAAGACATCATTTGAATTTCAAAGGCCTGACAGAACACATTGCCTCTATCAGCCGAGTAAAGGTCCTCTTGACGACAGGAAAAAGTGCCTTCGGAATTAATCATCCACGCTGAGAGTCCTCCTGGATGCTGCTTCCTTTGCCAGCAAGGCAAACAGCCGAGGAGGTGGTTTGAGAGAGCAGGAAGCTGTAGCCAGACTTGATAAAAGAGCTGAACGCCTCCCACCCTGCTAGCTGCCTTTTTGACAAGAACCAAACAAGTCTTTTTATGGGACAAACAGCATGAGGCCATCTTGTTCTCATTTGTGCTCTTCACTCACATCAGTGTATTTCTTCTGTTTTGCGAAAAACAGATCTTAAACTGTGTCATTTTCAGTGCACCCCGGGGGAATGTAAAATGACCCATGACAACACAAAGCTGGAGTTTCTCCTGAGTCTCCAGACGTCCTGTTCAAGAGACATACGGCCCCCAGCGAGCAGCAGACAGCTTCCAGCCGTACTTGCTATGAGCTAATTAGCCATCACTAATGTGAATCAGCTTCCATTTTTACTCACTTTGATTTACAGGGTCCCCATTACATCTCCATGGAGACAATGCAGTCTTTACGTACTGCTGTGAGCTCTGTGCACCAAATGATACCATAAAAAGCATTTATAGCTTCTAGTATCACCAGTCCCTCTTAAGGTGAAGACACACTAACCAGACAGGTCAACCGTTGGCAGAAAAGGCAGTTGGACTGATCGGTTGGCTCCCCAACACACTGAAGCGATGCTGTTATGGAGACGTAATACGTCTCCATAACAGCAAGTGGCGCTACTCTGTATTGTCGCCCCAAAAAATGTAAACCGGCAGTTGATTGGGCGAATGCGTCACGTGGGTCTGCCTGCTGCTTCCGGATTTTTGATTTTTCAATGGAGGCTCATTCAGAATACGATCTCATATTCTACTAAAATAGGTCACCGAAACAAAAACAAAAAGAATTACTATAAATTTGACTATATTCTCAGAAAGGCGAAGCACTGCTACTCTCTGCTCCTCATCACGGGGCTTCTCCGGTGCTGCAAGCAAATCACTCCGCCCAAGTAGCAGAAGTAGCACTGCGTTTAATTCTATACTCCATTCTAATTAGTTGTTTCTCCGAGTTTAGTGTGGTGAAATTGTGAGTTTGTAACTGCACTGCTATTGCTGCTGTGATGTTTGTCACATTTGAATAAAAAAAGAACATCCTATGGAACAAAAACAGAGCAGCACACAGATTAAGCTATTTAGAATTCAGTTCTCTGTTATGTACTTTTATACCCAATGTGTAACAGCCTCAAAATGTATTTACAGCACCAAGTCGTGAAGCACGCTCAATCCCATCTTCAACCATCTTACCTTTCAAGTATGTTACAAATTATGAGTGCGTTGGTGTTTTCTGAATGCCAAATGTAGAGTTTCAGACTCTTTAGGTACTCACCCCAACAAGTGGAAAACATATATATACATATTTGGGAACATATTCTGAATACAGCCTGTTTACCTTGTGGATATCTCTCCAAGTCTGAACTGACTTTTGTTCTTTCAGTTGAAAGCAAAGTTGCTTGAGACACTTAGTTTGTATCCATCTCATCATTTTTCTCTTTCTATTTCTGGGAGGGCTTCTGGGTCAGTGTATGGTCCGTGTCCGTTTTTGTTCATTCGATTTTCATTTCATATACAGAAATTAAAAAACAAAAAACGAATGGTTATTTGATTTTCGTTTTAAAATACAAAATTTGAAAATTGAAATACAAGTCGTTTTTTCCTTTTCATGGTCAAAAGGGGATGAGAGAAATTTAAAATATGCTTTAATTTTCATTTTCGATTTCATATAACAAAAAATAAAATCACCCAAAAATAGAAATGAAAAAAGGTCAGTTTTTTATATTCTGAGACCGGATGTTGTCATTTCCAAGGCAACAGCGCCAATGAGTATACCAGTGTTGCTTTCAGCACAGGCAAGACTTTGGGTTCCTACTCTGATTTTAGACATCATTTTTAGGCGAAAAAAAGGCCTGTCATGTATAGTGTGTAGAAATCTCTGTGTGCATACCACAGGGAAGTGGGGGTGCAAGAGGATTTTCTGCAAGAAATGTGAGGAGGTTTTGCGCTGAAAATGGCTCAAACATGATGCGACCATAGACTGTATGGACTCATCTGACACCACGCTGAAGTACATGCTAAATACTTATGTTTTACTTTTATTTATTTCAGGGGACTTTATTTTATATGTAACGTTACACATTTATTTCCGTATTTGCACGTTAAATTTAAATTAAGTTTGGTTATCTTACAGACTCAGACTTAAAGCAATTTAGCTAGCCTGGCATAGTGAATCATACGGTGGCCGACAACATCCGGTCTCTGAATATGAAAAAACTGGCCTTTTTTCGTTTCTATTTTCGAGTGATTTTATTTTTTGTTATATGAAATAGAAAATGAAAATTAAAGCATATTTTAAATTTCTCTCATCCCCTTTTGACCACGAAAAGGAAAAAAACGCCTTTTATTTAAATTTTCAAATTTTGTATTTTAAAACGAAAATCAAATAACCATTTATTTTTTTGTTTTATTAATTTCTGTATATGAAATGAAAATCGAATGACCAAAACATACACTGACCCTTCTGTCAGGAGAATTAATCTACAAGACCAGGGGAGGGGAAGAATGACACAGCACCCATCGCTCACCCACAATGCCCCACTCTGCTCCTGACTGCAAGTCCTGCGATGATGGGAGGAGTGCGTGACAAGATGGTGAAGAGGAGTGATGGGGTCTTTCCATCACAGCCAAGGCCCTGTCAATATATCTCAATCACTTTTTTCCCTTCCAATTTCAACTTTGTAAACCCCCTTTTTTCTCTCGATGTTAATGAGGAAGCAGTTATTGGGGTGATCATTCAGCACTGATAAAACCAGACTGGTGAGATCTTTTGGTGGGGGGTAGGGAGGAATGAACAGCTGCTGATAATTCAGATAACCTGGTATTATGTAAGCAGTAAGTTCCTCCTCATTGCAGCCCTCACCATCGCATCCTAAATCTAATTTACTGTTTAATTTCAATGAACTTTTCACTCTCTCAAAGCTGTAACTCATCCAACTTGCACAGTGTCCTGCACCCATCTGGGGTAGAGCAGATAATCATTTTAGAAGCATCACCATTTCATCTCTTAACATCTCCACACTGGTGACTTTAAAAGCAGTATTTCAAGAATCACAACACTGCGGACGTGAGGGGACTTCCCATTTCACATATAAAACTTGGTGTTTGCTTTTAAGATTACTTTATTCCAGCAGCCCTGCCTTGCTTTTTTCACACCTCACCTGTCAGTAAGGGAAAGGACCTTTAACAGCTGCATAACCTTTTGATATTGAGAGCCAAGGTAGATTAAAAAAATATGATGAACATTACGTGTAATGTTGGTACAGTAAGGTGCAAGTAATCAGGAAGCAGACTTTGCTTCTGAGTGCTTTTCTGTGTATGGGCAGCAGTCCATGAGCCCCAGCTGAATACTAAATACTTATCAGAGACGGTGGCAGGCCAGAGGCCAGAAAGCAGCACAAGTAGCAGCTGTGTTGTGCTCTATCAAGCCACAAAGATCCACAGAGCCACTACCTTCGATCCGGCACTATCAGTCTGCAGCACTGTTATCCCTTTCCACCAAGGCAGTTTGAGGGCTGGTTCGGAGCCGGTGCCTAATCGCGGACAGTGTTCTTCGCTTTTCAAAATCCAAAGAACCGGCTCTCGGCCAGGAAAACTGGTTCTTGAGCGGCACTAACACTTAGCTGATCTAGAACCAAAAACAGCTTATGTCAGGGGCTGGGGGCAGGATTATTATGACCAACAAGACCAACTAAAACTAAAAATTTAAATTAAAAAAAAAAAAAAAACAGTGAACATGAACAGCAATGCTTAAGGTGATGGTGGATGATATGCTGGTTCTGAGGTTTGCAAGTTGAACCAACACCACCCCAGACCTAGAACTAGATTTGCGTCATGTGTATCCCCTTGCACTGCCATTTATCTTCATTATATCGCTCCACAGACATCAGAGAGTGGAACCAGTGGCCAACCACAGTCTGCTGCTGATTGGCCACCATTATTTTTTGGGCCGGGTAAAGAGCCACCTTTATAAGAATCAAAGACACATCAAAAGAGCCATCCAGAGAATGCCAAGCCTAAAAATAGAGTTGAAACACAAATTAAACATGCCTGAATATGGCCACCTAAGCCCATATAAAATATCCAGATATTTTTTTTTAACAAAACCTATGCTGGAAAATATGTGTTCACAACGTTTCTATATTTTTAATAATAAAACAAAAATTAATGAAAAGCATATGAAAACAAAATGAAAACTATGATGAAATGTAACAATTTTCATCTAAGAATAAAAACAACTACACGTGGACGAAGTACTTTACTACTTTACTACTTTTGTATCTTTTGTATCTTTTGTATCTTTTGTATCTTTTGTATCTTTAATTTCTGTTTGTATTCCCTGAGTCAATAAAATAAAAATAAAAAAGATTAAATTACATAAATACATAGTTTCCTTCAGAAATTTGTTGACATTTTCAGTGTTTTGGAAAAAAGGACTATTAGCTAAATTTAATTTCCTCACATTTGAACTGTCATATTGTTTTTCCTTCAGAGGTTTGCTAAAAATTCGAATGCAACCCTGTTCAGGACTGACTGACCATGTAAAATTCAGAGCAATTTTACTACAACATCTGGCATGGCAGTGTCTTCATACTGTAAATACAGTCACAATGCAGGTTGTGATTAATATGGAGAGAGGTGGGCTTCATTCATCTTTGATTTCCTATCAGTAGTACAACCCCAAATCAGAAAAAGTTGGGACAGTATGGAAAACACAAATAAAAAAAGAAAGTAGTGATTTCTAAATGTACTTTGACTTGTATTTCATTGCAGACAATACAACAGCACATCATTTAATGTGTTCCGCATGATTTTTTTTCTTTTCTTTTTCAAATAAACAAAATTCCTATTTTGGTTCTTGCAACACATTTCAATAAAAGTTGGAACAGTAAAGCATTTACCACTTTGTAATGTTGCCATTCCTTTTCACAACACTCAAAAGACGTTTAGGGACTGAAGAGACCAAGTGATGAAGTGTTTCAGGTGTAATTTTGTTCCATTTTTGCTGCAAACAAGTCTTAAGGTGGGCAACAGTACGGGGTCTTCGTTGTCGCATTTTGCGCTTCAAAATGCGCCACACATTCTCTATTGGAGACAGGTCGGGACTGGAGGCAGGCCAGTCAAGTACCCGTGTCCTCTTCTTCCGCAGCCAGGACTTTGTAATGTGTGCAGAATGTGGTTTTGCATTATCTTGTTGAAATATGCATGGACGTCCCTGGAAAAGATGTCTTCTTATAGGCAGCATATTGTGCTCCAAAATCTCTATGTACTTTTCAGCATTAATGGTGCCATCACAGAAGTGCAAGTTACCTTTGCCAAGGGCACTGACACAACCCCATACCATCACAGACCCTGGCTTTTGGACTTGTTGCTGGTAACAGTCTGGATGATCCTTTTCTTCTTTGGTCCGGAGCATACAGCGTCCATTTCTCCCAAAAAATACCTGAAATACTGATTCATCTGACCACAGTACACGTTTCCACTGTGTGATGGTCCATCCCAGATGCCTCCGAGCCCAGAGAAGTCGACGGCGCTTCTGGACACTGTTAACATAGGGCTTCCTTTTGGCACAGTACAGTTTTAACTGGCATTTGTAGATGTAACTACGTATTGTGGTACTTGACAAAGGTTTGCCAAAGTAGTCCTGAGCCCTGAGAATTGAATTGAATTGAATTGAATTGAGCCCATGTGGTGATATCGCTTATAGATGAATGATGATTCTTGATGCAGTGCTGCCTGAGGGCTCGGAGATCACGGTTGTCCAGTTTAGGCTTGCGCCCTTGTCCTTTACGCACTGAAATTCCTCCACATTCCTTGAATCTTTTTTTTTTTTTTTAGAACTATTTATTTATATTTTTCACAGAACCAGACAAAGCAAAAAGAACATGATCTGAGACACGTGATAAAATAAAAAAATACAGAGAAAAATAATAATAAATACATATACATACATACTGCTGCACATAATATTAATGTTCACATCTCAATAAACATGGTACAATAATATACAGCCATATGATGACATCAATCATATAATGTAAAAAAAAAAATATATATATATATATATATATATATATATATTCATAGATTTAAATATTCTTTAACCATGTGCCATCTCTGATTAAAGAGGTCAGTTTTCAATTGTAGTGATGCAGTCATTTTTTCCATCATATAGATCTGTTTTACTCTCTGTTTCCATTCAGTTATAGTTGGTGATTTAACAGACTTCCAATTAGCAGTAATGTTTTTTTTGGCAATTAGTAGTAGTACCCGTAAAATATATCTTTGGTCAGTATTGAAAACATCAACTGATATAACATTCAATAAGTAAAACTGTACATCTGAGGGAACTTCTCTTTCTACTATTTTCTCCATCTCTTCTTTAATATTTTTCCAATACTCAAGGATTACTGGACAGTCCCACAATATGTGTGTATGGTCGCCTATTTTACCACATTGTCTCCAGCATAAAGCTGCAGAGGGGTCTTTTACAAAATTTGAAATAACCATAGGAGTATGAAAATAACGTATTTTAATTTTCCAGTCAAATTCCTTCCATTGTTGACTATTAATTCCCTTATGGCACCCATAACATAATTTATCCCATAACTCATCCTCTATTACTGTATTAGCTTCTAATTCCCACTTCTCCTTAATATTGTAAGTGTTCCCGCCAATATCTGTTAACAATCTTTTATAAAGATGAGACACGTGTTTACCAACAGGGAGGTGTTTTTCTAAAATTGTGATAAAATATTGTTCTATACTATTTGGGATTTTAACAATTCTTTCTTTTTCCTTATGGTTAGTAATATAATGCCTAATTTGCAAATATCTATAAAAATCACTTGAGGGGAGATCGAATTGTTCCTGAAGTTGTTTGAAAGACTTTAAATGTGTTTCTTCAAAGAGTTGATTAAAAATAATGAGGCCTTTAACTGCCCATCTCCTAAACCCATGGTCACACATTGAAGGTGGAAAATCTACATTACCCACTATGGGCATAGCTCGAGAAATTGTTCCAACATCCTTAAGCATTTTCTTTACTTCCACCCATACCTTAATTGTATGTTTTATCCATTCATTTTCAATCTTCATTTTGTTGACATGTTTTAGATCCATAAAGGGTAGAGCAGACAGTTGTGCACCCTTAACTTCCCCTTGCTCTATTTGAGTCCACTTTGCTTCCTCGTCTCCACTGATCCAAGTCACAATTGCTGTTATTTGAGCTGCCCAGTAATACAATTTTATATTTGGCAAAGCCAAACCTCCTTTATTTTTAGCCAGATGAAGCGTTTTAAGTTTAATTCTGGGTCTTTTGTGTTGCCATATAAATTGAGAAATTAATTTGTTTAACATCTTAAAAGTTGAGATTGGAACTCTTATGGGCAATGACTGGAATAAAAATAGAAGACGAGGGAGCAGATTCATCCTTATGGTCTCAACTCTGCCAAACAGAGACAAAGGAAGAACTTCCCAACGAACTAGATCACTCCTTATTTGATTAATTAACTTATTATAGTTTGCCTCAAAAAGTCTTGTAGTTTCAGGTGTAATAATAATTCCCAAGTACCGAAATCCTTTTTTAGACCAATGAAATGACACCATCTCGTTTAGTTGTTTAGGCCATATTCCCGATATCATCATTGCCTCTGATTTATTTTGATTAATTTTATATCCAGAAATGTCTCCATAATCTTTTAGGCATTGTATTAATCGAGGTATTGAAGTAAGGGGATGTTTTATAAAGAGCAGGATATCGTCAGCAAAAAGGGAAATTTTATGAACTCTCCCCCCTCCATCCTCAAACCCCTCAATCTGAACATCCTGTCGTATTGCCTCCGCTAGAGGCTCGATACTGAGAGCAAAGAGAATGGGTGAGAGAGAATCACCCTGTCTTACTCCTCTCTCTATATTGAAAAAGTCAGAGCAATGTCCGTTAACTCTAATTTTTGATTTGGGATTCTTGTACAACAGCCGAAACCAAAAAGTAAATTTTTCCCTGAAGCCCATCTCAATTAATGTTTGTTCCAAAAATTTCCAATTTACCCGATCAAATGCTTTCTCAGCATCTAAGCTGAGAAGCATTGACGTTTGAGTGCCTTTTGCCATGAGTGACTGCAGGTTTTGTCACGATTTTCTAGAGCAGGAACCCAAAAGCAGACCAGGACCAGGTAAGTAGGAGTACAAGGTGGGTATTTATTTGGTAAGGTATGTGGAAACGACTTGGTCCAGTTGGTCGGCAGGGAAGGAGGATGGAAGGTAGCAGGGTTTTGTACTGATCCAGATGAAACGCAGTGAAGTTGAAAGCCAGGCAGGTGTGAATGAAAATCCAGGTGAAGAACTGTAGGCAGAAGACAGGCGGCAGATTAGGGATTGGCAACAACGAGCAAAAAACAGCAAAAGACTTGACAAAACCAGGAACTAGATACGTGAGCAAAAACATACTGTGTACGCTAACGATCCGGCAGGGAATGACTGTCAGGACACGGCTTAAATAGTGCAGGGAATGATGATCAAGACCAGGTGTGTAGATAGCAGCAGGTGTAAGCAGTTGGAGTATCAGCCGGGATGTGTTCAGGGAAACTCGGAAAAACAAATGAACTTCAGGTTAGAGCAAACAAAACATAGGCAACACAGGCTCAGGATGCTGGGTTCCTGACAGTACCCCCCCTCCGAGGGACGCCTCCGGGCGGACTACCCGGAGCACCAGGATGGAGCCGATAGAAGTCCCGGAGCAGATCGGCATCTAGGATCTGGCGCCGAGGTATCCAGCACCTCTCCTCAGGACCGTAACCCTCCCAGTCCACGAGGAACTGGAAACCCCGCCCACGTCGTCGGGAGTCCATGATGCGGTGAACGGTGTAGACAGGACCCCCGTCAATAATCCGCGGGGGAGGCGGACGAGGCGAAGGGGGCAACAGGGGACTGAGGAGAACGGGCTTCAGGCAGGAGACATGGAAGGCAGGATGTACCCTGAGGGTCTTGGGCAATTTCAGACGGACCACAGCTGGATTTATGATCCGGTCCACCACAAACGGTCCAATAAACTTGGGGGACAGCTTCTTAGAATCCGTGCGCAGGGGGAGATTCCGGGTGGCCAACCAGACCTTGTCCCCAACCGTGTAGACAGGAGCCGGGACACGGTGACGATTGGCTTGACGCTGGTAACAGTCAGAGGCCTTAAGAAGGTTCCTCCTGGCACGATGCCAGGTCCGATGGCAACGGCGAACGTGAGCTTGGACTGAGGGAACGGAGAGATCCCTCTCCTGCGACGGAAACAGGGGTGGTTGATATCCGTACAGACACTGAAAGGGGGACATCCCAGTGGCAGTGGTCGGGAGAGTGTTATGGGCGTACTCAGCCCATGGTAGCTGAGAGGACCAAGTGGAGGGATTAGAAGAAACGAGGCAACGAAGCGTGGACTCCATCTTCTGATTAGTCCGTTCAGCTTGACCGTTCGACTGGGGATGGAATCCAGATGTGAGACTGACAGTTGCTCCAATGGCAAGGCAGAAAGCCTTCCATACAGCTGAGGTGAACTGCGGGCCACGATCCGACACTATGTCTCCAGGTAGACCGTGTTTCCTAAACACTTCCTTGACTAAGATGTTGGCGGTCTCAGTAGCAGACGGTAGCTTGGGAAGGGGCAGAAAGTGAGCGAATTTGCTGAACCTGTCCACTACAGTCAGGACAACGGTGTTCCCGTCAGATAAGGGCAACCCGGACACAAAATCCAGAGCCAGATGCGACCAGGGTCGCCGAGGGATGGGCAGAGGATGCAGAATTCCAGAGCTGGGTCTATTGGTCCCCTTATTTTGAGCGCACACCGGGCAAGCAGCAATATAACTCCGAGTCTGGTCTCCCATGGCAGGCCACCAAAACCTTCTGCGCAGCAAGGCCATAGTTCTAGCCACACCGGGATGACAAGCCATCTTGCTGGCGTGGGCCCACTGAAGCACAGCAGGACGGACAGAGTCAGGCACAAACAGATGACCTGGCGGACCGTTGCCAGGATCAGGCTGCGTCCGAAGGGCTGTCAAAACCTCCTCCTCGATCTTCCAGGTGACAGCGCCCACGATGAGCTTCTGTGGCAGAATTGTCTCTGGTGCAGTCTTGTCTTCCACTGCCTTGGAAAACATCCGGGAAAGAGCGTCTGCTTTGCCATTCCGTGAGCCTGGTCGAAAGGTGAGGGAAAAGTTGAAGCGTCCAAAAAACAAAGCCCACCTGGCTTGACGTGAGTTAAGACGTCTGGCGGATTGCACGTATGCAAGGTTTTTGTGGTCTGTCCACACCACGAACGGTTGTTCAGCCCCCTCCAGCCAGTGGCGCCACTCTTCCAAGGCGAGTTTCACAGCGAGCAGTTCCCGGTTCCCCACGTCATAATTTCTTTCCGCCGTAGAGAGGCGACGAGAGAAAAAGGCACAAGGATGTAGCTTATGGTCACTGGAGCTCCGCTGAGAGAGAATGGCACCGACTCCCACATCAGAAGCATCCACTTCCACCACGAACTGACGGGACGTATCTGGGTGAGAGAGGATAGGTGCATCAGTGAAGCGCTTCTTCAGATCCAGGAATGCTTTGTTAGCATCCGAATTCCAACTAAAAGATCTGGAACTAGACGTCAGGGCAGTGAGCGGAGCGGCCACTCTGCTGTAATCGCGGACGAACCGTCTGTAAAAGTTTGCAAACCCCAGGAACCTCTGGAGTTGCACTCTGGACTCAGGCTGAGGCCACTCGAGTACTGCCTTGACTTTCTCACGGTCCATCTTCAACTGGCCCTCGGAGATGATGTAACCGAGGAATGAAGTGGTGCGGGCGTGAAAATCACACTTCTCAGCCTTAACGAACAGCCGATTCTCCAATAACCGCTGCAGAACCTGTTTGACATGCAGGACATGGTTAGGCAGATCATCGGAAAACACAAGAATGTCATCCAGGTACACAAATACAAAACGACCGATCATGTCTCTCAGAACGTCGTTAACCATACTCTGGAAAACTGCCGGGGCATTAGTGAGTCCAAATGGCATGACCAGATACTCAAAGTGGCCCATAGGTGTATTGAATCCTGTCAGCCATTCGTCTCCCTCTTTGATTCGGACCAAGTGGTAAGCGTTGCGCAAGTCCAGCTTAGTAAAAACGGTCGCACCCTGCAGGGAATCAAAAGCAGAGTTCATCAAGGGCAGAGGATACTTGTTTTTGATAGTAATGTCATTAAGCCCACGGTAGTCAATACATGGCCGCAGGGTGCCGTCTTTCTTACTGACGAAGAAGAACCCCGCCCCCAGAGGCGAAGAGGAGGGACGAATGAGACCAGCAGCAAGTGACTCCGTAATGTAGCTCTCCATGGCTTCACGTTCGGTTTTGGATATGCTGTAGAGGCGGCTCTTAGGGTAGGCAGCTCCAGGTATAAGATTGATAGCACAATCATACGGTCGGTGGGGGGGCAGAGACAGGGCCTTCTGTTTGCTAAACACCTCCTGCAGATTGTGGTATACATCAGGAACCAAGGACATATCAGGAGGTGGTGAGTCCAGATCCTGTTTAGAAGTAGAGGGGGCACAGGCAGTTTTGAGACAGTCAGCATGACACTTTATACTCCAGTTGGTTACCTTGCCAGTGGCCCAATCGATAGTGGGGTTGTGTTCGTGGAGCCAGGGGTAACCCAAAACCAGAGGAGCGTGAGGAGAGTGCAGGATGAAAAAGGAAATGACTTCAGAATGATTTCCCGAAATAAGCATGGTGACGGGTCCAGTTCTCTCAGTTATCCGTGCCAACAATTCGCCGTTAAGAGTGGTTGCTTCAATGGCTTCCGGAAGACGTTTCTTGGAGAGCCCCAGCTGTTCCACCAGATTGGCGTCCATGAAGCTGTCATCTGCCCCTGAATCGATCAAAGCATTACTCTCCACAGAATGATTAGTGTTCATGAGAGTGACAGTCACTGGAGGTCTTACAGGTCTGTTGGAAGACTGAGATTGGCTCGCTAAAAATCCTCCCACTTTTAGCGAGCCTGGGAGTTTAACGGCCTCAGAGGGCAGGAGGAGATGTTATGGTTCCTGTTACCGCAGTAAAAACAGCTGTTTGACTCATGTCTATGCTGGCGCTCCTCTGCTGACAATCCATGACGTCCCACCTGCATGGGTTCGGGATCAGTAGATAGCGGTTCCTCCTTAATCCCCTGGCATGTAGCTCGGCTCCCCGATTCCGCTACATATCCAGGTTTGGCAGGTTGGCGGCGCGGAGAATGGTTGGCAAAACTCTCACGTTTCTCCCTCCTTCTCTCTCTGCACCTGTTATCAACTCGAATAGACAAAGCCACCAACTCGTCCAAGTCCCTAGGCTCAGGATAAGAGATTAGCTCATCCTTTATCTGTTCGGACAAACCCTGATGAAAAACAGCCTGCAGTGATTCCTCGTTCCACCCACTCTCCACTGCCAATGTTCTAAAGTCGATGACAAAGTCTGCAACGCTGCGTGAGCCCTGGCGCAGAGAGCACAACCGTTTAGAAGCGTCCTTACCTCGGACGGGGTGTTCAAAGAGTTTCCTCAACTCGGCTGAGAATGCGTGGTATGAAGCCAAGCAGGAGTCCCTTCGTTCCCATATGGCAGATGCCCACTCTAGAGCCCTTCCCCGCAACAGTTCGATAACAAAGGCTATCTTAGCTTTATCGGAAGCATAGGAGTTGGGCTGCAAGTCAAAAACCAAGTCACATTGCATGAGAAAGGAACGACATCCTCCCAAATCCCCATCATACTTGTCCGGTGTCGGAACTTTGGGCTCTCGGAGCGGTACAGCGGTGGAGACGGCAGGTGAGGGTGGAGAAACAGGTGGTGAAGCAACTGCTGGAGCACTGAACTGAGCCTGGACTGAGGTAAGACTAGTGGTTAGACCATGAATAGCAGTCGTTACGTCCTGTAGTGCCACACTATGCTGTCCCAGCATGTTTCCTTGCCGGGAAATGGCAAGCCGCATAGAGTCCAGATCCGCTGGGTTCATCTTGGCCGGATCGTTCTGTCACGATTTTCTAGAGCAGGAACCCAAAAGCAGACCAGGACCAGGTAAGTAGGAGTACAAGGTGGGTATTTATTTGGTAAGGTATGTGGAAACGACTTGGTCCAGTTGGTCGGCAGGGAAGGAGGATGGAAGGTAGCAGGGTTTTGTACTGATCCAGATGAAACGCAGTGAAGTTGAAAGCCAGGCAGGTGTGAATGAAAATCCAGGTGAAGAACTGTAGGCAGAAGACAGGCGGCAGATTAGGGATTGGCAACAACGAGCAAAAAACAGCAAAAGACTTGACAAAACCAGGAACTAGATACGTGAGCAAAAACATACTGTGTACGCTAACGATCCGGCAGGGAATGACTGTCAGGACACGGCTTAAATAGTGCAGGGAATGATGATCAAGACCAGGTGTGTAGATAGCAGCAGGTGTAAGCAGTTGGAGTATCAGCCGGGATGTGTTCAGGGAAACTCGGAAAAACAAATGAACTTCAGGTTAGAGCAAACAAAACATAGGCAACACAGGCTCAGGATGCTGGGTTCCTGACAGGTTTAATGCTCTCCTTATATTATTTGTCCCTTGGCGACCTGAAATGAACCCCGTCTGATCCGGTTTTACCAATTTCCTAATATATTTTTGTACTCTAGTTGCTAAAATAGATGTTAATATTTTATAATCCACACACAGGAGGCTAATAGGACGGTAACTAGAGCACTGCAGTGGATCTTTTCCTTCCTTATGTAGGACTGTGATGATAGCCTCAGACCATGACTCTGGAAGATTCCCTGAATTTAACACATAATTATATAGCTTACATAATACCGGAGTGAGGTCATCAACAAACACTTTATAATATTCTCCTGCAAACCCATCTATTCCTGGCGTTTTGTTATTTTTTAATTTAATAATTGTTTCTTGCACCTCCTTTTCTCTAATTGGCTCTACTAACTCAAGGGCTTCATCCGCTGTCAACTTGTCTAATTTAAGATTTTTAAAGAAATCATGTATTTTTTCTTCTTTCAATTCCTGATGTTGATCCTTATATAATTGTTCATAGTATTTGGCAAATGTGTTTGCTACTGCTTTTGGACTAGTTTCGACAACATTGGAATGAGGTTGTTTAATTTTAGGAATTATTCGACTAGCTTGTTCCTTCTGTAATTGAAATGATAATAACCTGCTAGCTTTGTTTCCCAATTCATAGTATTTTCTATCAATAAACCTAAGGGCACCCTCTGCTTTGTAGGTCAGAATCTCATCTAACTTGGCTCTATTCTCTTTAAGTTTAATAAATACTTCTTGTTTTCCACTTTGTTTATGTTCATTTTCTAATCTCTTGATTTCAGTTTCTAATTCTAATTGTTTTTTAAGTCTGTCTTTCTTTAACTTTGATCCTATAGATATTATTTTCCCCCTTATTGTGGCTTTTCCTGCATCCCATAAAACAGTAGGTGAGACCATTCCATTGTCATTCAAAGCAAAATATTCCAATATTGCTGACCTTATTTCTTCTCTTATATTAACATCTGTCAATAATGAAATATTAATTCTCCAATACTTCATACATGACTCCAATCCCAAATCAAGTGTCATTTGTACTGGGCTATGATCTGAAATAGTTATTGGCTCAATAACACAGTTTTTAACTCGGTAGGAGTCCTTTTTGGACACCAAAAAATTATCCAACCGTGAGTAGCTTCCATGCACTTGTGACATAAAGGTGAAGTCTCTCTCTTTTGGATGGAGGTGGCGCCAGGCATCTATCAACCCTAATTCCTTCATCATATTCTTTAGACTTTTTGACATTCTGCTTTGAGGTTTTGAGGATGATGGCAATTTATCTATTCTATTATTCAGTACACAATTTAAGTCCCCACCCATTAAAAAAGTACCTTCCCCATGATCTGCTACCAAATGTGCAAGCTTTTTGAAAAAATTTGGACAGTCTTCATTAGGTGCATAGGCATTCAAAATAGTTAATTTAAGACCAGCAATCCTTCCTATGACCATAACATAACGACCCTCTGTATCCTGGAAAACCTTTTCACAATTAAAGTACACAGACCTACTAAATAGTATGGCTACACCTCTCTTTTTGTGTTTCCCATGAGAACTACTGTAAACCTGATCAACCCATTCTCGTTTTAATTTTTGATGTTCTGCCTCTGTGAGGTGAGTTTCTTGAAGTAGGGCTACAGAACACTGCATTTTCTTCAACTGCCCCAGTATCTTTTTTCTTTTAATTGGGTTGTTTATTCCTTTTATGTTGTATGTAATTAAATTAAGTAATGCCATCATTGTATTTATACTGACTCATGTAACACAGCCCAAACCTCTCATAAACATATATATAAAATAATAATAATAATAATAAAAGAGAAAAAAACACAAAAAGAAATTTACAACCTGTCTCAGATAGAACAAAACAAAAACATTATGAACATAGAACAGAACTTCCCCATTTCCAGTCAGACACGAGGAATAAACTATAACCATGTCTGACCCCCGGTGGTAATGGGACAGAGAGTGGTGACCTAATCCCTCTGTGGAGAAAAGCACCCAATGTGCAATAATGACCAGTATTACACTTACATGTAAGAAAGATCTTAGTGAGTGTGATCCACTCATGAAAACATCACGAGTCCGTCATATTATTATTATTTTTTAACCCTTTGTGACAACTTTACTTTTTGATTTTGTATTATGCTATTATTGCTTTCAGTCTATGCCTTGTTCATACATACTCAACATTGTGTGTACCTTTAGCAGCCCTCGTCTGAAATCAAACTTTAATAAGTTTTAAGTGTTATATGCCTCCGACTACTCATCCTCCTCCTGAATCATAGCCTTCAAATCAGCTATCGCCAACATGTTGGTTCTCTTCCTCTTCGCGCTGGTGTTCCATCCTCCAGTTAGTTTCTCCTCGATGCGCTCTTTCTCCCCGCACTGCACCTCTACACCTATCTCTTTCAAAGTGTCGGCGGCGTTTGTCAGCGAGGGAAAAGTTTTTTCTCCCGAGTCCATCTTGACTTTCAGTCGTGCTGGATACAGGCACTTTGCCTGAATGCCCTTCTGCTTTAGCTGCTTGATGACTGCGTGAACCTTAGCTCTCTTCTTTTGTAGCTCAGGAGAATAATCTTGATCGAAGAAAATCCTCTTGTCTTGAAACAACACTTTTCCTTGGCTCCATGCTTGCTGCAAAACAATATCTTTCACCGCTGCATCGAGAAATCTCACAATGATTGATCTGGGAGGAGCCGCTGGATCTGTCGGTTTGGACTGAAGTGATCGGTGCGCTCTTTCAATTTTAATGTCCAAGTTAGGTGGTAGCGTCAGTTCTTTGGGAAGCAGGGCTTTCACAAACGTAACCACGTCTCCATGTTCACTCTCTTCTGGTATTTGAAATATTCGAAGGTTGTTTCTCCTCAACCTGTTTTGTAAATCGTCACAAACAGCTGTGAGGTGTTTTTCCCGTTGAAACGGGTACCTTATCACACGGTGCTGCCCTGCCCCCGCGTCTTCCACATCACTCACTCTTCCCTCCAACTCACCGATCCTCCGCTGATGGTCCCCGAGCTGCTCCTTAATGTCTGTCACGGCTTTTTCCAAGCGTTCAAGTGTCTTTGTTGTTTGTTTATGTCCTTGACTGTTTTCTTCGCGAAGTTTTCTCATTTCTTGTATCAAGGACATTTCGGCCTCACGTGCTACCAGCTCCTCGCGGCTAGTAGCATCTAAGCTAGCGCTGTTCGTGCTCGGTGGTTTATTGTCCGTTTCTTTCAAATGTCCTGGTTTTCCTTGTCCTCTC
Organism: Gymnocephalus cernua; assembly: GCA_023631565.1. Classification (NCBI taxonomy): domain Eukaryota; kingdom Metazoa; phylum Chordata; class Actinopteri; order Perciformes; family Percidae; genus Gymnocephalus; species Gymnocephalus cernua. The sequence continues at coordinate 35,716,469 of CM042428.1, read as the reverse complement.
GTTTTTGATGTGGTAGTCATCTTGTTCACGGGCTCTTTTCCACTCTGAAAGCTTTATATATCTGCAGTTGTCACTATTTTTTAACTTTTTTTCTGACGGAGCCTCGTCTCTAACCTGTTGCTCCAACCATGACGTCACCGGAAGCCTTCCTTGAATCTTTTAATTATGTTATGCACTGTTGAAGGTGAAATAAGCAAATGTCTTCCTATCTTTCTTTGAGGAACATTGTTTTTAAACATTTCAATAATTTTCTCACGTATTTTTTGGCAAACTGGCGATCCTCGGCCCATCTTTGCTCCTAAAGGACTAGACCTTTCTTGGATGCTGCTTTTGTACCAAATCATAATAACAATCACCTGTTGACATCACCTGTTTCAAATCACATCATTATTTAACCAATTTACCTGATTACTAGCCCTAAATTGCTCCTGTCCCAACCTTTTTTGGAATGTGTTGCAGGTCTGAATGACAGGAAAGGATGTATATTTACAAATGAAATTAAGTTGACCAGACAAAACATGAAATATTTTGTGTTCACATTGTCTGCAATGAAATACAAGTCAAAGTACATTTAGAAATCACTACTTTCTTTTTTTATTTGTGTTTTCCATACTCTCCCAACTTTTTCTGATTTGGGGTTGTAGAAACACCATCAATTCATATGCAAATGAGCACCTCTTTGATATTAAAATTTCTGGTTTAGTCTTACATGTTGAATGCAGATTTATTAATTTATGCTATTTGGGTTGTGAATGGATACATGGTGGTGTCCTTTTAAAGTAGATAATGTAACATCAGCATTTCATTTGTTCAGTTGCTAGGAGGATGTGAATGGTGGAAGCAAATCAATGGTTGTGAGGTGGATTTAGGTCTCCTGTACGGTGTCCATTTTAGGACATCCTCAGATCTCAGACTCAGGTGTCATCCTCAGAAAAACCTCCGTCATCCTCAGGAAAACCTCCGTCATCCTCAGAAAAACCTCCGTCATCCTCAGAAAAACCTCCGTCATCCTCAGGAAAACCTCCGTCATCCTCAGGAAAACCTCCGTCATCCTCAGGAAAACCTCCGTCATCCTCAGGAAAACATCCGTCATCCTCAGGAAAACATCCGTCATCCTCAGGAAAACCTCCGTCATCCTCAGGAAAACCTCCGTCATCCTCAGGAAAACCTCCGTCATCCTCAGGAAAACCTCCGTCATCCTCAGGAAAACCTCCGTCATCCTCAGGAAAACCTCCGTCATCCTCAGGAAAACATCCGTCATCCTCAGGAAAACATCCGTCATCCTCAGGAAAACCTCCGTCATCCTCAGGAAAACCTCCGTCATCCTCAGGAAAACCTCCGTCATCCTCAGGAAAACCTCCGTCATCCTCAGGAAAACCTCCGTCATCCTCAGGAAAACCTCCGTCATCCTCAGGAAAACCTCCGTCATCCTCAGGAAAACCTCCGTCATCCTCAGGAAAACCTCCGTCATCCTCAGGAAAACCTCCGTCATCCTCAGGAAAACCTCCGTCATCCTCAGGAAAACATCCGTCATCCTCAGGAAAACCTCTGTCATCCTCAGGAAAACCTCTGTCATCCTCAGGAAAACCTCCGTCATCCTCAGGAAAACCTCCGTCATCCTCAGGAAAACCTCCGTCATCCTCAGGAAAACCTCCGTCATCCTCAGGAAAACCTCCGTCATCCTCAGGAAAACCTCTGTCATCCTCAGAAAAAACGGCCTCATCCTCAGATGGTCAGTACCGATCCGTTCCGCCTGCCCGATCCGTTCTGCGCATGTGCATAAGATCTGCGCATGCGCAGAAACGTACTCTTACGACCCTACCCGATCGGTTCTACGCATGCGCGATTGCCGGTCCGTTCTGCGCATGTGCATAATTGCGTAGCAAAAAAACACTTGACGGCATTTTTTCTTTTTTATAAAGATATTTAAATTAAGACTTGTTGTCACCGATACAAAACCGCTAGCGACGTCATTGTTGTGTTCATGTTGATAGTTTTACTGGTAATACTTCGTCTTGACCATAGACCATTAATTAATTATTAATATACCTGTCTATGGTCTTGACTAATAAAGTAAGTGTCCTTTCAAAGACGAGACGACAGCTCTTCCAGGCACCACTGCTGTATACCACTATAGTAGCTACATGCTAACGGCAGTAAACGTGTCATCTTGTCGGCCATTGTTGTTAAATTCACCCCAATTCTGGGTCTCATTCCTACTGAAACATGTCCGATTGGGTCGTGTTTGGTTCAGAAGCCTTTATCTGAGATTTCTGACGTTAGAAAGTGCTGCTTCGTTCCACTACAATCTAACGTTAGCATACTCCTAGCGGCTAACTATTATGTAGCATGCTAACGCGACATAGCTAGCTGTTATCTTGGCCAATGATGGTAATTTCTCCCAAAATTCCGGTCACTTTGCTGGGACATGGGACATTGTGTAGTATTTGGTTTAGAAGCCTTTATTGGTGATTGTGATCCGTGAAAGATCACCACCGTTAGCCAAGATTACAGCTGTGTTGCGTTAGCATGCAGCTACATAATAGTTAGTTAGGAGCAAGCTGGGCTCTCACAGAGATCTCATTTGTAGCCCTGTTTTACCTTATATTCTTATAAAAGTACAAACACATGAAGTGAGGTGTATACACATGATTACGCTTTATTTAAAGCATGATTAACCTGAAGCATGACGGAGCAAGGCTCCTAGCTCAGGCTAGCTAGCGTTAGCAAATTACCTTCAAAGTTGCAAAGAAATTAAGCAACGTAGCTAAGTCTTTGTTTAATTTGCTACGTGTCGTACTGGATGCCCGGACAACCCTCCGTATATCATTAACAGATACTTTAGGCAACTCCAGCAAACAACTTGTACTGCCAATGTCTAATGTTTTCTTCCAGCAACCGGCGGAATGTTTCGTAAAGATTTAATAAAGTTTAAAGGTAGTGTCGTAAAAGCATGGGCTTCTAAGCATGCGCAGATTTGTGCACATGCGCAGAACGGATCGGGTACTGACCTGACACCTGAGGCCGTTTTTTCTGAGGATGACGGAGGTTTTTCTGAGGATGACATAGGTTTTCCTGAGGATGACGGAGGTTTTCCTGAGGATGAGGCCGTGACGGCCTCATCCTCAGAAAAAACGGCCTCATCCTCAGAAAAACCGCTGTCATCCTCAGAAAAAACGGCCTCATGTTCTCAGGTGTCAGGTCAGTACCCGATCCGTTCTGCGCATGTGCATAAAATATGCGCATGCGCAGAAACTCATACTGTTACGACCCTACCCGATCGGTTCTACGCATGAGCGATTGCCGGTCCGTTCTGCGCATGTGCATAAATCTGCGCATGCTTAGAAGCCCATGCTTTTACGACACTACCTTTAAACTTTATTAAATCTTTACGAAACATTCCGCCGGTTGCTGGAAGAAAACATTAGACATTGACAGTACAAGTTGTTTGCTGGAGTTGCCTAAAGTATCTGTTAATGATATACGGAGGGTTGTCCGGGCATCCAGTACGACACGTAGCAAATTAAACAAAGACTTAGCTACGTTGCTTAATTTCTTTGCAACTTTGAAGGTAATTTGCTAACGCTAGCTAGCCTGAGCTAGGAGCCTTGCTCCGTCATGCTTTAGGTTAATCATGCTTTAATAAAGTGTAATCATGTGTATACACCTCTCACTTCATGTGTTTTTACTTTTATAAGAATATAAGGTAAAACAGGGCTACAAATGAGATCTCTGTGAGAGTCCAGCATGCTCCTAACTATTATGTAGCTGCATGCTAACGCAACACAGCTGTAATCTTGGCTAACGGTGGTGATTTTTCACGGATCACAATCACCAATAAAGGCTTCTAAACCAAATACTACACAATGTCCCATGTCCCAGCAAAGTGACCGGAATTTTGGGAGAAATTACCAGCATTGGCCAAGATTACAGCTATGTCGCGTTAGCATGCTACATAATAGTTAGCCGCTAGGAGTATGCTAACGTTAAATTGTAGTGGAATGAAGCAGCACTTTCTAACGTCAGAAATCTCAGATAAAGGCTTCTGAACCAAACACGACCCAATCGGACATGTTTCAGTAGGAATGAGACCCAGAATTGGGGTGAATTTAACAACAATGGCCGACAAGATGACACGTTTACTGCCGTTAGCATGTAGCTACTATAGTGGTATACAGCAGTGGTGTCTGGAAGAGCTGTCGTCTCGTCTTTGAAAGGACACTTACTTTATTAGTCAAGACCATAGACAGGTATATTAATAATTAATTAATGGTCTATGGTCAAGACGAAGTATTACCAGTAAAACTATCAACATGAACACAACAATGACGTCGCTAGCGGTTTTGTATCGGTGACAACAAGTCTTAATTTAAATATCTTTATAAAAAAGAAAAAATGCCGTCAAGTGTTTTTTTGCTACGCAATTATGCACATGCGCAGAACGGACCGGCAATCGCGCATGCGTAGAACCGATCGGGTAGGGTCGTAAGAGTACGAGTTTCTGCGCATGCGCAGATCTTATGCACATGCGCAGAACGGATCGGGCAGGCGGAACGGATCGGTACTGACCATCTGAGGATGAGGCCGTTTTTTCTGAGGATGACAGAGGTTTTCCTGAGGATGACAGAGGTTTTCCTGAGGATGACGGAGGTTTTCCTGAGGATGACGGATGTTTTCCTGAGGATGACGGAGGTTTTCCTGAGGATGACGGAGGTTTTCCTGAGGATGACTGAGGTTTTCCTGAGGATGACGGAGGTTTTCCTGAGGATGACGGAGGTTTTTCTGAGGATGACGGAGGTTTTCCTGAGGATGACAGAGGTTTTCCTGAGGATGACGGAGGTTTTTCTGAGGATGACAGAGGTTTTCCTGAGGATGACGGATGTTTTCCTGAGGATGACAGAGGTTTTCCTGAGGATGACGGAGGTTTTCCTGAGGATGACGGATGTTTTCCTGAGGATGACAGAGGTTTTCCTGAGGATGACGGAGGTTTTTCTGAGGATGACAGAGGTTTTTCTGAGGATGACGGAGGTTTTCCTGAGGATGACGGATGTTTTCCTGAGGATGACAGAGGTTTTCCTGAGGATGACAGAGGTTTTCCTGAGGATGACAGATGTTTTCCTGAGGATGACTGAGGTTTTCCTGAGGATGACGGAGGTTTTCCTGAGGATGACGGAGGTTTTTCTGAGGATGACGGAGGTTTTCCTGAGGATGACAGAGGTTTTCCTGAGGATGACGGAGGTTTTCCTGAGGATGACAGAGGTTTTCCTGAGGATGACGGATGTTTTCCTGAGGATGACAGAGGTTTTCCTGAGGATGACGGAGGTTTTCCTGAGGATGACGGATGTTTTCCTGAGGATGACAGAGGTTTTCCTGAGGATGACGGAGGTTTTTCTGAGGATGACAGAGGTTTTTCTGAGGATGACAGAGGTTTTTCTGAGGATGACAGAGGTTTTCCTGAGGATGACGGAGGTTTTCCTGAGGATGACGGAGGTTTTCCTGAGGATGACACCTGAGTCTGAGATCTGAGGATGTCCTAAAATGGACACCGTACTCCTGGGAAATGTAAGGCCTCAGGTCATTGGCTGATGAAACTAGGCTTTAACAGTGATAGTCTATAATATGTTATGTGTTAGATATTTCAGGATCAACATTTTCCTTTTTTCTAAAAGATGAAATAGTAGGAAATGATGGCCTTTGTTTGGTCAGTTACCAGATGAAGCTTTCTTTGCTGTCTTGAGCAGAATAAAGTCCCCTATGCTCAGCTCTCACCGTTTGTGGTGTATTTTTTTTTTTTTATCCAAATAGAGTCATACTAAAGAAAATGTGTGGCAGGTGAAGGGCACCAAGTTGCATGAACAGCGAGTGTTCACTTGGAGAGATGTGGATCTGGTTGGTGGTTTCACTCTCTGAAAATCTTCCTTGTTCAACTTCCTTGAAAGAGAAAATATGAAGGGCATCTTCTCAGGTCTGCACCAGGCTAATTAGAGGGTATTTTTGCTCTCATCATTTGTTTCCTTTGGACACGCTGTATCTCTCCAAGGCCACCTGCACTGATGGATGCTATTTGCATTTCCTATGCCCATTATTTGTGTGATTGCTGCGGTACGTGACCTGGAGATATTTAACACCTGTGACTGCTCAAACAGTGTGAGAAAAGGGAAATGGGAACTGCATGGGGCTTGTCAGTCAATAGCCTGCTCCTTGCTGAGATTAAGCACATTAATATAACCTAAAGGAGGAAGGAACCTATCGGCTACTGTTGTCACAATCCATGTTAATATTCAACTGTTCTAATCCTCACTTCAGTTCACTGGTGATTTCAGTTTGCTCGTCCAGTCTCTTAAAAACTACGACACAACCGTCCTTACTACAGGGAAAAATAAGTGACTTTGGACGTGTAAAGTAGGACAGGATGCAGTTACAGAAGGCTATGTCCTTCCCGCAGGTAAGGAGGAGCTGACAGTGATAGTATTGATTATCATTGAGCTTACCAAGCTTCTCTCTGTGATGGAGTGATTGCTATCCTTGGTGCTAATGCAGCTCTCCAGTTGGGACACTGCTGTCTTTTTATACTATATGCTGTGTGTGTGCGTGCGTGCGTGCGTGTGTGTGTGTGTGTGTGTGTGTGTGTGTGTGTGTGTGTGTGTGTGTGTGTGTGTGTGTGTGTGTGTGTGTGTGTGTGTGTGTGTGTGACATCATGACCCAGATATGATGAGAGCAAACAATTACTGCTCACATACCTGAATGTAAAAATGAACAGCGGGTCAGTCCTTATATAAGTCCACACCATAGGCCAAAGTCTATTTGAATGTAAATGGTCACTTTACACAAATTCACACCTATAGTTTGGTAGACTGGGGGTGAAGATGCAACATTGTTGCATTTTTCATTTGGTTCGGTTAGCTTTCACACTGCACTTTGTCAAACACACCTAACATTGGCTCAAACGGTGGCTTGTTTATTGGACAGAAAATCCAAGTGAGTTGCCGACACAAATGATGAAGCAACACAAATTTCGTCTTGCTTGGGTTTTCGGGATTTTCGGGATTTGCTTTAGTGTTTAGAAGAAGGCGAACAATATGAGCAGCTGACAGACAGCGAGTGACGGAGAGGGCGGCCCTGATGAGAGATGATGATGTGTTGTCACACAGACGATCAGCTCAGAATAGCTTATGGGCCTTGGACGGCATTGTCCCTTAAATCATACATAAGTCCTTAAATTGTGTGCAAGGCTAAAATTGTAGGCTAGTAAATGCACTGTTTTGGTTTCACTTTGTGTATTTGGGTCGGATCACATTCTCACCTGAAGTGAACCAAACTCTAGTTCACTTGGAAGCGAACCAAGACCGCCGTTTTTAAGCAGACCAGAGTTTGTTTGTTTGGCCTGCGCTCCGTACGAATGAGCTTTCACACTGCCCCAAACGAAAAGGACTCCTACCAAGCGCTCCAGGGTTCGGTTAAAACGGACCAAACGAGGTAGGTTTGATAGCGACCTTGCACCCCAATGCATTGGAGTTGAAGGATTTGTGGTGCTCGTAGTATTTGGAAATTACATTTTCTACAATTAGACATCAGCAATGTATCTTTGTAGAAACCATGTCCTACTTACTCTGGATAACCCACATACCTCACTGTTTTCCAAAAGAAAACAAATTTGCTAATTTACTTATCTTTCTTTGCATTGCTGAAGAGGGTTAAACATTTTAAAAGGTGTTTTCATTATTTTGGTTTACCATCTGGAATCTCCCTTTATTTATGTAATTCCCTGTCAAATCTACTATTTATATTTACATGACTTTATGTTTATACAATATATAAAATGTACTGCAGACACTGGTAGAAATCACTTCTAAGCTTTGGTGTCATCACCAGATGGTGTTATCATCTCAAGATTACTGTCATAATAGTTGAATTTGATTAGTCTTTTAAATTAAATTTCTGACAGGGATCACCTTTTAATAATTCAATTATGCCAGTAAGAGAACAATACCAATATATCCCTTTTAATTTTCTCATTTACACTATAATATTTTAATGAAGAAATCTGAGACATTGGTGAGAGATGAGCAACACAAGCCAGACTTGTGTGGGGTGTGGTGACTAAAGAAGCATGATGAGACTGAGGAACCCACATAACCCCCCCCCCCCCACCCCCACCCCCACCCCTGCAGCACTCAGACATTGAAAATCCTATTTGTCACAGAATTGTGTGGGGACTTAAATTAATAAGGCTTGAGCTGGTAGAAAATTGAATTAGATGATTACAGTAAACAATGTGGTGGCAATTCCAGGAATGAATTGGTATTTGGGATCCCAGTACAGTACTGAATATCACCAGCTACATTAATTGAGGAAAAAAGCATTGCCTGTCATCAGTTCGGATAAACCTCAAGACAAACTGACCAGACTCAATGTTTTGAGTTGAGTAAGCTAATATGTACCAGGCAGAAGTGCTCTACAAGATTGTTCCAATCAGGTGTTTAAATGGCATGTAGGCTACTATCCTTTCTTTGTTCTCGTGCATGCACACGCACCCACCCACACACACACACACACACACACACACACACACACACAATGCTCAGTGTCATCTCCCAGCTTGTGTTTGCTGTCTCTTTGTTCTGCTTGCCTCAGCAACGTGAGATTTCAAGGAGACACACTCCAGCTCTCTCCATAGAGAACTTTCCCTTGGCTGTGAGGCAAACTTCTTGTTTTGCTGTGCATCACAATGGCACCATGCCCTCATTTTTACAGCCAGCTTTCCTCCGCAGAAGGATGCATGAACACACACCGTCTGAGCTGAAATACTCCCGCCTTCCACATGGGAATCTCTACAGTGACTAATGTGTTGTTGGTGTCTGCACGGGGAATACTGACAAATATGGTGCTGTCAAAAAAATGATGTACTGCAGCAGTTAAATAAAGTTAACTGTAGGAATCAGAAAGGGAGCTTATATCCCATATGATTCTCTCTCAGGTAAACTATAGGTCTTCATTAATCCTTACAGTTCTCTGGAGTACTATGTAAAGAATATTTCACTTTAGCAGCTATAGCTTCAGCTCTGTATAGGTCTGAAGAACCAATTAGAGGTCTAGTTAGAGATTAGAGAGTTACATCAGCTCTTCATAAATTAAAGCTGTACCCCTTCTGTATATAACTATTGAGTAAGTGGAGATTCACACATAACTAAATTAAAACTGGTTGCACCACTCAAGCTAGTTCTTACATAGAGATTAAATGCTACTAAATATTTACACCCACTAACTCCCAGGTGTAATTACTGAGTAGCAAACTGACAAAACTAACATTAGCTTGCTTATGTGACCCATTTAGAGTAAAGGGTAAAAGAGATCATATGAAATATGGTTGATGGGCTGTAGCTGACCTTACACTTGATAAAATGCTGTTTTTAAATGACATTTCACAATAATAACAAAACATACCTTGATTTACAAAATATTATACTAATAACGTCAGCTAAGTTAGCATGACTGGATATTTGAGACTGTCCTCCCATGCAAAAGACCCATATAGGGCTTTTGTACAATTAGCAATTACGACCCATATTTATTTATTGTTTATTGTTTATTGTTAAGTGACGCCCTCTAGTGGTCATATTATTTACCATGGGAGCAAATCAGGAAGTTGTGTGACGAAGTATATGAGTGCCAAAGTCTATGTAACAAAGTATGGGGTGGTGGATGGGTGAAACAAACACAGGACTTTCATCCAGGAGACTGGAGTTTGTGTTCCATTTGAAAATCAAAATGGTGTAATTTTAACTTTATGGAACATATGGAATTACATCACATTTAGGATGGCCGAAAGCCTACACACATTCCGCCGAAGGCTAAAAACACATCTCTTTCGACTACACTCGGATAAAAAAAAAAAAAAGAAAAAATCTTGAACCTGCACTTTCATATGTCTCTTTGTAGCTTACTTATTTAAAGCTAATGTACTTGCACTTACTATTTGTTGTCTGGAGTTTGTACCTTCACAGTTGAAAGCACTTAATTGTAAGTCGCTTTGGATAAAAGCGTCAGCGAAATGACATGTAATGTAATGTAATTCCGTATCACACGCTTAATTACGTGTGTACGTATACGTACGTATGTCCTTACGCCTGTAAGTGATGTGACAAATGTGTTTTTTTTTTCTAAACTTAAAGCTACATTGTGTAAGAATTTCTCCCATCTAGTGGTGAAATTGTATATGACAACCAACTGAATATTACTTTCTAGCCCTTCCCATTCCGAGCGAGTTTCAACTGCTACGGTGGCCAAACCCGAAATTAGCTCTTAGTATCTCCATCGATTACACGCAGCTGTTCTAGCCCTATGTATATATATATATATATATATATATATATATATAATATAGAGGGTGGTGATGGTGCAGTAGATATGACACATGCCTTTGGTGTGGAAGACCTAGGTTCCATTCTCAATTCTCACTGCGATACATCAACCAATGTGTCCCTGAGCAAGGTACTTAACCCCCTCCAGAGGCGTGCAACCTCTGATATATATAGCAATTGTAAGTCACTTTGGATAAAAGCGTCAGCTAAATGACATGTAATGTAATGTAATATAAGGATGGAAAATTCTCCTGTGGGTTGTATTTCCTGCCACTGCTACGCTCTTATGGGTAGTATTTGAGGTTTGGAACAAGTGACCTATGTGGCTGTATGGTTTGGTGAATTGTTGATATATATCATTTATTCCTCCATCATGTTGTTACAAAATGGCAGGTGACTGTGCTTCCATCTTTTTTTTGCAAAGGTCACCTCCATTGGCATTCTGAGGCAGAAGGGCCTTTGAAGAGTGGAAAAGAAACTCCCATCACTGTTAGAGAAATCTGTTTCCACAGAAGGGACCAAACAAGGCAGAGACAGCCCTGTGAAAAGTTCATTTAATTATGGATTGCAGTCATTTCGGTTGCATTTTTCACTATGATTGTTTTTAGTTTCCCTGGAACAGTGTAAAGGTTAATTGTATAATTAAGTGTCCGTTACTGCCTTTGCTTTTGCATGTCAGGAGGGAACCAAAATGCTAGGAAATTATAGCAACAATGTTTCATTTCAAGTAAATGTAGGTAAAGACTGTAAAGATAATGTAGCAAATATGAACATATTTTATAAATAGTATCTGTTGTTACATTAGGATGAACTTTACAATGTTTACCAATTGTTAAATCTTCTCAACACATCTTTTTAAAAACAGATAATTCTAGTTATCTTGTACCCTCTGTCCCTCTCTGAAAGCTGTGCTCCTTTCCAAGGCATCTGCGTCATATACAGAAGTGTCTTTGTGACCTTTTCTCATGTCTCCTCCCCTCCATCCATCATTTACTAACATGAATTGCATATGACCAGGCAGGTGTTGGAGAGCAGAGCGGCATTCCTCCACAGTCTCAATCACAGCCTGGAATACTAGCATCACGAGGCTCTGCCACTTTTCCCAGCCCCAGGATAAAGCCTTAACTGCACAGCTCAGACTGGTCCCATTCTCTTCCATTGAGTCTAAGGTCACAGTCCTATAGCAAGGGTCAAGGTGATAGGCTGGCAGCCGCCTGCCTCATGCATATGGATGACAGACGCTCCATCTGTTCTGCTGCAGAATGCTAATACCCAAGCCTCTTTCTCTGCTCTTTTTTCTGCCTCAAAGGGCAACCCTGCCAGACCTTACATGTCATCAGTTCCACTTGTTGACGATTCATGCAAAACCATTATAGAAATGCAAGTCATTGCTGCACAAAGTCCCTAACCCAACCCCCCAGCTCCACCACAGCTGACTCTTACTTACTTCCCTGACTGATTTATTGTCATCTCTGAAAATTAAAGCAAAACTACATCATTTGTATGCTGATATTGCTACATTTATTCAGGATAAAGACTGTACAGGTTAGTAAAGGATTGCATATTGGTTTGCAGTCAAAGTATGACTCTATAACTGCACTTTTGCGCTTAGCAGATATTTTTTTGTATGTACAATGTTTTGCTTTTTGGGGGGGTTTGTCAATATGAGTTTGTTCCATACTGAAAAAACTCAACAACTACTGGATGGAATGCTGTGAAATTTCATACAGACATTCATGGCCCCCAGAGGACAAATTCTACGCACTTTTCCTCTAGCGCCACCAGCAGGTTGACTGGTTTTGAGGGAGATGTCGTAACTATTGGATGGATTGCCTATTACATCTGGTACAAATATCCATGTCCCCCAAAGGACGAAATGCAATAATAATAATGATCTTCTGACTTCGTTATAGCGCCACCATCAGGTAGAAAATGTAAAAATTAAGCTTGCTAACACACAACTCAGATGCTGTACTTGTTAAACGTATCTATTAAACATCAGCATGTTAGCCGGCTAGCATGGCTTTAGTCTGTTAGCCATGGTAGTGAGCTAAGAAGAATAAACTACATCAAGTTCACTGACGCATTTATGGTGTTTTTTCTTTTTCAAATAGATTGTTTGACACACTGTAAAGAGCCAAGACTCAACATCAAGAGGAGCCATTCTTAATAAGGAGAAATTAAAAATATGGCCAGATAAAATACTATTTGAAAAAAAAAGTATCAAAGAAGAAGTTTTGTGCAACAGTATTCTACCTTTTAGCTCTGCTACATAAGTCATCATTACTAATTTCCTGATTGTCAACTGATGTTATTTATACAGTATATAAGTTATATATTGTTATGCACGTGTAAATGCTCTATCACAACATTAATAGCAGGTCATCTGTCCAATAAACATACAGTATGGGCAACAAACATTATATACATAGCCATAAAAAAGAGCAAAAAAGAGAGATGGTGTCAATTTGAGAGCAGTACTTGTTATTGAAGAGCAGTTTAATGGCCTGTTGGGTGAGGGAGCAAATCTCTGCGCCTATGGTGAGATCCCATGCTGTTAGCCAGGCTGTTACTTGGACCGCTGACTCTATGTTTGATCCACATGAGGTCAACCTTTAAGCTCCTCCTGTCTGTGCCAGTCATGAGAGGGGGCTGAACACATCCACAATCCTATTTTGCAAATGTGTTTAAAAGAGCTGCATTGTGCCCTCCCTACAGAGGGCCAGCAGGTGTAATTACCACTTTTGTGAGCCTTTACAGCCTGCCTAATGGCAGCAGGCGTTTGTTATTTATTGAATACAATATGCAACCTCAGACTTCTTTGAACAGCTCCCTGGTCCCACACATGGTTGAGCGTGCTTACCTTTTTTCATATTAGATACAGTTGATAGATGACATTAAGTTTTCTTGTTTTGGTAGGTGGAGGTAGGGAGGTGTAAAGACACTTAGTCATGAGTATCGATTCTTTGGTGGTATTTCGGACTAAACAATTCTCTCTTGTCTTTACAAAAAACTTTCAATCACAGCAGTGATTCTATAATGACCATGTGTTTAGAGGAAATAGCAATAGAGATAATGTCTCCAGCAACGAAGGAAAGTCGTCTGCAGTCAGATGATGATAATAGCTCTCAGGACGATGACATCCAGGTCCTGAGGACAACAAAACCCCAGCAGTGAGCAGATAACTTTCCCTTTACTTAAAAAAAATAAACTTAGTTGGTAGGTTATTTTCAAATTTAGTCTGTTACGGTTACTATTTACATGCTTGAGGTTGACTATGCAGTGTGTGAAACACTTTAGTCATTTTTCATACAATGGTCTTAAATGACATGTAACAGCAAATGAGACTAAGAATGAAAAGAACGCCATTTTTATAAAGTTTTTAGTAAGGCATCTGCCTGTGTCTGATTTTTCCCACAAAGTCACAGAATGATTTGCGCAGGTAGATGGCGCTACAGTAACACATTCTGATGGGTCACAGATTTTTTTGTTACACCGAAAAAGCCAGTGTTAGCGTACGCCAGCGGAGCCAGGTAAGAGGAAGCAGGAGATATCTTTGTATAGGCCTATTTTTATTTTTATTTTTATTTAAAAAGTTTATCTGTTGTAGTTATGGCTGATACTGGGGCAGGCCCATCACATGAAAGAAGGAAATTAAACGAAGAACAATTAAAAACAAAAAGGGAAAGTGAAAGACAACGGCGATAACATGAGTCAACTTCGGTCGGGCTTTAACAGATGGAGACAATTATGGGATTGTAAATGATTCAAAACTCAGGTATGTAATATGTCTATTTCATTCATTAAAAAAACTTTAAAGTGCGCGATGTGGTTGTACGTCAGTAGCTGAAAATTACGCCCCCCTTCCATTTAGCGTGGACGTTTTCCTTTTGGTCCGTGTTTGTGTTGACTTACTACCGGTATTTTCTTTTCCCTTGTCCCCCTGTACCTGTGTGAAGTGTCCTTGGGTTTCTTGAATTGCACTATATTAAGTTATTACATTGGTTACTTCAACAAACTCCTAATGCTCTGGCTGGTGACACAGTGACAGTGATACCAGGTTTAGCTCACGAGACATCCAAAGTAGGCTAAGTTATTGTATGCAACACTTCAAATGCAACACCGATCTGTAACTTATTCTCTTATTATAAATTAATGATTTTCTGGCTGAGCAAAACATTCATTGTGACTATATGACCTCCCAGTAACACTAACTCGGTACTATACAGTGGGAAATACAGCACCGTAAACGACCTTTATGACAGCAGGTGTGGTAAAAACACTACCGCTTTTGTCCAAAGCAGCTGCTAGAATCAACACAAACTGAAAGTTACATATAGCCACTTTAAGCAGTATATGAACTGAAAGACTAACAGTAATAAATTGTAACATTATAATATTGATTATAGCCACTTTAATGACTTTCAAATGACTCCCTACCAGAGCAGCTGATGTAATGAGAAATTAAGAAGTCTATTGAATAATGTCCACAATATGGAACATCAAAATCAGTCTTTGACAGAAGTAAGTCATTTTATTGACTTGAGTAGATTCTGTAAGACTCAAATTGCAGTCATTGCAGATTATTGAGTGTTAATTGAAGTAGATCAGTCTTGAAATCAGCATCCAAAATTGATTTGTCTTTTTTGTTGCTGAATCCTATTCTCAGGTTCAACAACAAAGCAGAAGGGCAGTGACACAATAATGTCAAACAAAGCAATGTCTGAGCAGACATGACATCACACTGATCAGATTATTCGGATTAAGGACGTGTTGGCACGACATTTGGCTGTAAAAGAGGATTTCTGCTTAAAAACCAATAACTGCATTTTTCTTCTACACATGCAATAATTCTAACATATATAAACATATAATTATAGCTGCGGCTTTGCCTTTTGCAGAATACGTGTTTTGAGGAGTTGCTCCAGAATGTGCTGCACATCAAAGTAAAAAAAGATTTAAGAAGAAAAAATTATCCATGTTCCAACAGAAGAATAAACATATATTTTGAGTGGGAACAATTCTCAAGATGGAAAGAGTTTTTTGTGGGAAATTCCCATGTTTAAAGCTGCAGCTCTGGCCAACGTGCTGAAATCACCTCCCTGCTCTCAGGCTCCTGGAACATGATTATAAAAAAATTATTCCCACCAGAGAGCCCTGGAAAATGGACTATCCATCCACACATCAGTTTTACTACCAACTTTACCCTGCAAGTGCTCAGTGATCACAGGAGGATATCCACTACTGTATGTACAAAGAGATGGGCGCTGAAGCAAAGAAGGCAAGAGCAGATTATAAATTAGCTTTTGATCTGTATTTGGGTCTTCATGTGGGAAGATATGAATTTCATTGGTGGTGATTTTTCTCTATTCTCCACCTCTTGATTTCTCCTCCATAAATCCATCCATTTGAGTGAACAGCTGACCTCTCTCTAAAGCTTGACATGTCTCCGCTGGTCACTGTTTGGTTACTAGGCAGATGTTATTAATATTTAAAGACAGTGCTCTTGTGCTTGTTGTGGTGTAAATTCACTTCTTCAGTGGTGCAAAGACTACACGCTCTCTTGGGATAAGATGGAAGACTCTTTCGGATTCAGGATTGTACGTTTGCCATTGTCACACACAGTTGACAGAGTACAGAGAAACCCTCTTACTATGTGTTTGCTTATTCATATTAACTATTATACATATTAACAACCTTCAAGCAGATACAGTAAGATACTCGTCGGCTTTCTGGGGCATATTTGGTAGTGCTTTTTCAACAGTATGCTATCTAGAGGTCTGAAATATTATTTTCATGTAGGTCTGGAAGGTTCATATGCATGCCTTGTTGCTGGGATGCATTACTGAAGCCAGTCAGGGAAGTGAAGGAAGTGACTGAGTAATGAAACACCTCTCAAATCTGTTACATGGGGAGGGGGCTGCTACAACATGAGCAGATAAATAGATTATTAAATGACCTCCAGTATGTCAGGGAGGCAAAACACACACATATTGTAAAAAAATAAATAAAAATAAATAAATAAATTGAATATGTGACAATGGCGATAACTTGAGTCATTGTACTTTTCTTTTGCCATTGTCACACACAGTTGACAGAGTACAGAGAAACCCTCTTACTATGTGTTTGCTTATTCACACACACACACACACACATACACACACACACACACACACACACACACACACACACACACTATTAATTAATATTAATGGGATATTTAAAATCTTACCACTTGCCTAGTACTTCTCCTGCTACTATATCTGAACGTCTTTTCAACTGTTATGTAGAACACGTTTTACATTGTGATATATGGGCCCAAAATGCACTGCAGTTGTCAGAACCAACCTTTCACAGGAAGTTAGTGCTCTGTGAATAATTTGGGCAGTACATGCCTATGGTTAGTTTTCAAAATAATTCATATATTTTTATTAGTTGAGTTTTGGAGGGTTTAGTCAACATGATTATGTTAATGAATTATTGTAAAAAAAAAAAAACACTCCACCAATTGGCTAAGATCAGACATTAATAGTAAAGGTTAGCCTGAATGCAAGCCGAACTTAGCCCCGCCCACAACATTCAAGGTCGGGAAGACTAGAATCTGAGTATGATGATGTCAGCCTAGGTAAAGGTAGTATTGCTAAAACCTTTTGTTTATTTATTTTATTTGTTTAACTAAAACTGGATATTGCCAAATAATACTTACTGTATGATAAACTGTTGCCTGTAATCTAATGTTATACCATTGTATGATATGTTACATGAGTTGTTTAGATGTCTGCTATGAAGTTACAAATGTCTAGTCATTGTTTCGGCCAATCCAGGGTGATACTGCTAATACAGGTACTAATCTATGCACAGAAATAGTTGTGGACTTGTAGACCACTGTTTTTTTGAACATCAACTTCATCAACATCAACTGTCCATTTATCATTCATTTGTAATTCATAATATGCCATGTTTATATGTGAATTGTTTTATTTCTGGAGTTGTATGCATTGCACTTATCCATCAAAAGAGATGTGTAATTAAATGTACAATATGTAATGCTTTCCTCAAAAAGCAATCTATGACTAAATGACTAATACAAAAGTAAGCCCTCATAATCATCACTTATGACCCACTAGATGTGGTGTTGTCTGTATCTACAGAGATCGGTCCTCTGCCTGTATTCTCTCTTTTATTTTTATTTGCCTGTGTGTGGGACGTTTCTGGGTGCAGTCAAAGAGCCTTTGAGCCCCACATGGGTATGTAACCCCCAGCCGATTACAATGTGCAGGGAGTGCAGCCTGTTCTCATTCACAGTTACCACTTTGCCCCTCAGCATCTCATATCACTGCTTAAGTCATTCACTCATAATCCGACAATGGGTTGGTGTGTTTATTTGTGCTTTAGAACAGTACGGTGCTCCCTCTCTTTATTCACTCTAGCTCGCTCGGCCACTGCTGCACTCTCTCTGGCCATTGAGCTGCTGCAGAGGGTCCAACTTTGAATGATGTATTTGCAAACAGAAAAGCCATACTCACTACATATGCTACCTTTAAAGATGTCTTTTATTTCATGTTTGCCACCCACACAGGTGTTTTCACTTATGTTGCCTAATTAGACCTCTTCTCAAGAGTATGTGGATGTGTACACTTTGCGCTTGCTTGACATCTCTCACCAACATGTGAGAGGCAGGACAACTTACCCTGTTATTAGTGCTTAGAGTATTGGTGACATCACCAAATTCCCGTCATAACTGTGATTTGCACCAGCACCAGGTAACCAGGTAACAGATTAAAAGAACAAATTGGTCCCTGCATCCTATAGTGGCTCTGCCTTCCGAGTTCTGTCTAACTCCCATGTCTGTCCTCTGAAAATCAAATCACAAAAAAACAACATTTCAGCAATCAGTGAGGTGCATTTTAAGATCTGTGTTGGTGCATTGTTAGGACACATCCATGCTAAGCAGAAAAGTAGACACTTGAATAAGCCCTGTGAGGATATCTTGGCTTGCCGGAGGAAATAGCAACATGAGCTCTGAGGCTAACTGGAGAAAAGCAGAACAGAGAGTGCGGGAGAGTGAGGCAGAGCTGAGCAGCAGATGAAGAGATCATCGCCTAGGGAACTTTGTTGACGAAAGGTTTGGTACTCCCCTACAGGGCAAAATGCAAGCACTTAACTGTGGGCTAAAAATATGCTTCAAATTGTATTTTCTCAACTGGGTGCAACTGGGCACTAAATGAAAGTTGGGAGGGTAGTTCGCTGAGGCTCCAGCCAGCCAGCCAGCTAGCATCTGCTCTTGCCTCCTCCCAGCAGCATCACCTGGCTCATGGTTAGCTGACTATCAGTTCTTCTGACAGTCTGACCTCCCGGAGGCTCACCAGCCAAATGCCACATCACATCGGGCTCAGCTTCGCCCAGGTCTGGCCCTCAATCATTTTCACACCCACATCCACCTCTAACACCACCCTCCCTCCTCCCCTTCCACTTGACACTACCTGAAAAAGGGAACAATTTGTTTGTTTCTCTCTATTTATAGCCCTCTCTGCTTCTGCTGTGTAGGCTGTGAGGACTAGCTTGTTGCTAAAGTGTTGGAGATTGGAAATGCTAAAATTAAACAATATTCTATCATTATTTCACACACTGCCCCCTGGGAGATTATCCATATTTGTTATCCGCCTTGACGCAAGAACTTGTACAGCATGCATGAGCATTCCTATCACAGAGGCTAATTTCATTGATGTTTCTCCTCATCGCTTATCTCTAAATTGCCATGAAACAAAGCTATAATTTGATTGCACCTGGCAGTCATACCAGCAAAAACTCTTTGTTCAGTCCAGCTCCTGAGAAATTAAAGTTTGCTGGAAACTGAGACACACACACACACAGCAAAAAATGTGTATGTTGCTGGTACTCAGAGCCTCCTTTAAAGCTTAGCATGCACAGTGTCTTATCCTATAAGGAGATGACAAGGCCTGATAAACCACAGTGTTTACTGCACAAGTTAACAGAGGCAATCAATAGCAGCATTCCACCTAGGGTGATGAGAAGGAAGGGACATTTTAATAAAAGAAAATGTGTGAGTATGAAGTGACAAGAAAGAAAACAAAGGCTTTTCAGATCAGACAAGCCACCACCTAAACATGATGAATGGATGAGGACACAGACATTGCTAGCCCACCCATGCCCCTCATGCAGGCCTGATAATAAACAGTGATAACAGGAGAGATAGTGGTGTGTTATACTGTTGGCCTCAACCAACAAACCAAACCAGTTACATTCTCCAACGGAAAAAGAAAAACACAACATACAGTAGGATATTCATGCACCACTGAAGTTGTTGATATACTTTCCCAAAAAGATTTATTTTTGTTGTTGTTGTTCTCAAACTTCAAAAAGGGAAAAAGAAGACTCAACATAAAAAGAGCCCAGCCAGACTGAGGAGACTAATGGCCAGATTTCACATCATGAATAAATCAAGCGAAAGCTTAAGCAAAGACCAAACATCTGTTAAAAAGTTTATGAGAGATTGAAAGAACATTAAACACATAATATTGCATTGCTTGACAGAGTGACAGACTAGTAATGTGTGAAAAGTGAATTCACGCTTTTGTTTGAGAATTCAAAAGTAGCTATGTCCTCTAGGCTATGACCTTTTGTAGGTGTGCTATAGAAACCTGCATGAAGCAGGTGAAAGAGATGTTGATGACAGTTTCTTAAAAGATAAGCTGATTTTATCATTTATTTGTCTTATTGCCAACAAATCTCTCGAAAAGACCAAAACCAACAAGGTGTGAGTCCCTCTTTCAATACTTTCTTACTTCCCAGAGCCCATTTATTATTACTGAAGACATTCATTTTTTGAAACTGGTCACACACATATAGTTTCATTTTTAAAAAGGTTGAAGAAATTTCCTAAAGCAGCTGGGTACTGTAGTTTTTAGCACAGTAACAGGAATAAATAGTGTTTTGTTTCTTTGCTGTACAGTGTGTTAATACACATTTAGTGGAATTGACTCAAAATAAACTATTTACACAGACAATACCTCTTAGTAGGATCAATTTATTCTTGGAATCAAATTGTAAATTTTTGAATATAGTGGTCAGATTTGTTTCTGTGCTCCATGTTCAAGGGTGTGGTAGAGGAATGTCTTAATGTTCCCAAAACTAAACATTGTGTGCCATGAAGAAAAAGGAGAAGGAAGCTATGATGCATTTGCACTGCACAGTTCACTTTTCACTCTCACTCTCTGCAGCACTGTATGGTGACACTGCCACAGGTGACTGTATGTGTGCTGTCCATGGTGCTGAACTAGCTGCTGAAATGGTGCTGTCTGAGAAAAACACTTTACTCTGCAAACACGAGGAGGTCCTGAAATCACAAAACCAAAAGCCTGAACTATCACTAAAACTAAAGATGACTTTCCCTGTTTACCAACATGCCATCCTTAATTATTTGGGGAAAACTGCATTTTTGAGCGTGCTGTAAAAGCACTAATGGTGATTGGGAGCTGTATCACTTCAGGCTAGATTTACCTCAATATGCTATGCTCTGTATCCACAGCCTTGTGGCTCGGATGGGGCCAGAGCGAGCCATCTGTCTTCATCTCTCTCTATGGACAAGAACCAAAGACATGGTGTACAGATGAGAGTTATTCTCCCCACCTGCCTCCTACCCACATACCTTACTCTTCACCTCATCAAGGGTGGCTTTGAAGCCTGCAGTAGACAGTGTTTGTTAACTGGTTTAACCCAACAAAGCACTTTCTGCATTATATGCTGTTAGATGTCTACCTGCATGGTATGGCAATTGGCATTTGGCTATTGTGTTCCTCTGCATTTTCAAATGTCTCAAATCAGTGGTTTGCAGTTGACTTCTCAAGATTCCATGAACATGCAGCTCTTTCATGTGAAGGAGTGCATTAAGACGGTGGTGCTTCAAAGTGAAGGGCACTTATGATACAAATTGATTCTAGAGGACAGTGCATGCAGCTTTTCAACAGGGCTGCACCAAGAAAGAGCAGGCATGAGAAATACCTGTTTTTGAATACAAATACACAAATGTTTACAAGAAGGTTTAGGCTACATGAGATTTTTTTTAAACGGTAGGTTCAATGGAAGGTGGATTTGAGGGAAGGATTAGGTTTTGAGGCTGTGGACTGAAGTGTAATTATTTATTCAGGGCCCCTACTTCAACACCTTCACATCTCATTTTTGCTTTGCTGCAGTTGCCATGCACTTTGGGACGTGGCAACGGGTAACGGGAGCAGTCGCAGCACATTCAGCTGCTGCACGTATGGCAACACCGGGTTAATAATAATCTCCTTGTCTCACTGCAACCGTGACAAATTGATTCTTCAAATCGCGCTAATGCTTTACAGATGTCATCATACATGGTCGCATAAATTCTTATTGTGCCAGGATGCTTTTCAACCTGAGCTCCAGTTTAATGGGATCCTGTATTCATCTTAGTTTTTATTTACTTTCATGACCTGTGCACATTTTTTGTGTGTGTTCTTGTGTGTGATTATGCTGCCATTTAATTACTTTATGTGTAAAATAAATGACTGAAATAAATGAGAGGGCATTAATTGTGCATGTTACCTGTAGCTTTTAACAAAAACATAGTGGTGATATTTGCTGATATCTTTCTATTGATACCTAATACAATATTAAAGGGGACATTTGATGAAAAACTCACTTTTTCAGAGCTTTGTGCACATGCATTTGGGTATTTTGAGTCCCTACCAACCCTTAAAAAAAATAAGACAACCCAGTCATTCTTTTGTGGGTTGCCGATTAGAAAACATGGGATTCCATAGATTATAAAATGAGGACATAGTCTCCATGACATCATCCATAGCTTTCTGAAGAGCCAAAATAAAGCCCAAAGTGGGCAGCACCCGTCACCACCTTGTCAGTGCCCGATGTCACCTGCTCCCAGCTAATTCAAAAATGGGCAAAGACGTGGAGGATGGATGGAGCTGAGACAGGCTGAAGGAAGCCTTTATGGTCTGTGCTCACCTCCTGTGGTGGCCCCCACCTGTCACTCAAAAGCGTCACTCCCTTTATTATGCATAACTTTAAGCCTGAATATATTTCAAATGGGTGAGCTATAGAATAAATTTAAATTTAATGCACCACCCCCATCTAAGTGTCTCCACCCACAGCTTGAGAACTACCTTTACAAAGGTGTACCATATTTTTCTCGCAATTTTATCAGAGGATGAATACAGATATATTCAGACAGTATGACAAAAATAATGGGTTTTTTGAACATTAAATCATGTAAACATGTTTAAGTAAAAAATGAGCATGATATGTCTCCTTTAAATTATTAACGAGCAATCAGCATGACTGATTTTTATGGCTTCATTCCATCAAATGGAAATATTCTAGGTGTTCCATCATTTTATATCTTATACATTGCCCTGTAATTCAGCTCAACGTGTTTACACTCTTTTGGAAACTTTGGGACGTTCACTAGAATTTAAAAATAAGTTTTGCTGCTTGTTAGGCCTCAGGGGGTTGTGGGCTTGTGGTTGTCAACAATAAACTTAAATGTTGGGGTGTTGGGCATGTGTGTATAGGCTAAACCTCAAATGACAGAAAATGTCTGTTCTTTGTAAACTGTAAGGCAGAGTTTGCTAAAACTATGTTTAAAGGGGAACAGCATGTGTGGATTATACTGCTGTTGAACTCAGTGTTCCACTAAGATTAAAGAAAAAGATAATACAGATAAGAAAAATATTCTGAGATCACAGAAGTCTCCTCTGTGATCTTTTAGTGACACAAAGTAACACATTTATAGTGTGTATATATATATATATATATATATAGAGAGAGAGAGAGAGAGAGAGAGAGAGAGAGAGAGAGAGAGAGAGAGAGAGAGAGTTTATATTATCATCATCAAGGATTATGTATAGAGGAGGAGGCTTGTTTTCAGCATTAACGTCATGTACCACCCCCCATGCCCTGCCGCCCTCTCCTGCCTTTGTTCTCATCACAACAAGCCCCGAGCAGATGGTGCTCTGCTTTGCTTGGCCGCCAGTGACAGGCAGGCGCTCTCAGCCAATAGCCTGCTAGGGAATCAGCTGACTGGTCTGGACAGCGCCAGGTGTTTTTTTTTTTTTTTAAATAATTTTCCTTGTCCATCCGTAGGAGGAGCAGGCGGCGGCAGCAGCAGCGGCACAGCGGAGGAATACCGGACGGTGGTGGGTTGTAGGCAGCAGGTTGGAGATCTCTGTGCAGACCGCACCATGCCTCTTTCCGAGGCGCCCTGTGACTGATCGAATACACAAGCGACAAATCGTTGTAAACATCCGCCAGCTGAACCCCTTAGGAGACAGGAATATGTGTTCTTACGCTGTTTGATAAGACCGTTCACTTGGCATATATTGATCGTATTTATTGTTGCGTATTGACGCGTATATCTGGATAAAGGACCTGTGCGCTTTGGAAACATCGGACTGGAATGCCAACAAGGTGAGACCCCTCAGGAAAGGAAAGACAGGGTTTCCACTGCTGTAGTCTGTTTCTTTATAAGATGCATTTAGGAAAGAAACAATATGTGTTTAGTGATGCGGTTGGCAGCCACATCATCTAAACCCTCAATCAAACGTTTAGTCGTAGACAATTGTTGTTTTTATGTGTAAAACCATGCATACTTTGTGAATATAGTTTTAATTCACAACATGTTTCCCTGCGAGGGCGATGCAGTGAGTTTATTTAGGATGCAGACACACTCAAGGGCATGACTTTTTTTTAATTCTTTTTTTTTTATATAAATGCAGTCTGGTTTTACTTCAGGCTTGGAATCAGTTTAGAATACACATTAGAACATTGGACCTTACGGCGTAGCCTATTTGATCAAATGTATCAACCCGTTACAATGCGTCAAATGATAGCACAGAAAACAAACTTTGATCTCGTTGCGGTACTTGCCGTGCTAGCAGGAGCTGCGTGCAGCGTGCCTAACGTTTTGTAGCCTACATGTGATTTGCATATTAATGTTAAAGTATGTCGGCAGATGTCTCGATTCCTCGTTCTAAGCAATAAGTCCGCTGAGTCCTGAGACAGACAAGGCCCTCTGTAGAAGATGCTGTGGTGAGAATGGGGTTGCATTGGCAGGGGGTCTATTGTGGTTCACCAACGCTGCTTTTGTCGGTGCAGCTGTTGCGCTTTTGTGGTGGAGACTGCATCATTTAACTTTAGGCAGAGGGACAAACTGTAGGAAGGTTAAGGATGATAAAGGGATTTATTTGAATCTGCGGGATTTGCTTGTCCTACTCAGCCCATATGACTCTATTAATGACCTCAACAAACTGCTGTTAGCCCTCTTTTCTCTGTGGACCTCTGGGGCAAATAAAATACTTTGCAGTACAATAACAACTAAAGTAAACCGCTCATTCTTCTTGTGAGCAGTTGCTCATTATATTTGAGTATAACGACTTTTTTTGAGGTTTTGTGCCAAACTGCTGTTGTCTATCCTGGACATGTCACATGTCAAAAAAACAAAAGCTGTTTCAGTCTTGCAAACTTTGTCTTGGTTGGTGCTGCACTGCTGTTCTTCCAAGCGGGCAAACGACTATATTATTCCTTAAAATTGAATGAAGATCACCTGATTGATTTGTTTTTTTTCTCTCCCCTGAATGGGGCATCCTGCCTCACATAGACGAAGTGCGCACACACACACACACACACACACACACACACACACACACACACACACACTTAAGATGCTCTTTTAAACATGATCATGATGATATAGTGTGACAATAGGGCCTTTGTGTTCCAGGCAGGGTGTGTGTGTGTGTGTGTGTGTGTGTGTGTGTGTGTGTGTGTGTGTGTGTGTGTGTGTGTGTGCGTGGGGGAGGGGGGGCGGGGGTGTTCGGAGACAGCAAGGCTCATGGGAAGGGGTAGGGCTTCTCCCCCTCACCAACATTTAGGTCCCAGGGGTATAAGGCATGGTGAGGAGGGGGTGGGTGGGTTATTGAGCTCAGGCCTCCACCATATTCCTATTAGAAGGGCTGAGGCATTAACCCTTTATCTGTGGACTACAGGTCTCAGAGGCAACTAAGTTCAGCTCACCCTGCTCTCCCTGACATCAATGTGTGTTCTGCAGCAAGTACAGCAGTTATGGGCATGGACATGTGCATGTGTTGAAGTTTCAGAGACAGACATTCAGAGACACACCTGTGCTGCCCCTTGGCTCTGGGGAACTCTTGTGGGTGGCCCTTTGTGGTCCTTTTCACCCAGTCAGGTCACGTGCCTTGCAGAAAAGACTGGATCAGGCCCAGCTGCCTGCCTCTAACCCTTAAGGACTTTAGCCTCACAAACACAACATTAAAGGTATAGTGGAGGATTTTTTTTTTCCGGGTGGATCATCAAGACTATTGGTCCTCCTAGTTGTCAATCATTCTGGGATATGTTTACGTAAGGCCGTCGTACGTGCCGTGACAGGTCAGCGAGCAGACGGCCACGGCTTCCGACCATAGACAATATATAAAAGCCAACAGAAAGAACAATATTTATTATACAACTGCATGAGAAAATGTATGAGTCTTTTGGAGATTAACCTTTTTTCGGGTAGAGAAACTCATTTTAAACTTAATAGCCTAATGATGAACTTTATGACGAATACATGAAATGTTGTTGTTACTTTGCACTTTAAAATGCCTGTTTTTTATGATTTTAGAGTGATAGCAGGTTCTACTCCTGTTCAAATACATTTACACTGCAGTTTGTTCTTCTTACCATAATACCTTACTAGCAGTTGTTCCACCCAGAAATTGTTGTACAATTCAGAGAGAGGCTGAGGATTTCCACACGTGTCCCTTGACACTTACGCTTCCTGGTTGAAGGTGAACCAGTTTGAAAGGTGCAGCTATCAAGCAGCTGTAAAATCAATACCACGAGTGTTGCTGATGATGTTGTCTCCAGCCAGCGGAGACCTAACGTGAATCGTCTAATGTGAAACCAGCCAGCATGTACGCAGGCACACTCACACTTACTCTTGCCTCTTTAAATGGTCATAATATTTGTCATAATGTGTGTTGCTTAACACATTTTTTGTGTATGTCAGAGGAAGCAATCCACACAGTTATACTCTACACACAAATGTGCCATTGTTTCCTTGCTATTGTGCTCTGGATGGGCGAACACAGTTCTACAGGAAACCGGCTGCTACAAGCATTGTTTAAAAAAACAACTCCTGCTTATTTGAGACTCCTGCTAGGAAGCCGAAGGTCTTATTAGGTCTGCACGTCTGCACGATATGAGGAAAACACGCGATATGCGATAATGTTGTTGAATATTGCGATAACAATGTTACTTGCGATAAATATACCGTGTATGTATGTATATATATTCTGCTAAAATACAACAAATTGCCTGTTGAATTTAAAACAAATAAAAGGAAATCATTTCCAACATTCTTCTATTGAACAAATTGAACATTGAATTGAATATAAAAAGCACCACTTAAAAATGAATGACAGTTACATTTTAATGTGCAGTTTTCTGTTCATATTTTGTTTCAACTAACACAGAAAAAAATCTCTTTGAGTGTCTATTGCGATATGTTGCAGCCTTTTGCAATGTGTTTATTGCAATGACGATAAAATAAACAATTTATTGCACAGACCTAGGTGTTATAGAAGGAGGGGATGGAGAGAGCATTAGAGGCAGGTGTGAGCACAAGCGAAAGGATCACGACAACCCATTTTGGGCACATTGAAGTCCTGAATGACTATATAGTCTCCAAGGGAGGTGTAACTGTTGATGTGTCTGCTGCTTGGACACGTGTTTCCCATTAGGCTGAAAAATGTGTGTTTATCTCTATTTATTTTGGTGTTGAAGATGAGACGGGTAACAAAAAAGAGACATTTGAGTTGTCACTTCATATATTAGGTGTTTTTTCTCTTCATTTGTCTTCTTGTGACAGCACCAGTCTGTTCTATATAATATTCCCCCTTGTTGAGTCTCCTTGTCACTCAGGTTCTGTCATCTAATTCAGGAGTATTTTTGTCACCTCTTTTTTTTCATTCAGTTACTGACAAGATGTGTTTATAGGCTCCCTGGGGTTTGTTCATCTCACTTGCACCGCCTCTAATTGGTTTTCCCTCTTTTTTGTTTTTATCTTGTTTTTATGTGTGTGCAGATGATTTTAGTGAGCTAAAGCTTAAAAGCAAACCTGGGCCAGTGGGGTTATATGTGTGTGTCTCCCAAGAGAGCCCTAATGTAAGACTCTTGTTGTCCAGTTGAAATCACATTTTCATTTTTCTCATGTCACTCTCAATTCTCATTGCATTCAAGGAAGGATTTTCTTGATTTCTAAATGAGCTTGAGTGTCCTCAGACTGACTTGGACAGAATGTGGAAATGGAATAAGTCAGAGTGGGTCAGAGGGAGACTTTATCTAAGAAAGGGCTTTCACATCTTCCATCACTCATTCTCATCAACCTGGATTATTCAAAGTTTGATACATAGATGAAAAGTATTACTTTCCTCTCATCAGTACACGTCACAGACATCTTTTCTACAGTTCAGAAGAATAATGTTAAAATATGTTAAAAAATTGAGATTCTGAGAACTTTGCTAACCTGCATGAGTGTAGTGACAGTCATTATCATACATACATTGGCACGTCAGTTCATTACAACTTTATAGGTAAAATGGGGCTCAACTACAGTAGTGCTGGCAATTAATGAGGACTGTTGTATTACTGTACAAAGTTGTTTGAATATTTTTAGGTCTTTCCGAAGTGACATCTTTGAACTTACATCAGGATGCCAATTAACAAGTTAGATCTCTGTAAGTGACAGTTTCTCTACTGACATGACCTACTTTCATGGCATGCCATTAAAGTGAGCATTTTCATGGCTGTCAGGTGTGTTCAGAGTTGAAATGGCAGCCTTCTGTATATGATCATATTAACTTTAACCATTGATACTTTACTGTTGAAAGATCCAGCAATGTGAAAAATGGCCTGGGCTAACCCCTGCAAGGCCTCACTGAACAGATACAGGAAACCTAAGAACTCTGTCTCAACTTTAGCAGCCTGCACCTGCAGCAGACCACAACCTCCGGCCTAATCCTTTGCGGAGGCCTTCACCGTGAACTCTGTTTCCTGTGAACTTTGCTTGTAACGTCAGCAGTTTGGACCTGGGACACTGTTATCGGCCGTTGCTCGGGCTGAAACGATTGCTTGAGTAACTTGAGTAGTTTAACTAAAAATCATCAACAAATTCTTTGCATCGACGATCAACTTTGTTATACAGCCCACCTTGTTTTGCATGGATGATTACTACTGTCACACAACATGCTCACAGGCTGTGTACAGGTGGCGTGATAAAGGCGCCGCAGATTGCAAAATGAAGAAAGAGAGAGAAAATAGTGAGGGGTAAAGAGATGAGACAGGCCACAAAAAAGTAGTAGGACACAGTGGTCTGGAATAAGAGGTATAACCAAGCTGGTTATCTCCAGTCATACTTAGGTTCCTTAAGCAGGCCTTAACCTAATGTTTGTAATGTAGATTAGGAGAATCTGTCTGATACCTAGGTCATAAGGCATCAGGCAGCCGTCTCCAGGTCATATATTTATATCTGGAGGGGGTACCAGCTAGGAACCACGACAATACCATGAAAAGGTTCCCAGTTTGGAGATAGCCCATTAAATTAGGGGTCATTCACACTAGATCAGTCGGTCCAGAGATCCGGGAGTGTCATTTGTTGTGTTAGGAAGCGGAGGGTCTCTGGTTCAAGTCCCTGTACGGACTGTTGGGAGTGTGGACTGGTAGCTGGAGATGTGCCAGTTTACCTCCTGGGCACTGCCAAGGTACTCTTGAGCAAGGCACCGAACCCCCAACTGCTCGGGACACTCTTTACATTTGATAAGTAGGAGACATGGCACTTGAATATGTATTAATACTAGTAGATAGAGGATGTAGGTAGGGGTGAGGGAATAAAATAAATAAAAATAAAAATGAAAAAAAAATGGAGTCAACTCAAAGACTTAGTGGCTGAAAAGTATAGCCTACTAATAGAAAATAATCGGGTCACCTTCTCTAAAGGATGATACATTTACTTAATCAGATTACTGATCCATTTCTGTGTTAGTGTTAAAACACCTGTCCCACTTGTGAGTTTTGTGTCTTTGATCAATAAAAGCTGTACTACAGTAACACCTCACGTAACAAAGCAGTTTATGTCTGAAGCTGTTGGTATTTATTTCAAGTATCCCATTCACAGGTTCAAAGGTGGCCGTGGTTACAACCTCTGGGTTTTTCCGTTTCCTGCCTTCCTGCCTTTGGTGTTGTGTTGAGTGTTCTTCCACCTGCTGTGTGTTTTAAGCTTTCCTGTGGCTTTGGGACTCTGATCACAATGGAGCTGTGAAGCCTGCATCAGGATGTCCTAGACAGCTTTTAGTTGTTGTTGTTGAAAACCAACAGGATGTTGACACAGATTTATTCAGTCTTTTAAGTGCTCATAGTTACATCATAACAGCATTTTGTTTCTCCAGCTAACCTACTTTTCAATTTGACAAGTGTGTCATATTTTTTGTGTTCACAAACATTTTAATCTTACAGGGGAACACAGACAAAGCTGTTAGCATTTATCGAATGGGGAGAATCTAAGATTAACCCCATTTGTGGAATACTGTGGATGAGGAAGAATGTGAGAGCAGAAAATTATGCATTTATATACCTGGGTCCAATTCTTGATATCTTGCTTTTTGCTTTTGCCTCTCCAACACTAATATTATGTCATAGAGATGCAAGATTGTAATCTGATGCTAACAATTTAAGAATGGGTCAAAGGTGCACAATTGCATTTATTCACAGTTGTAATCCTTTGCAAAAAACATTTTGCAGTATATTGTAAATCTGTCAGTATATACTTTCAGAATCTGCCTTTTTGTTTGATTTTAGTCAGCTAAAAAAAATGGTAAATTATTATCAATGAAAAAGTGTATGTTTTGTGCATGGTGTTTTGAAAGATTTTTCTGTTTTTTGTGCTGTTTGTTTACATATGTCAATACTGTGACAAAATGTAATTATTTTATATTATATTTTCATGGGACAGAATATTTAGTCAATGACAAAATTACAAACAATAATTATTGTCATAATGTATGTGTCTCAGATTCCACTGATTGCTGAAGTGATCAGTTTCTCTCCTCTGGGTTTGAATCTATTACACTGCCTCAATCTCCTCTTCAGTATCTCCATCCACTAATCCTGACTGGCACAGCAATCGTCACAATATACATTGCTTTATCTTAAAGACAAGATACTGTACTATCCCTGTTTTACCCATGCTCCGCCCTGTCCCAAAGGGAAGAGACGTGTTCTTGTTTCCCTGGTGCTGTTGCCAGGCAGTTTGCATTCAGATGAATTAGTCAGCTCTCTTGTTTGAAAGCCTCTTAAGTGCTGTCTTCTTAAGCTGGTGTTGACCATAAAGCTGTGTGGTGGAGAAGGCTGTGGTACTGTGGTGCTGCCTAATGGCTCTGCACTGGATGGGGTGCCACCTTTGGAAAATAGATCTAAGTATTGGGATCTCTGTTCCTATAGGATACTGCACAGACTTGTTAAAGACGTGCTGACAACCTAATCCTGTTAATAAACAATGGCGAGGGATAAAACTGTTGCATAGAGAATATACAGTATTTTCATGTGAACAGAATTATTGAGTGAGTGAGTGAGACACCTATTTCATGTAAATGAGATAAAAGGTATATAAAAAGGTATGGTTTAATCCAAATCATCATTAACCAGACTAAGAGTGAGGCCCCAATTTTCAAGGTGTTTGTCACAGTGCTGCTTTAAGCTAAATGCTAATCTCACCGACAATGCTAGCATGTTCAGCAGGTATGGTTACCATGTTCACCATCCTAGTTTAGCATGTTAGCATGCCAACATTAGCGAATTAGCACTAACACTAAAAAGTTAAATAATTGCCAAAGCTTTTACAATTGAGGTAAATATGAATATCTGTAGCAAATTGAATGACATTTGAATGAAATTTTACTCCAAACCACAAAATGTAGCATTAGAGGACAAGTCAGGAGGCTTCATCATCGTAGAGAGTAAAAGCTGCAAACTTACTCCAAACCACAAATGTATGTTTAAATCCAAGTCAGAATTTCATCAGATCAAAATGTTATCACCAGTAAAAAAATATCACTACATGCATATGTATACCATAGCCACTATGATGGCAGGTGTGGTTAGCTATCCAACCCACCCAGGGTGATGAACATCTCAAAACAATGAACAATTCAAGTACACAATTAAAACCCTCTCAAAAACACATCAATCCCAATGCGTGGGAGTGCAGAGACAACAATAGTATACCAAAACTTATCCCAAATATATCAAAACAGTTGTAAGTTAAATTACAGGAAACATCCATGGATGTCTTCACAATATGTCATGGTAATCATTCAATAGTTGTTGAGATATTTCAGTCTGGACTAAATGGGTGGACTGACTGACTGACCTACATTGCCATCCCTACATAAAGCATTATATGCCGTAATGCCTATATATTTAGAGCTTTAAAATGTAGCACTGACATCGAGTAGAGGATGTATATTTATTGCCAGAATTAATGCTTTATCTTCCAAGTCATTGGAGTAAGTGTTCCTGCCATATGGGCAAGCAGATGCCCATTGTACCTCACTGGAGCTCACATTCGCTAGACCAAGTGATGAATCTAGATCAGAGTCTCACACACAACCCTCTCCTGTAGTCATAGAGTTAAAGAATGCTCCTCGAAGTTTACAATTTTCTTTCTGTACCTAATCATCCCAGAAAAAATCTTAGGTCTGCTGAAAAAAAATGTCTTCATGTTTGCCCTAAATTCAGAATGCTGAAGACGTTGCATTAAAAATTAAGAAGTGCATCTTTTTTTGCTTTCTTTGAGGCATGGCACATACTGATATCTCATAGTGTTTAATGATGTTCGGAGAAACTAATGATCAAGTCCTTATGGGCCTGTTGGATAGATGAAAGCCCTCAATGGAATATGATCTGTTTCCAAGTACTTCAGAACAGTGTTTTGTGCAGGCATTGTAATGAGCTGAACTTGCATTTTCTCAAAACTGTTGATGTTGCACATAGCTCGGTTTCACAAGGATAGTGGGGGAGCAGTTGTTCTAAGTCAGTCTGTTGTCTTAAGTAATTGCTTCATTTTCAAGAACATGAAAGGTTATGTGATAATCCAGTAATTGTTACAAAAAGTCATGCTAGTTGCTTTGTGCCTAAGATATTTCACTCAAAACCACAAATGTCAACCTCAAGCTCACAAGAGAAAAAGTAGTGGGATCCCCAAAGTCATGAGGATTTATCCTCTTATGAATGTCTGTACAAAATGAGGTGTCAATTCATCCAGTAGTTGATAATTATGCATTATATACCCTTTAAACATGGGGTTGAAACTGTTGTCTGTATAATGACATATATGTTTTGTTTTTCTTTTCCAGATTACTCTGAGGCTCCAAGATCTTGATGTAAAATTCTGCTGCTTAAACTTCTGACCATTTCACTGGACTGTAAGACCTACAGTAATCAGCAGAAAGTCTGGTTGATGACTGTAACACACTCTCTCCCCAAATCATCTGCCCCTCCTCCTGTCCTACACCAGCATGGCTAGACGGAGGTTAGACGGCTTACCTCTAGGCCAGGTATATGCTGGCCTGATGCTGGTATCGATAGGACTATCCTTCGTCCAGAGCAATGAGTGCCCTCAGCTGTGTGTATGTGAGATCAGGCCATGGTTTACCCCTCAGTCCACCTACAGAGAAGCCATCACTGTGGATTGCAATGACCTTCGCTTAACACGCATCCCAGGAAATCTCTCCAGTGACACTCAGGTTCTCCTCCTACAGAGCAACTACATTGCCAAGACCGATGACGAGCTGGAGCAGCTCTTCAACCTGACTGAGCTAGACTTGTCCCAGAACAACTTCAGTAGCATTCGAGATGTTGGCCTTACCAACATGTCCCAGCTCACCACACTTCATCTGGAGGAGAATCAGATCACGGAAATGCCAGATTACTGTATGCAGGACCTCAGCAACCTGCAGGAGCTCTATATCAATCACAATCAGATCAACACCATCTCTGCCAATGCCTTTTCTGGTCTCCACGACCTGCTCAGGCTTCACCTAAACTCCAACAAGCTCATGACCATCAACAGCCAGTGGTTTGAATCTACACCCAACCTAGAGATCCTCATGATTGGGGAGAACCCCGTTGTTGGAATAATGGACTTTAATTTCAAGCCACTTGGCAACCTTAGAAGCCTGGTTTTGGCTGGGATGGATTTGACAGACATCCCTGGAAATGCCTTTGTGGGACTTGACAATCTTGAGAGCCTCTCTTTCTATGACAATAAGCTGGTCCGAGTTCCTCAGAGAGCCTTTCAGAAACTGCCTAACCTAAAGTTCTTGGATTTGAACAAAAACCCAGTGCACAAGATTCAGGCAGGAGATTTCAAGAACATGCTGAGACTGAAGGAGCTGGGTATAAACAACATGGGAGAGCTGGTTTCTATTGACCAGTACGCTCTGGACAATCTTCCTGAGCTCACAAAGCTGGAGGCTACAAACAACCCCAAGTTCTCTTACATCAACCGTCAGGCCTTTCGTGATGTCCCAGCCTTGGAGAGTCTAATGCTGAACAACAACGCCCTGAATGCCCTGTATCAGTCCACGGTGGACTCTCTGCCCAACTTGCGTGAGATCAGCATCCATAGCAATCCTCTGCGTTGTGACTGTGTCATACAGTGGATGAGCTCCAACAAAACAAGTGTCCGTTTCATGGAACCTCCATCCATGTTTTGTGCCATGCCAACAGAAGTAAGGGGTTTGCATGTGCGGGAGGTGCTGCAGAATAATTTAGCAAACCAGTGCCTGCCCCTGATTTCCCATGATACTTTCCCAAGCCACCTCAACCTTGACATTGGCATGACCTTGGACTTGGACTGCAGAGCCATGTCCCAGCCTGAGCCTGAAATCTACTGGGTGACACCAATGGGGAACAAGGTAATGATGGACACCCTATCTGACAAGTACAGCCTTAGCAGTGAAGGTACATTGAGAATTTCTCATATACAAGTTGAAGACTCTGGCAGATACACCTGTGTGGCTCAAAATTCAGAGGGAGCTGACACAAGAGTGACAGCTATACGGGTGAATGGCACTCTGTTAGACAGCACTCAGCTAATGAAGATCTACGTCAAACAAACAGAATCTCACTCTATCCTGGTCTCCTGGAAAATAAACTCCAATGTAATGACCTCAAACCTCAAGTGGTCATCTGCCACCATGAAAATAGACAACCCACATATTACTTACACAGCCAGGGTACCTGTTGATGTCCATGAGTACAACCTTACGCATTTACAACCAGCAACTGAGTACGAGGTGTGCCTCAGCATCTCCAACATCCACCAACAAACACAGAAGTCGTGTGTGAATGTGACGACGAAGCAAGCAACCTTCGCTGTGGAAATATCTGACCAAGGGACCAACACTGCTCTTGCAGCAGTCATGGGAACGATGTTTGCAATCATCAGTCTGGCCTCTTTAGGAGTGTATATTGCCAAGAGATGGAAGAGGAAAAACTATCACCATTCTCTGAAAAAGTACATGCAGAAAACTTCGTCAATACCGCTAAACGAGTTGTACCCTCCTCTTATCAACTTGTGGGAAGCAGACAGTGAAAAGGAGAAAGAGGGCTCATCTGAGACCAAACCCAGTCAGGTGGACACCACACGCAGCTATTACATGTGGTGAGAACTATCCAGTGGGAGATATAGATACATGTTTCTTTCAGGAGCACAAATATACATACTTGCTTCTTTGTGTAAGGGAACTAAGTCATTTTTGCTTTCATATTTTCTGTTTGTTTTCTTAGTTCTCTCAGACTTGCTCTTTAAAACGAATGATGAACCAAGATTTTCAGATCTTTAGTTTAGCATATTGCCTTTTTACCTTTTCACCCATTTTGACACACAATATGGCAGCTTTGTTTAGCTTCCTGGACTTAGTAGTCACTGTGCTTTATTTTTAGTACTTGTTTTAATGAACACAGCATGAGCATTGTCACAGATTCAGTACACAAGCAAAGGAACAGCTAAATTCCAACCTGTTTTTGACATGTTACTATGGCAGAACTGTTAGAGACTGCCATCTTTCTTTCTCTTGTAAAACAGTTTCACTGTTGACTGTTGTGCACTGAAATATATATACTAATTTGTCTATCAACACAAATATAAGCTGACAAAGTATGTTTAGACTTGATATACTGTCTATTAAATATTGTTAGCAATTCCTCTGTAATGTTGTATCAGCTATGACTTAAATTACTTTTTGTACATTAACTAATTATAATAACATAATAACTATGTTTGATTTAGACTTCCAGTTTGCAGAGCAGTTACTGTAAACCAGCAATAGAAATATGAATGTTATGAACTAGGTAAATAGGTGTAATGCTTTTTAAATTTCTTAAATATTTCTTTTCTTATTTTGCTAGAATATGTCTACAATCACTGGTTTTGTTGTGGTTTACACACACAAACATGTTGTTTATTGAGGAGCAAGTTAAATAAAATCTTCTTTCCTCATATTTTTAAACCATGATTTTAACACCAAGTGTCATTTTTAGAAAACAGTACATATAGTTAATTGTGTATACTGTATATTAAATAAATATGCTTTGGAGAAACAGACATTTACAGGTTGAAAGTAAAGGCTGAAAAGCTTAAATTGTTGTTGCAGGGGGGAAAAAATCATCATCTCATATTAATTTGATTAATGTCAGTGTAATGAGCATAGCTCTAGGTGTTTGGTTACAAAATCAGTGTTGAGAGAGAGAGAATGGAAGATGCGGATTGCAGTGTGTTTGCCTCAAACCCACATTGCAAAGCCATTATTAGAGAATAATAATTAGATACTAGTCCCTGTACAATATAATTACTGCACAATATGCCTCGGAGTACATACAGTAACTTCAAAAACAACAAAATTTGTTACTCAAAACCAAGACACTGGATGTGGTTCCTGCATGTTTTGTTCACTGTTTTTTTTTTATACCAGGCTACCTCTGTATCTCCAAAGCTTAAGAGAGCAACATGGGGAGTATAATTCAGCTGAGACAAGATCGAACGAGATGGTGATTATGGATAATGGACAGTTGCAGCAAGTACAGAGTGCAGCATTAATTAGCACCAAGCAACCTTGCTATAATCAGCCAAATGTTTAATTTTCATTTTGTAATGTTTGTGGAATGGAATTTAGTCTGTGACTGCAAATTATTCATTGTGTCATGTTGGATTTTCATTTGATTTAACATTATAGGTAGCTTTTCTTCATCTCATTTAGTAAAATGACATGAAAGAACCAACAAATCTGTTTTCCCTGCAATATCTATAAGAAAGTAATATGTAGAGTCCACTGCAATGCAAATCCAAATCTCCATGGCTCACTGCCTAGGAAACTGGATCTCCAGTGGGAGCCCAGATGTTGACTGACAGGTCTGGGCTTTGTGGTGCAATCAAACAATCTCCGGATAGTATCCCCTGACAACATGCTCATTCTCATGCATGTTCTTTCCTGTGAAGCATCCATAACTAGTGTATAAACAATTATCTAGCAATATAATTTCACACATATAATATGGCACCCTTTTTATCATATATTTATTTCTGTTAATAAAGTATGTATTTATTTAAACACTTCTTCACTCTCATGATAACTGAACAAACTCCACTTACTCAGGACAAATGCTGATGAAGACCATGAAAGGAAGATAATAGCTCTGGAAGAAATCGAGAAGGCGGACCTTGAGGGAAGTTGTTTTTTTTGTCACAGAGGCCTACATGTTAATAAACACCAAATCTATGACCCAAACCCAAAAATGTATTGACAAATTATAAACATATAAACATTATTAATATCTGAGCTACATTAAAGTGTGTTATAAAATGTATTAATTCTTTATAAATGCTTATAAATTGCTTATAAATGCTAATTAGGGTGTTCAAATCAAGTGTTACTAATACACATTATATACCCCAGATAAAGTCCCTTGGCTCTTAATGTCACACTATTGTCAGTAACTGACGTGGCTTTGTGTGCATGAAGAAATGCTGATGAAGAAATGGATTAAACACTGTCTTATACTATTGGTTTTCTTTGTGTATAGAGATGTCAGGAGATGCTGCAAGAAAAATGTCAGTGAATGTCATGGACCCTTTAGGGAGACCTGTGTCCTGTGCTGAGAATGATGGACAGAGGAGGGTGAAGCAGTAGTCTGGCATTTGTTAAACCTGCACATACAAACTGCTACTCTGAAACATCCGCTGCCGTCCTTTTATCTGCTGAAGAACGGACGAGCCTTTATACCGTCTCACCGGGTAGCCTAGTAAAAGACCGGAAATCAGCTCATTGGGACAGCTATCAATGAAAGCTTTTCAAAGCGTGTCTTAGAGCCTGCACTGTGTCCCATCCCAGTGGCCTGTTTCCATGACAACCCCTCCTTCCATCAACCTGCGGGTCCTGGCAGCCAAGTGAGAGAAGTCCCCAGAGCCTGAAATACCACTGACAAGGTCGACACCCCCGCAGGTGGGAAACCACTAAAACATCATGTCCGCTTTCAAAGGTGTGAAGCGAGAAAAGCTGAAGGTGAAGTAGAATGGCACAGAGTGCTCCTCAGCTGGGCTTCATGCCTCTTTTTTAGCCATCATAAAAGTATTGTTTGTAGGATTTAGGGTGATCAATAGGCAAAAATGGAATATAATATGTAAATAACTATGTTTGTGTATGTGGGTATAATCACCTAGAAATAACAATGTTTGTGTTTTTACTGTTTTGGAATGAGTCGTTTATATCTACATTATGAAGCAGGTTCTCTTCCATTGAGTCCCCCACGTTGCACCGTCATGTTTCTACAGTAGCCCAGAACACTCTATTCAACAACTCAACTTGTTTAGTTTGAGTTGACTTATTTTAGACTGAATCAAGCCCGACCCAAACCCGAACATCATTTCTTAATATCTGTCCGAACCCGGCCCAGCCCGTTGGGTCCCGGCAGGTCCCGACGGGCTCGGTTCAGGTATCCATCCTCTAATGCTCATGGGTATCCTAAATGGTATTTATGCAAATTAGCACATAGGTAATTAGATTATGCACCGTTTGCCCATGTTAACAAACTATTTCAAAAAAACTTGTAATATATTTTTTGTTTATCTTGATGTAAGTAATCAACTCAGTAATTTTCATGGTGATATCTAAAGGCAATTTTTACCGTATTCACGTGAGAAAAAGAATGAATAGGCATATGAATAGGCTATATTTGGGTCTTTTTCAAAACTTTCCCCTAATGGGATTCTTCGGGGCTTTTTTTCCCTTACTCAGGACATATTGCAGATACAAAATCAGTTGAGTTTGCTTCTGTTGCAATTTGTTCAACTTTTTTTCATAAAACGACTGGACTATTGGCTTTTTATGGATATATATGAAGGCAAATATGATGCAAAATGTCAGAGCTAGTAGACTTTATGTGAGCACTTGTAGAATACGATGTGCAAATTTGTAGAACAAACCTCTGAACTTGTATGTTAAAATTTTCACTTGTACAAAATATTCACACACATGTAAGCTGAATTTAAGTCACAGAAATAATTAAAAAAAAAACACATGAGAGCTTGTATTAATGTTATGAGAGTATTCAAATACGGGATATTTTACAGGAAAATACTAAAACGGGAAGACAGCGGGAAAAGAGCTCAAATACGTGAGAAAACCGGAAAAAAAACGGGAGGGTTGACAACTACTACTACTATTTAAAGTATCCCGGTAAAGTCCACATCCTTTTCTGGATTTTAACATCTTTTTTTTTCCTTTTCTTTCTCCCAACTCTGCTTTCTTCTCCTCGTTCGACTTGCTGTATGTTTACATTCGCGAGGCCATCAACATGGCCGCCACGTCCCAGAATGCAACGCGGCGACCAAGCCCTATTGTTCCTGCGGAGGTTCACATTTACTGTGCAGAAAACATTGTTATATATGTATTTCTTCAGCACAGTGCACCCTTGCACGAATAGTTCCAGTTTACCCTGTGAAGTTCAAATTGTAATTCTATTTTAAATAAAACACAAGCGCCTCCTCCAAACCTGAGTGCAGTCATAGGCAGCTAAGTACATGAAACTGAAATGAGAAAAACCGACAGCATTTCACTGCCTTTGGTGATTCACACAGCACTCAGCTTGTGATGGCGGCTCAGAGTGCCCTGGCTCCTTGTTACTTGTGTTTGGACAATGTGATGATAAGTGATGATCATCAACAGGGTTCAACAGAAGGTCATCTCACATAGATTGATTATCCAAGACTGAATGAGGAGACATCCATAACCAAAGTCATCATGACTTCTTGTTGGATGTAGGCTCGCGAACATACTGGCCCTGCCTCGGTTATTTTGTTGTGGAGAGAGTGTGGGTGTGACTTCACACCTCTTACTGAAAGCAAACAGGCTGCCCTGCAGAGACAGCACCTGTGAGGCTATTCTCTTATTATTCCCAAAATCTCACACTTACAAAGGTAAATCTAACTACTTGCAAAGCATGTTACACAGCAAGCATTTCATGAATGATGCTGTGCAGGTGGTAAAGTTGAAGCTCTTGGTTTTTAATGGCACTTTTATTTTAATTTGTATGTGGAAAAACGTCAGCTTTGGAAAAATGTGTATAATTAACAAAGACCATGTGTTTCTCATTTATTAAACCTAGAATTATAGCGTTGTTGCTTTACACAATGGCTCTATGACATTGTCGGTTTGTCGGTCCACCACTGTCAGTCCACCACTTTGATCCTGACTAAAATATCTCAAAAGCTATTGGATGTATTGCTATTACACATACACAGTCCCCAGACGATGTAGCCTAAAGATTTTGGGGGATCCCCTGACTTTTTGTCTAGAGTCACCAGCAGGTCAATGTTTTCTCTTATCCACTAAAATATCTCAATATCAATTAGATGGCACAAAATTATGTACAGATATTCACAGTCACTTTTTTTATTATCTTGCTTTACATTACAGTAAGTACAGGTCAAAATCCAATACTTTGGTTACCAAATACTTACAAAACTATACAAAACTAATGACATGCATCAGCCTCAATTGTAGCCTACTTTAAGTCTAGTGCTAAATAATTAACCTTTTTTTCATTTAAAGCTACAGTGTGTAGTTTCTGTAGCCCCCATGAGGAATTCTAAGTAATGACAACAAAACTGTCAACGCGTCCACATGATACAAGCCTTCCGTGATCCTGCACCACCCCCACCCCTCCTCCACGCAGTTGCTAGTAGCCAAGGAGGACACAGAGGATTAGAAAAATATGATGGACTCTTCAGAAGAGGTACATTTCTTCATTTGAGTTCCTGCGTGTGAAAGTCACCAGACGACAGATTCTTCTGGACATAGCCATACTGAGAAATACAGAGAGAGTTGTGTGGAGCTGATAGTCTTAATTAGTTTTGTAGCAACTTATTTGTCAATGGCTTGAATGTAAGGGACGTTCATTAATATCAAAAAGTTGCGCACTAAAGCTTTAAGCCAAAGCACCACTGTGCCATAGTACAGCCTCAAAATGCTGGTACAGAGGCTATAGACTCTTAGTCTTGATGAATTATGTTTACATGGGTTTTCAGCATTGATGCCGACCATTGTGTTACCACCTGCTGGATGACAAAATGTTTGATGTTTCTGGGAGTTGTATTTTCTTGGCACAGTTTGAAGGCATGGAAACCCTTTCCTGTAAACACCAATATACAGTATACAAAGATATGTGCAGTGTGCCTTCATCATCTTACATTAGTTTTCTATCGCAATGCAAACAGCCTGTTTCAGGAATGGTCACTGAACAGCCGAAACAATTATGAAAATGGTGGTAAAACAAATGCAGTCTCTGTAGTATAGGGGCAATGAGGTGAGTTCCACCAGTGTCAACAAAACAGGAAATCTCTCATTTAAGAGTGGTGGGCCATCTCTCTACAGCCTGGAGAATCTGATCCAGATTTGAAGCTGACGTTTATTTTTTATTTTTTGAGGTAGTGTGGAATACAATCACAAGGAGAGAAATTTAGTTTATCTTGTTTTTGTTGTGTATCTTGATTGTATTGTGATGAGATTATTGCTTCTATGCTATCTAACAGTAATCATGGAGGCGTACTGTAGAAAAAATCACAATAGAAGTGTGGAAACATAAAGCATTTTGGTAATGTTTATCATCTGTTAAATGCATAATGAATTGTTGGATGGATTGTTCTGGTGTATTCTCCCAGGGCCCAATTAAACAGCTTCGCTTTTTGCCTGCAGCATAATGTAATTATGAATGTGTGGTAAGTCTTACTGCTGACATAGAGGCTTGGTTGCTCATTTCCATCCTCTTAGACATAGCTCCTTCTGTCACGGCTGTCTTTATTCTATTCAAACAGGCATTTACAATGCTCTGTAGTAATGAAAGTCACAATCCATGGGTAAAAATAGTCTAATTTCAGTAACAGAATATACAAGACTACAGAATAAACAAAAGACTATTTCAATAAGCACACACATTCTTGTTTCACTGGGAAAACAATTTTACAGCCAATGCTCTGCTTTGACTGTCATGAAGGTGAAACAATAATGGGACAATACAATCAGAGGTGGCCTCACTTAATTACTCTATTGATTGCCTGGTCATTAAATTAGTACAAAATGTTCTCCTATATGTGCGCGCGCGCGCATGTGTGTGTGTGTGTGTGTGTGTGTGTGTGTGTGTGTGTGTGTGTGCAAACAAAGTGGCCACACACAAAATGTCGACCATCTATTGACTAACAAAATCCAAATTGGTCTTGCCTTTATGAAGCTCCTTA
Organism: Gymnocephalus cernua; assembly: GCA_023631565.1. NCBI lineage: Eukaryota > Metazoa > Chordata > Actinopteri > Perciformes > Percidae > Gymnocephalus > Gymnocephalus cernua. Next base: position 35,674,202 of record CM042428.1, on the reverse strand, counting down.
TTTACATTAGAACATGAGAGATAGTGAGCGTTCTCACTGCTTTATTTTATTAGGTAGACAGGGTGTAACTTTTATGATATGACAACGTATCATGTTCTCAGAATCCTAATGACTTTAGTGATGCCCAGACCTTTTCTGTGGCACTACCATGAGGTTGACATTTGTGGTTTTGAGTGAGATGTCTTAAAGTGTTCATATTATGCTTTTTGGCTTTCCCTCTCAGGATGAATTGTGATAACGTTAATGGAGATCCTCTACATCTAGCACCATCATTAACTCAACATTTCATTTCAATATAAGCATTTAGTTCAAAGCACCACTGTGCTGTACAGCCTCAGACCCAGCATGGCTTTAGACTTTTGTTTAGTTTACTTGAAGAGGAGCATGCAACCATTCAGTTTAACTTCAAAGACAAATGTCTTAAATGTGGATTTAAAAAGTATAAAGAACAGTGAAACTACTTAACCAAATTAGAGGCTGTGGCTGTCTTCATTATAACAGTATCTTCTTTCTGACTACCAACTATTTCTTGCCCCAGCCAATTGCAAATATGTGCACAAAGGATCATATTATCTAGGTTACATTTTTATGTGAGGAACAAAAACAAGTTGTCTTCCATTGTTCAAAACCTTTTTCCATTTTCCATGATAATGACAGCACATTAAATGTTGCTGTGTATTGTAATCATTCTCCACTGTGATTGGCGCAAATGGACTTCTTATAGACATCCCATTTCATGCCTGTGTGCGTGCTGGAGGCAGAACGTAGTGACAGCTCAGAGAAATATGGATCCAGTTTAGTTGCATGATCATTACTGATGATTGGCTTAAAACGAGCAGTGAACAGTGAGTGCACACACTGTTTCCTGTTACCGCTTTCGCTGACAGTTACAGATAATGTGAAACCTGTGCCATTGTACCTCAGTGATCCAGGGGTATCTTGTGCTGTTCATAACCAATGGCTGACAGGTTGTCCTACTGCCACACTGGACCTGAACTGACCAGCAAGATTTAAATGTGAATGCTGTTTAACACTGATTTAATGTAGGTTCCAGGTTCCATGTTTTTTAAACAAAGCTAAATGCAAACAGATGTCTGAGGTGAGAGACTCTTTTGTCTTTCCACAGTACAACGGGTCCTGCCGAGAAAGTCTTCACTGATTATTACACCTCATTTCAAACACAGACACTGACCCATAGCTGGCTAAGTGGAAACAGACAAAGGGTATTGATTGGATTGGAGGAACAGAACCTCAAGACATGCCTGGCTGACTTCATTTGTGAAAGCTGTGCATTGATTGGTGGACATTATGCACTGCTGTGCTGGACCTTAACATTTGTAATCTTGGTTCTCATTTTGTGCTAGTCATTTGATTTGATCATGCTGTATACTCTAATAATATAATAACTTTATAACTAACTTTTTATAAATAACATTTCCTATAGAAAGTTACTGCTACTTCGACATTGGTATACATTTATGTCTGCTACATTCTGACAAAGGTTTGAGGATGTTGTCAATTTAATGTTCCTTGCAGAATTCTTTTCTATTGTACACATGATCACATAGATTCTTGTTGGCATGTGATTTTAATACAGGAACAAAACACATTAAAGAAACAGCTTTTTCTGTTCAAACTGAGCTTCTAATTATTCCTTTGCCGTAGCAGTAAACACAAATACGTCCTGCTGTTTGTACTATAGCGTAGCTCCAGTTTTTCACAGGAATGCTGTGTGCTGTCACCTCGGACAGCATTGGTAGAAAAGCAAAAGGTTTTAATGAAGGAATACAGATGTTGTTTAGCGGCAACAGTCTTGACAAACACTTGTCTCTTTGTAAATTTATATCAAACTTCATTCATTCTTTAAACTCGGAGTGAAGCGATAAATATGTTGCTTGCCTCAGGAGGCTGATGAACCCCCTTGAGTCCTCACTTAATTGCTTTGCAAAATCTTGTCATGTGAGTAAATCACACTGTCACTGCAGTTGCCTGGCAGCAGAGGAAGCCAACCACAAGTCTCGTAGGATGACTGCTGCAGGGTTTGCGAATACGGGCTGAAGTCATCTTCCCGTGAATCCTGTTTTCAATTAAAAGTTTGAATGCAGTGACATTTAGTTAGTTTGTTTGTGTACTTGAATCTTTCTTGTGTTTTTCACCTTGATTTTAAAATACAATCCCTTAGTTTTCCAACCCTCTCTGTGGCTAATCTCTGCATGTCTGCCTTCCTGTTTGTTTCACTGCCTTTGATGAACTTAGAGGAGTAGCCAGATAAAGCTTCATTGAAACCTCTGGGGTAAACTCATTATAATCATCCCTATTCAGGCTGACAAAGGCAGATGAGGGAAACCTTTGAAAATTCTTTTGTTCTCCACTCTGTCAGATCAGACAAGAGTGTATCCACTAGGCCACGGCGCAGCTCTCCTCCCAAGCTGGGAGCAACATCGCAGCCAATTTGAGGCCAAGTCAATCAGCACAGTAGCAGAGAGAGTGCTGGACTGTTGTTGATAATCTCCCCAGAGAGCATGCTCTTTCATGCCTTTGGTTCATTAAGTCCTCAACCAATTGTAGTCCAGCCAATCCAAGAGAACAAATGATGTGTACAAATGTGGTAAATTATTCAATTAATGGACACACCACAAATTAACCTGAAATCGTCAAAATGCTGTTAAAAATCCCACCATAAATGTTTAGATTGAACAATGGAAAATCCAGTATATTGCTACACTAAGATACTATGTAGTACATGAGGCAAATTACACAACTTTTTCACCAAATCCTTAATAACGCAGTCATTAGAATTAGTATTCAGGCCTTAATTACGGCCCAGAGACATGCAAGAACAAAAGAATATGTGGGAGGAATGGTATCATGCCCCTAGCCCAATTTCAAATAAATTGTTTTTATATTAACATTTTGCTTTTCCTTTGGGATGAATCCCAAAGAATTCAGTGATTCCCTGACTTTTCCTCTAGCACCAACATGAGGTTGACCTTTGTGGGTTTGAATGAAATATCTGACATGAAACTACACAAATGATCATTTCCTCTTCAGGATCAATTATAATAATGTTGTGTTCCTGACTTTCCATATAGCGCGACCTTAGATCAAAATCAATCGATCAATTTGTATTTGTCCAATACTTCACAAAGTATCACATTCCCAGGAGCTGTACTTTGTGTTAGTACTATTTATCAAATAGGATGTTAACACACTACACGTGTAGATAGTACAAATGCATGTCATGTTAGCTAATTCAACTTCTGAGATCTGAGATCTGAGTCATGAAGCCCACAACATTTCAGCTTGTGATTGAGTATGCAATCTGTGAAACCTAGATGCAGGACTAACAGCTGACAGTATTAATTTTGCCCAAGGACAAAGATGAAGGCTGATTCTCTATGGAAAATCCTCGGTCACTTGTGTGCAGCTTGGAAATATCAGCTGACAGTGTGTTAACCCCCCCCCCCCCCCCCATCTGCCTCAGATAGCCATCAGAGAATAAACCACTTGATAGACCATAGAAAGGTTAGGCATGGACACTCTACATAACTTTCTGTGTCTACTGAAAAAACAAACAACATTCAAACAAAATGACTATTCATTCTCCATTCAGGAGTCATGGGCAAAACATGAATTGTGCAATAGTCTGGAATCATCTGACAGTAGACACCAGAGCTAACAAACGCAGCTGAATTGTGTAAGTGAACTTCAGTGATAAAAGTCCTTGAATTATTAGATCTTCTCTCAGGCCTTAACCACCTATGTGGTCTGTTTGTCTGGGCTGCTATGAACCCACAGGGTCCCACAGGCATACTCACATGGCCATGGTTTTGTTTGCTCATGTGGGTAGTAAGAATATGCTCTTTGGTATTAAATGTACTTTATCTTGAGAAAGGGATCAGATGATGAAGCGTGTAAAAGAGTGCCTAATCATTAAAGAAGACTTGGGTATAGCCTTTCAAGAGGATAACCCTTTAAACCATTTTGAATGCAATTTTGAGTGTTTGGCACATGTTTTAATCTATTCCTTCTAATGTTCAATCATCTAATTCTCTTCATTCCACTTGCTCACTATACAGATGTTCAGTTGTGGATTCATATGATGAAATACTTGTACTTTGCCTATCTAGTCCTGCCATCTGCAGGCCATATGATATTACTACAGCTGTCTGAATAATACACTGTATATACAATGTATATCTGTCTGTCTGTTTATATAAGGGTGTTTATTGTGTAAATGCGTTTGTTTTATTACTATTATTATTATTATTATAACTAATTCTATTTTTCTATTTCTTATACTTTATGCATATTGTTTCTCCTATGTCTACGTAATGTGTTTTTGTGTTATTCTGATATGTGTATTTTTTTTCTTTTGAGCTGTTGTAGCACAGGAATTTCCCCAGTGTGGGATTAATAAAGTCTATTTTATCTTATCTTATCTTATCTTACTGCCATCGAGCAAAGTAAGAAGAACATTGTTGAACAAATAAGATAGACTTCGAATAAAACAGAATAAACAGGTGTGGCACTGTGAGAACCGATGTATCGTTTCTAATGCTCTCTAGTTCCACCCTCACAGTAGTTTAGATAAAACAATAATCTCACGCTGTACCTGTGCTATGTGTCCTTAATAAGCTGCTGCTGCTGCTGCTGCTGCCCACTTTGTCTTGAGTACATGCTACATGGCCAGATGGTCAAGCCACACACTGTTTATTATTACCTAACTGTCTATGATTATTACAGACAGTGATGTAATAATACAAATACGCCACTGGAGGGAGCTGGCCTGAAAGTAAACTACCGGAAGTCACAATTTTTAGGTTTGAGTTGTACACATACAGTATATATATAAAAGGTACATCCAGCTGATCTGCCTTTATATCATTTAAAACTTCGGATATGAGTATTGACGGACGTGTGGATTTGAGCAGCGGCCTCGAGGATGTTCCTGTTTTAATTGAGCGGAGTATAGCCGTAATGAAGTTTCCTGAATTTCAGGTAACGTTACGTAGCATTTCTTTCTCCGTAGTTAAACACATTTAGCCCTTCCACCTCATTTACTAGTTTCTTTCCCGTTATTTTGCGAGAGTGTTGTAACGTTGTCTAGCGTTAAATACTTGAATTGAATGTTATTTTAGCTACATCTATTTAGCTAACTAATACGTCAGTTAGATAAGAACCTACATTTTGGAAGTTACAAATTAAAAACCGCAACAATACAGTAACGGTTCTTTTCTTTTGTCATTGTAGGAAAAGCTGCAATTTAAAATTGTAAGGTGTTACTAATAACATGGCTCTGTTGTGTTCAAGTGTCCAGAAGACTGACAGTGAGACAGCATGTACAGCACCAGGACCCTGAAACTTTAGAAGATAAAGGGAATTTAGCCATCATTAATTGTTTTATTCACGTGACATGTCAAAATGTCTGCTATAAATAAAGGCCTACTCTTGGTCACTTGTGACGTTTTACTGTGCAGTGCAGTATTTATATGCCAGCTGACAGTGTCACCTCATCCTGTATCTGCTATAAGCCAGATAATAAACATACAAGACGACACAACACATACTGAGTCCACCAATCAAAACTATCTATGGTAACAGGCTATACATGTTTTTACTGAGGTAAACATTTTGTAAAAATTCATTATTTTTGAAAAATAAAACCGTGCTCTCTGATGGACATACTTTATAAAGGCAACAATGTTTCTACCTCAAACATATCTTTGTTATTTATCAGACAGCACATACACCAATAATGTTATGCAGTAAGTTAGTAGCAGCTGATGGCTGATGGCTTTAATTTATATGTGCTTTCCAAATTTATTTTCACTAAAATAGCAAGAAACTGTATACCAAAAATTTAGGGATGCCAGAAATACACTGCAATAAAAGACTGTTCACATGTTTTTGGAAAACATTAGATAATGGTAATAAACACCATAGTAATTGCAATGCATTTATTTACGGTGCCAAACCTAAACCAAAAACCTGATGGTGATCAACTGTATCAAATTAAATACATTGTTTTACCAGCAGATGTCAGCAAATCATGAAAGGCTACAGATGTAGCCTCTGACTACAACACATGGAATCAGAAATAACTGCCTATATAGAACCAAATGAGTTGTCCTAGTTAACACTCCTTGCTCACAATGCTCCAGTTATGATGTAACCAGTTTTAAAAAAAACATTGTATGGTCATGTAAGTCATCATTATCGCTGAATGTGGTGAAACTATTGTATGTGGTTATGTGGTTGTTTAAGTAGGTTGATGGGTTTCACGTTGCCAGTTGCAAAGCTTTCAGACCTGTGCTTTACTGCTACTATTATTTTTATTAACGAATTATCTGCAGATTCTTTTCTTTATCAATCTTTTTGTCTATAAAATGTAGGGCTGGGTATCGTTAAAAAATATTCAATACCGGCACTGATAGCAATATTGTGACTTTGATACCGGTTCCTAAATTATACTTTTTTCAATATTATTATATATTTTATAAAACAAAAAGAAATTACAACATTACACATTACGGCACAAATCATCATCTTCTTCTTTTTCTCTCCTACTACGTGAGCCCCGTGTGTAACATAGAGTTTTTCCTGCATGTCTCTACGACTTGTTACATTAGACAGCCAATCACAAACATTAGATCTTGGTAGAAGCATGCTGCATGATGAGATTTACTCCTTAGGGATTGAAATTGGGTATTAAATGACGAGGCATTTGTCGATACTTAATACTTTATTGGCAATTTGATTGGTGCCTAAAAAGTATTGAATTTGGTACCCAGCCCTAATAAAAAACTGTCACAATTTCTCAAAGTGGCGTTTTCAAATGTCTTGTTTTGCCTGATCAACGGCCCTAAACTCAAATGTATTCAGTTTACTATCACATTTGACAAAGACAAGGAGCAAAACCTCACAATTTATAAGCTGGAACCTGTGAATGTTGACTAATGTTTTGACTGAAATAATTTGTTAATAATCAAAATAGTTGCACATTACTCTTATGTCCATTGACCTAAAATCAATTATTTGTTTCAGCTGTAAATTGAATATTTGCAGGAATTATGGCCATTTTGGCCTCATATCTTTTCAACTGTTTTTGTTTATTTGTTATGTTGTTATTTACAGATTTAAACTTAAACTTGAACTAAAACTGCTCTTTGTTGTCATTTTTCAGTATTCCCCAGATAATATTCAGGGACCAGGATGCACTGTTGACCCCAGTGAAGTCACCCTTCCTGGATGCTCCTGCCTTTCCCGCTCCTGCTTCCCTGAGAACTGCTCCTGCCTGCAGACACATGGGCAGGCATACGACACCACCGGCACACAGCTGAACCTTAGCAAAATGAACTCCGGTTACTGCTCACCTCTGTTTGAGTGTAATGCCCTTTGCACCTGCAGTGATGCCTGCTCTAACCGGGTGGTGCAGAGAGGGCTAAGACTCAGGTTGGAGGTTTACAGCACCGAGAAGAGGGGCTGGGGAGTGCGGACACTAGAGGCAATTCCACATGGGACATTTGTGTGCGAGTATGCAGGAGAGGTGATCAGTTTTGAGGAGGCCAGACGCAGACAGCTTGCCCAGAGATCTGAGGAAAATAACTACATCATTGGCGTAAGGGAGCATGCAGGTACAGGCTTCGTCACTGAGACATTTGTGGACCCTGCCATGGTGGGAAATGTAGGCCGCTTTCTCAACCACGCCTGCCAGCCCAATCTGTTCATGCAACCAGTCCGTGTGCACTCTGTGGTTCCTAGGCTGGCGCTGTTTGCTGGACGGAACATTGATGCACAAGAGGAGCTGACGTTCGACTACTCAGGAGGATACAGTAACCCACCTCCTGTGGAGCTGGTGTCCACACAAAGTGACGCTGCCATACAGGCCTGTAGGGCAGATGGACTCCAGAGGAAAGAGTGCCACTGTGGTGCCAACCACTGTGTTCAGTTCCTTCCATTGGATTTATCTATTATCAACTGAAAGCATTTAAATTAATATTTATCACATTTGTTTTTATCTGAATGTCAAGAGATGGATTTGTTTTTCCGAATGATGGAGAAAAGATTTTTGTCCTTTTTCTCCTGATAAAAAAAGATAAAAACTACTTAGTTGTGTCTTGGTCTATTTTCAGTTTCCCTGAAATCTTGGTCAGTTCAACCACTCATTATAAGAAGACAATGCAACTTGTTGATGGCTCCATGAATGCAATCAGCTGGATGAGTCATGTCGGTGCCCGTCATTGTTTCCTGTTTGGTTCAACCGGTGTCTCCTCATCTGCCACTGTCTCCCACTCAATGTAAGATGCAATGAAAACTAAATCTCAAGGCTAGAAAAAAATGGTTTTTTTTCTGAGAGAGTAAACTTGTTGACATTCCTGTCCTTTGACATTTACATTCCCTTTCATGTATCAGGATGCTTATTCTGTATAGGACATTTCCCACCAGATTTACAGGCTTGCAGCTGTCATCTTGTCATGGCACATTTAAGTCCCATTTCTCACTCAACACATGAATCTGGAAGGAATAGAAGCATCATTTGCACTGACAGTGATGGGAGGAATGATGTTCAATAGTTTTCTTTTAATAGCCACATAGGCTACAGAATTGAAAGGCTACAGAATTGAAGTGAGTATTGAAAGCATTGTGTTGAATATAGAAAGCTTTTTGCAGTAGGAAGTTGTCATGGCAGTCAAAAACAAAATACCAAAATGCTCAGTTAATAGTAATAGCTGTAATATGTTTCCATCAACTTGACATTTCTGTCTTCATACAATGAAGCCTTCCCTTGTAGATATTCTCAGCTTCTCATTGCTCTCAAACCTCAAGAGAGGTGGGACCAATTAAAAAAGGCCAGGGGGTATTTTTTATATAGAAACAGACTATTCCCCTGTCAAAGGAGGGGTGAATGTGTCCCACTTCAGTGTGACCATTCTGAAATCAGGACCTTCTCTGTTCAATGTGCCCTGTTTCTAGTCTAGACCTGCTTTCATCTTATTAATATCTACATCTGGGTTAATTAGGATGGAGACCGGGTTTCATCCAGAAATGGGACCAGTGCTCCAGTCACACTAGGCTTGAGAGAGACTTAATGGTGGGGGAGATGGAAGCCCTCCGCTGATCGGAGACTTCTGCCAAGTTGATTAGTTTTTGTCACCCAGTGGAGAGGCAAATGGCACAGGATGTTATTTCAACCTATATTTTCTCCTTTGTGAGGGTTACCTGAGATTTTTTTCTTCAAAATGGGCTGTTGTTTGCATTGTACCTGATCTGATCTATACATTCAAGAATTAAAAACTCAAATGAAAGGAATAGTTTAACATTTTAGGAAATACGCTTATTTACTGTCTTGCCAAGAGTCACTGATACCAATCTCATGTTTGTACGGTAAGTATTCAGCTACGACCAGCAGCAGGTTAGTTTAGCACTAAGACTGAAAACGGCTCTGTTCATAAAAACATGTTTACCAAAATGTCGAACTATCATGAACTCATACTGCAGTTCAGTGTGATTGGATGCATACAGCAGTAGTGTAATACAACAACAAATAAACCAAATCAAAGTTTGACATCTGCAAGGTGTATGATACACACCCTCTGTCTGAGAGAAAGAGCAGTCAGTGTGGCTGTCCTTTAGAGATAGATCCGGCAATGCGAGACTACTGTCCACGAATTTAAGAAAAAAAGCAATCTCTCTTCAAATGCACGACTTGTGTCATTTTTGAGTCAGATGTCCCTGGAATCCATATGGCAACCAGCAATGCATACAGGAGGTGATTTGGACAGCAGTGGCTGGTTCGGAGGTGCACAAAGGCTGCTCTCAAAGCCTGACTGTTGAAGAGCTGGGCTGCAAATGAATGGCTCATTTCCAGGATGGTCACCTAGCAACCACCATTAATCACATGAGGTGAACTTCCCCACCCGCTCCACACCCTCTCCTTACAAAAATAAATGGCATGCTTAACAAGCCTTTCGATGCAGGAGCATAGTATTTTGAGAGTAACAACAGGAATTTATTTTTATTTTTGTTGTTGTTGTACATGTCCTTATTGCACCGTGGGTCGGAGAGAAACATTTTCAATTGCTCTGTATGTCTGGCACATATTGCAGAATTCACAATAAAGTTGACTTGACCTTGCATCTCAGAAAATAATTCTCCTAAAGGAAATTAAGACAATTGTCTGAATGGTATTGGAGGTATATACAGTACTTGGCTTGCAAACGTAGCAAGTTGAAGCACCCAGAAATATTGCAACATGGTATTTCATACCAAAGTGACCTGACAAGCAAAATGTAATGTCTTTAAATGGAGGTTATTGAGTTTCAATGAGAAATCTGATTTAAATATGTATTTCACCTTTTCGTCATTTCTAGTTGGCACAAGCATTTTCAAGTAATTCCTGCGTAACTGTAATACGTTAATCAGTTCCAGGACTTAATGTTCTCTCTTGAGGCATAGTGTACTGTTTGTGGTCTCATTCCACTTGTTCTCAGTTAGGTTGCCTAATGATGACATGTCTAAAGCAACAGTTCAACATTTTGGGGAATATGCTTATCTGCTTTCTTGTGGAGAGTTAGATGATGAATTCAAATTTAAGGCTACAGCCAGCATTTGTTTAGCTTATCGCATAACAGCTAGTCAGACTGGTGTCGTAGAAAGGTGACACATTATGAGTATCAGCACCTTTAAAGCTCACACATTGACTTATTGATATTGTTTGTTTAATCCTTACAATAAAGGATAATAATAAATAAAATAAAGTGTTGCAGCCCCACTTTAATCTAGGCTAATAGCACTTTTGCCTAATGTCTTGCAAACATACAAAGATACACTTTATACTTATGAGAGCCATGCATCACATTGATAAAGGAGCGAGACACTATTTCAGGATGAGTGACCAGTGGAGAAATTACAACTGACAGTCCATTTGGTTCAAAAATAGAGCACCGCTCTGATGAGGGAGCAGATGTGCTTGCCTTGAATCCTGCTTTGTTGTGAATGTACATCACTGGTTTCTTTGAAACACATGGTGCTGCACATTTTCAGTTATCTGTTCCTGTTTCTTTTGTATTGACTAGATATCAACTATCAGCTCAAACAGCATGTAATGAATTTGTCTTTGAACCTGGGTCACTAAGTTAATCAGTAGCCAGAAAATACTCATGCTTCACCATCAAAGTTAACTCAGTCAAGACAAGTGCTTAAAGGTATAGTGGAGGTTTTTCTTTTTCCGGGTGGATCATCAAGACTATTGGTCCTCCTAGTTGTCAATCATTCTGGGATATGTTTACGTAAGGGCGTCGTACGTGCCGTGACAGGTCAGCGAGCAGACGGCCACGGCCTCCGACCATAGACAGTATATAAAAGCCTCCGACCGCTGCCTCCCCGCTCTCGGCAATAGCTTGTTTGTTGGCCTGTAGCATGCTAAAGTTAGCTATAGAGATGATTGTCGTAAATAGATCTCCACTTACCAGTGGCGAGTCTGACATAGTGGAAAAGGTGCAAATCTTCTTTTGGAAAGTAGGCTTGTATGAGCCATGCCGACAGCAACTTGTAAACAGAGCGTGCACGAGGAGAACTAGGCTCGTGCATGCTCTCTCGTGCACACGTTAAATAGGCGTTCCGTCTCGGGAGCAGGTAGAGTGTTGTGCATGTGCATTTTTCAAAAAGTGGAGAGGGCGGTTCTTTTCTAAAATTTGTGAAAATCCTCCATTATACCTTTTAATGTTGTTCTTCAAAATAGAATTTCAAGGAGCTTTTTAGAAATGTGTGTGGCTCTTCACTTACCAGCACACTAGAAATGATTCTCTATTATACCCTGTCCATTTCCGACTACTGGAGTAGGTTGTATTTTGCAGCTTCACTTCAGTGTTAGCGGAAAGAGATGTCAATGGGGTTTATCAAATTGGTTCCTCCCATCACAGACGTTAGGTTATATTTGGCCTAGCCTAGGACACCTGCAGCATGCACAACAGGAAGTTCTGAAGCCCAAGAAGCACATGCCTCCCCAGCTGCTTTCACCACTGATCATCAGACCTACACATACATACATATCTTAACTACACCTACTCAGTGCACAAATTCTTGACTAAGCACTTTTGGAGTGCACATCTGCAGTCTTCAGTGTGCTTAAGCTGGAGCATGTTAATGCACTTGAGAATGGTGTTGCCATTATGGAAGACATTTACTGTGCATTATCAGGCTGACATTAATCATGTGTGGCTCACACTTCATTTTTAAACCTTGGGCAAAAGCTCGCTGATAAGAAGGAAAACATAAACTTTAGTTATATAGCACTTGTCAAAACAAAGTTACAAAGTCCTTTACAAGACAAAATAAAAAAATGGTAGACAAACAATAATACAAAAACATTTAAAAACTGATTAAAAGTTATATTTTATATATATATATATATATATATATATATATAAAAAGTTATATTTTATATATTTATATATATATATATATATATATATATATATATATATATATATATATATATATATATATATATATATATTGTATATATAATAGTCTGTCCCAAGTTTATTAAGCAGTAACAATCCCCACAGTCCTGTCTCCGCATTGTTGTCTGATGAAGCTGCATTTCATTATATTAGATTTGTTATGTTATGTAATTAAAGGTGCAATGGATGCATGGATCTAAGTCAGAACACTTTTTTTGCATTAATGGATTCTTTCATATATTCTATGAACAACTTCATTTAATTCAATTTAATTAAGTTAAAACAAACTGAGTTAGAAAACCAGGTAGGTTATGAAATGCAGTGAAAGTGAGGCTAGCAATCCTCTAACCCTACTGATCCTAATGGATTACCTGCAGTTAAAGCAGCTTACAGAACATGTTCTGCAGGTTAAATAGGTGAAATCAGACCATTGCCTCCTTGGATATTGCTCTCCTCCAGCAGGATTAGCGCAAACAGGAAAGTGTTTAAAGTGCTCATATTATGTTTTTTGGCTTTTCCCCTTTCCTTTATTGTGTTATACATCTTTTTGTGCATGTTATAAGTTTACAAAGTGAAAAAGCCCAAAGTCCACCCCAAATGGACTTACCATCTCCAACAGAAAACACTGTTCACAAACTGCTCCAAACAGTTCTGTTGTAGTCCAGCCTTTACTTCAGAGACAAACGTGGTCACTTTGGAACACACGTTATAATGCTCACCTAGCTGCTAGCAGGGCACGCCCTCATACTCTGCAACTGACATGCTAGCAGTACTTAGTGCACATGTGCGACTCCCAACAAAGATGGAACAGAAGTGAGATGTCTCACTCTGTAGCTAAAACAGAGAGCTCAACACACAGGGTGAAAAGAGGAGCTGCAGCAATGTGCAGTACAACAAAAATATGGTGTTTTTTGAAAATGAAACCATGTAAACCTATTCTGGTACAACCTCTAAATACAATTATGAACCTGAAAATGAGCATAATATGAGCATTTTAAGTAACAACAGTTGGCAAAAGTCTACTGGTATCTGTCACCATAAATCAAACAGCTGGCAGATCATTTCCCCAGGCATATGTGAATGATCTGCCATATTGATTATGCCGTAACCAAGGGGATGTGTTGAAGTGATCCTCCTCTCTGTGAAGGGGGCACTAGCCGAATGTAGCTGGTTGTAAGAGCCTGACATAAAATGAGTATCTGAAAACATGCACACAAAATGTTATCATTATTACATTATCACCAATACACTACTTCATGCAGATTGACATACAAGGTCCAAATGAATGGTCGCAGCACAGAATGTAAAACAAATTTTCCTACATCGGGAACAAGTTATACCACAAAATCACAAGGCCTAATTAGAATATCTTTGCAGCTGGTCTAATCAGACTATTTCCATTGGGAATATGCAAGCCATTATGCCAGCATAATTGTCTTTTATTTTTAGTGAGGTAGATCTCTACCTAATACTAGGGTGCCATACCAATACCTGTTGTCTTGCAGGCAAGTTAGGAGGAGGGACCTCTCTTTTATAAGCAAGCATCAGAATGAATATCAACTAAAAGGCTGACTGCAAGTTTATAAAAAAAATGAGGAACACAAAAAGGCTTCAGTGTATTCTTATCTTGTGCCTGATGGTTCACTGCTATGTTCTCCTATTCCACTTGCTATCCCACTTCTTGCTCAATGGTTGTCTGTGGTCTGCATTAAAAGAAGGATACTCTTCTTTGCCCAACATGATTTCTTGGCAATACTTGTGCCATGATCCGAGTGAGGTATGGTACGGTATGGTAAACCTCTTAACCTTTGACTGTGCAAGTGATTCGACTCTTCAGGGACATGATGCCATTAACAGTTGGCATACGTCACATACTCAACAGGTTTGGCAGACAAAGAGAGGATAATATAATGCTTTTTGTATAACCTGTCTTTCACATTACACCATAAGGTTGTGTGCTCAGTGTGTAACGTCAAAGTTTGTTTTTATGCCACACTTGTTCACACAACCTCCAGTTGTGCATGTTACATACTGATCCTGAGAAAAGCCTTGACTCACTGTTCCAATTGTCAGAGCTCCAATAATAGAGTTTAAATTGTCAGATGGAACAATCTGGACAGAATATAAAACTGTGGATGTCAGTGCTGAAGTTAAAATAAGTTCTATTAGTATTCTACATTTAGCTTAAAATCACTAATAAGCCATTATCTATGAGTTTTGCTCCCAGCGGCATCATGTCTTCAGTGCTTCACTGTCCCAGATCCAGAACAGCAGTTAGGGGCCGCTATGTTGTTTATGGAGTTAAAGAGTTACAGAGCCCTCCATCTCTCCTTTGAGCAAGACTAGAGTTGATATGGACTTTATCTCTGATATGAAATCAAGATTGAATATTCCTTTCAAGAGGAATAATGATAACACAAGAGACTCTTTGTTCCTAATATATTTAGCTCTACTCTGACATTCCTGACAAATGCCAGGATTAGTTTGCAGGCATAGCCCACACAAAGGACTATCGGAGCCTCAGACAAGAAAACTACCAACCATTGTGCCCACACATCGCTGCTTAGGGAAGGCCTGAATCTGCACATGAGAAAACTCACTCGAACACATGCACAATGATGAATCTCACAATCTGTGCCGCCACACAGATGGTCGCTGTATGTTGTATGTCATCCCTCCCATCCCTGATGCATTCCAAGCATGCAGATGTAGTCATGTGTTAATCATTAGAAAAAACGGCCCATGTCTCTAGTCAGCTACAAGTCAGACCACCAGTCGGGATGAATCATTGCTACCTCCCACCAAATGTGCGCTTTTTCACAACCCTTACAGTTATTTTGAAAAACAATTTGTTGCAGTCATGCATGTGCAGTCATGCACTTCTAGCAGCAGACAAGCTCTTTAGGTTCAGGAAGGGTACTATAATAACCAAAATATCCAGAGAATAAATAAAGTGTTGGGTTTATCAAGCTACAGGTCAAACCATGTCTGACATGCTGCAATTCAAAAAACACATCCGCAGTTGTGTCCAGATTTACACACACACACACACACACACACACACACATATATATATATATATATATATACACAAGCCATTTTTTTGCTCTGTGGTAGAATGGAAGCCAGTCGTCTGTACACTGTATCCATGACAACTGAGTACTCAGTGATCTGTATTCAACTTCACTTGATGTCAAATTTAACCAAAGCCTGGAAATACTTTCAGTAGAATAAAGGTTAGTCTCTTAGATATTGTGAAGTCACGATTTTGACATCAATGCATTTAGACTAAGACAATGATGCTCTGAGACAAAACACTTATCCTTCATCCTTCCTTTTACATTGATTATGATCCAACAAAGAGAGCAGCATTGTCTGTTTTTTACACAAGTGTTTTACACAAATGGATTTGAATGAACTTTTGATATGCTTTGTGATATAATTTGACAGTGATAAATGATTGCATAACCAGTAAGGAGGGGAGAGTATCTGGCAGCACAGAAAGTGGAGAGAAGTATTTTTTCCCCCCACTGCATCATACCAGAGATGTGTTTTATGTCGACACCAGGAACGCAGTCAACATGAATCACAGTGTAGATGTTTGTTTTTTTGGCCTCTTAGTACTGTACAACATAGCAATCTGCAGTCATTTACATTTCAAAGACCTCACTGTGCCCAGTGACAAGCGGATATGGAATGTAGAAAAAGAAGACAAGCACTTTTACGGTAAAGGAAACTCCACTCTTATCATCCCTCTAGATTCTGTGGCTGAGAAACCAAATTACCAGCTCATCAATGGTTTTGGTTAATGGACTGAGTCCATTCTAGGGATGAAAGTGCTCTTTCTCTTCCTGTGCCTCACTTTCTATCATTTATGTTGCAATTAGGAACAATCAAGCTTTTACACATTTTCAAATGTAACCATCTACTGTACGCAGGCTGGAGAAATTGAAAGGTGAGCCTCTTCCCTGTTTTGGAAGAATTAATAAGATCACTGTGAGGACAGTCTGCCTACACTTGATTTTATTCATATGGCAAGTTATTTGTGAGTTCAGTATCGCACAATGCTTCTGCATATTTCAGTACAAGAGTCTGTTCCAATTTTTCAAGCTGAAAATGTCACAGCGTGATTTTAATGGGTCAACTGCAAATGAACCAGATCACTCAAAGTTGTGAGACTGAGGTTTCCAAAGCTTACATTACAAACTTGGAATCCTAGTGGTCCATGTCATGAGCAAAACCAAAAGATGCTATCTATCTGTATATGAGTATGGTGCATATAGACCCTGCAATATTTAACATTTGTGGGAGAAAAAAACAAGAAACAAAAAACATACAAACATGGACTCAACTAAACAGACAGGTGTGTCCTCATCACAAACCTGGAAATCTGACTGCCAGTGGCCAAATCACTGTTTGTGACAGGAGACTGCACACACAACTGATGTATTTTTCTCATGTCCTTTCACAGCAGGACCACCTCTTTGTAAGGCAGTATGTGTGCTTCTGTTTTTGACATTATATACATGAAATAATGTAGTCACTGACAAAAGCCTTTAGTCACATGGTTTTGAGACATTTTCACTACAGTCCACAAGATGTGAAGGAGTTTGTACTTGGTAATAGACATGGTGCTCATGATCATGGTGTTCATGATGATGAACAGAGCTGGGACTCTGGAATTTTTTATTTGATTATCTTCTTTTGCAAACATTTTTTTTGTTACCTTTATTCAGGGAAGGTCCACACAGTCACACATTCATACCTGGAAGCAGTCCAGTATAACCCCACTGGAGCGGTTGGGGCTAAGGGCCTTGCTCAAGGACACCTCAGTGGTGGTAATGAGGGAGGGACAAGCGTTGCACTTTCACTTTCCCAACCCAGATATTATCCTGTCGGTCTGGGGATTGAACCGACGACCTCCCGGTCACACGCTTGCTTCTCTGACCTTTAGACTACCACTGACCCTGAGGTTTTAGCTACTGGACAAACAAGAACAAGAGCTGATTGCCAAATGTGCTATGAGGCTGTAATTAGGCACAGTGGGGCTTTATGCTAAATGCTAATGTCAGCATGCTAACATGGTCCCATTGACAATGCTGACATACTCATGTTTAGCAGATGTTTACCATGTACACCATCTCAGTTTGTGTGCTCACTATACCATCTCAGTTTGTGTATTCAACACACCATCTTATAACATGCTAGCATTTGCTAATTAGCACTAAACACAAAGTGCATTTGAGGCTCATGGGAACGCCATTAATTGTGTAAGTGTTTGTTCATATTCATTCAGTATTGAACAAATGGAAACTTGAACTGATATTGGCAAGTTGGAAACGTTAGGGATCATATGATGATGAATTTTGTGCCAATCAATCTAGGAGATGTTAAGATGAAACTTGTGGTGGTGTTAGAGGAAAGGTTAGTGAGTCATTAGATAGATACATTAGGATAGATACATTAGGATTAGACTCATCCCCTGGGAAGTATAAATATCTGTAAACAATTTCATGGCAATCCATCCAGTAGTTGTAGAAATATATTTGTCTATCAGTGCAGCAGTCAACAATGGTTAATAAAAACTCCAGGTTTCACAATTACTATTTGCTCTTTTGCAAAAACAAACAAACAAAAATATAATTTGTATTGTAGGCTATAATATTGTTCTGTGTTCTATTGAGATGTATGCTCTGCTGGGGATGAATAAATAATTGAATTAAACTGAATTCAATAAGACCACCAGTTTATCCTCCTCAAAGATGAAAAGCCTATGTCTAAAAAGAAAAGTGTATGAAATAACAGGCTTGTTCAATTTCTATCAAGCCAACAATGAGTATTTTACGTGACAACAGTTTATATGCCTAAAAAAAACTATATTACCCAGAAAGCTCTGCTGCAGTATAAATAGTAACAAAAGGGGCGTTTCCTCAGTGACATGTGGAGGAGGTAAGAAGCGGATTGTTGTCGAGGACGCATTCAGCTGTCAGAGATAACCGCCGCTCAGCCTGCTCTTACCTGGAGTTTCACTACCATGGACTTAACCGAGGATAGCTCTGTGGAAATTATCCTGTGCTGACCCACTTCTTCACACGTTTCTTTCTCTCTCTATCTTTGACGCCTTCTTTCATTTGTGTCAGGTAAAGTCCTTATGTATCTGTAGTTTTCCAGCTAGGGCATTGTTAATTTTGTCAATGAGCTGTGAGCATCCCTGTCAAGGAAGTAGCCCACGCGTTCAGTTGTTGCTGTTTTGCTGCAGCTCGTGCGACAGAAAATGAGGCGACTTGACAATTAATTTAGCTAGCAGAAATGTTTGTGTCCCATTCGGCATCTCAGAAAACAGCTCAAATGTGTCATAAAACGCTCTACTAAACAAAACTCTGTGTAGTCACAGTTGGTGTGGGACATCTGAATCTGGGTAAATATGACTTTTAGCTTAATACGGCCCATCGATATTATAGAAATAATCGTACATTTAATAATGAAAGTATTAATATTTTGTGCTCTCCTCGATTGAGACCTTTTTGTTTGAAGATAGTGCTGCAAACTGTGAGTTTATGTCAAATTTCAAGCTAAAATGATGGTAAAATGTAGTGTTTGTTTCCTTGTCAACAGAAAAAGCTAACCACTTTTTCTTAACCTGACACAGACTAAACAATGGTGACCTACATGTAAGATGTAGGCTACATTTGGTTTCACACAGCTAACAATAGCACAGTGCACAGTAAAACTTTAGTTTTTTTGGCAAGTATTTTTCATTGCATTGCATTGTCCATCTTGAATAAACTAATTAAGCAGTTTATCAACTCCTATCTTTAATTGTATTTGCCTTTAAATGGAAGGCCAAACCCATATTAACAAAATACACAGATCAAATGTATAGAAGGGCAAATACATTATTATTATTATTATTATTATTATTATTATTATTATTATTATTATTATTATTACCATAATGCTTAATGGAAATTATATTGCTTTTATATTATTGCTGTTCGTGCAATTGTTACTCATGATCTTACAGTAGGTGGTGCTCTGATGATGGGCACATTTCAGATGGTCTGCACCTTACTGTCCACAAACCCCAGCAGAAGCAAAGGCAATGTCATAAAAGTAACTGTAACTAGTAACTGTTGTTGTTTACAAGTTCTTCTCAACTTTATGTTGTTATTACGTATGTCACTCAAAACCGAAAAAGGAGCACTTGCATATAGCCTATCACTCAAAAACAGAAAATAGGGCATTTAAACCAACATTGTGTTCTATTGTTTTGTGATTTAGCTCCCCTACAGTTTTAGTGTAACTCACTTAAACACTGTTGTCGTAAATATGGACAGCTGTTACATGTGCATTTGTTATGACTACATTACTTATGATCTAAAACTAGTGAGTTGACAACTTGGCTAACGCAGCCAAACATCAAGCAAGTGCAACAACACAAGACAGCATTAGCATAGAATTTGTACTCGCTCCCCAAAGTTACATAGTGCGAGAACAGGCGTTTGGGGCACAGAGGGGGATAGTGGCCCCATTCTCCCTTTTACATACAAGTCAAAGTAGCAGTAGCTGTCATTTTAAGGCAAAAAAATTACACAGTTTTGCTTTAAATTAGAATAATAAATAGAATACTGGAGGTAAGTAACAAGGTATCTTGGAACTATGTATACAGAGTGTTATTATGGCTGAATAAATTATGACCAATATACAGCAATTGAATATGTATTACATGTCAAGTAGGTGAGAGAAGACGGTTTGTCAATTGTCTCCGGTACTGGGTTACAAGTCTGTCTTTTAACAAAGTGTACTTTATAATCTTCACTGACAGTCCCTGGACTGGAACACAGGACTGAATTAGTAAATGTAGTAGTTGTACCTGCTAAAGGACTTAAACAACTTGTTGATTATTTAAATTGTCATTGGTTAATTTTCAGTTGATTGAGTGAGTAAAATATTTTTTATAGTGGCTCCAAGCGTGTGATTTGATTGAGCTCCGCTATATGTAGTGATAGCTTTAAAGACCTTTTGGTGTCAATCTTTTGCAGGTGTAGTCAACCCTGAGGAACCATGTCGGACAAGATGTCCAGTTTCCTCCATATTGGGGACGTTTGTTCCCTGTATGCAGAGGGCTCCACCAGTGGATTTATCAGCACTTTAGGGTAAGTCTGCTTGTTTTTATGTGTGTTGTCATGACCCTTTCTCTACCTCCAATTACCTGCTGCAGGATTCCAGGTGTGCTTGATGGAGGGACAGAGTTTCAGACAACATTGTCCCACTGTGCAGAATACACAACTATGAAATAGAACAGGTTACAAAACAAATGAAAGTCACAAATGCAACTACGGTTCTGTGAATCCTGGATGACCGGCAGAGGCAGTGTTAAGTAGGGGTAGGTCAAAATATCAATACGGCAATACATTGTTGTCCTTCATGCGATACGATAGTCGATATGCTGGCACCAAATTAAAAATGCGTGTGTTAAGAATAAGGTTATCTTATTTGAGAAGTGTTAGATCCTGCTGTAGTCATTGCTCTCCTTTATTTCCTTGATATTCTGTGCTCAGTTGGTACTCTGGCCTTAAATTACCCTGTATCTTCCTGCTACATGCTGAGCACCATTTATTTAAGTACTTGACGTCTTTCCTCCTTCCTAATTCTAGGCAACAAGTTAAAAGTGTATCTCATTATGTGCTTGACAGTCACAGAATTAACAAAAGACTATAAGAAGATAATAGAAGAGAGAGGGTGATGATTGATGTGAATGTCCCTGTCCAGCATATTTGACACCATATCCGACATGTCAGGCTCCATTTTCCAGACTTCATTTTCTTGCATCAAGCCCGTCTCTTTCCTTTTTTTTCCCTTGCTATTTTCTGCTCTTGGGTGTTTGTTTTTCTTGTCCTAGATGACAATGAGCACCGCATTGGTGTTGTCATCTCCTCCCTCTCATTTTAAGTGCTGCAATCTTTCTCTTGCCATGTCACAATTCTATTTGCCAATCACCACAGGCAGCGCAGGGCACTCCTCCTTGCCAGCTCTCAGAAACCATGCTCTTTCACAGTTCAGTGTCATGCGTCACCCACTGTGGCAACAGATGTGTGCACAGCTTTTAAGGCTGCCACCATGACTGAGCTTGTTTTTCATATTTCCCATCTAGTGTTGTTACTGTATGCCTAGTAATCATTTCTCCCCACCGCTGCTGTGAGGGCTCACTGTTAAAGAGAAGAGCTTAGAGGACGTACCTATAAATAGCATTCTTGTATAAGGTGTTTCATTTGCTGTCAGCATACTGAATGTGACCCCTGAGAGACGGCTGCAGCCACCTGGACCACTGCTGCTTGCTCAGAGAGGATAGCACCCAATGTCCTGATGCTAGAAAGATGGGATACAGCCAGGATGCTGTATTCCACAATGCAATGAGGTTTCTTCTTGACCTTAGATACAGATGACCTTTTGAAATCCCTGTTCTTTTTTGGACCTTGGCCCATCAATGCATCAGTGTGATGAAGGCTATGGCTCTTCATTCCTAGAGAGGAGACTTTTACACCCTGTGCTTTCTTCCTTCATCATCACAG
The DNA here is from genome assembly GCA_023631565.1 of Gymnocephalus cernua. Lineage (NCBI taxonomy): Eukaryota > Metazoa > Chordata > Actinopteri > Perciformes > Percidae > Gymnocephalus > Gymnocephalus cernua. The sequence continues at coordinate 35,652,163 of CM042428.1, read as the reverse complement.
TGCTCCTGCAGTGCAGTGTATACTGCATAAGCTATAAAAAGATGTAACTGACTAGACTGGCTAGAGCTTCCTACTGAATTTTATTATTTGTGCTGCTCTGCTACCTGATGGTATTCCCAGGGGTTTCCCCCAGAATTCCTGGGTATGATGGAGCTATTCATTAAAAAAAAGAAGTGTTTTACCAAAATGTTTAGTATATTATTTGGAAAGACAAGGTGGAATAATGGTGCTAAAGTAGTCTTTTAACCTGACCTACATTAGGCCAATGCGGTGAGACAAAGGGAGAACTTGCTTGGACGCGTGTTCTGGGCTGCCAATAAATCAATTAAATATCACATTAAATATCTTTCAGTGCGGTGACCCATTTATTTCATGACGGTGCATGCTCACCATAGCACAGGTATATTTCAGTTTGTCCATTTCATTTCAGGTACGTTTCTTTCTGCTTTCCAGTTAAACACTAATAAAACAATACCACAGACAAGCCACGATGAGACATGGTGAAAAGCTGTTTGCTTTCCACTTACACACACACACCTGTGCACCTCTGTCTGTTGACAATGCTCCACCCAGTGATCAAAAACAAAACTGCATATATACATGTCACAAACGTGATAATAAACCAAACAAAACCAACAGTAGATTATGGCATTCTTTAAGAAAGAAGCCCAGGCTCTTCTCTTGATGAGAGCTTCCCTGTGTCTTCAACCTGATGTTCATTGCTGATGCAATGAAGTATGTTTTAATGCTGCTTTTCATGTGTTACGAATGAGCTGACTGATTAAATCAAGCAGTTTCTATGTCCAGTTGGGACTTACGCAGCAGACTTTTTGACTTGACATAAAGCGCAGTTGTTAGTAATACTGTTAATAATGGCTCTGTTCCATTTAATTGTCCCATTAAGCCAGGACCAATACCAGGACCCTGGAGCTGACCCATTTAATAGGAATGCAGCCATTCATTCATTTCTCTATTTTTATTAATGATCTCTCTCTTTTTTCCGATTGTTGCACAACTAGATGATACTATTATATAAACATCAAAAGCTTCTGTATCAGAAATTCAAGAGGCCCTGATTTTAATATTCTACAAACTTGGTTGTCACCTATAACAAATTACTGCTTGATAAAACAAATACCTATTCAATGTGTGTGAAGCAGAACCTCAACTCCAGATTCAAGTTTTTGGTTTTAACCCTCCTGTTGTCCTCGGGTCAATTTGAGCCATTTTCAAAAAGTTCCTATATCAGAAATTTGGGTTTCTTTCAACCAAGTTGTCACAAAAAAACTAACGTGGATAGTTCCATACAACATTTTTCACAAGTAAAATAGTTGATCAGTTCACTACTTTCATTAAATTTGGGTGTTTTATTCAATTTTATAGCCTTTGGAAAAAAAACTGATAAAAGAACATTGAAAAAGCTTCAAAAGTTTCAGAAAAAAGCTTCAAAAGCGCAGAAAAAATCAACAAAAACTTGGGAAAAAGTGACTAAAACATCGGGAAAAGCAAAAAAGATGACCAAAGCGTTGGAAAAAAAAAAAGTTTTAATTTAAAATTTAGACCCAGAAAACCCAAAAGTTGCATGGTCGGCAGGAAGACAACACAAGGGTTAACTTGTAATGATGGTAGATCTCTCCAGAAAGTAGGACAATTTATACTTCCAAAGAAGACTACAGTGACAGAATGCTTCTAAACTGATCTTCGTCCCCTCAATGTTATATATACTAGACTGCAGATTTCTGCTAGATTGCTCTGTTTTATACACCATTGCACAATGTTATGGTACACACTCAGTTGGCTCCCTCTAGATATAAAATGTAAACTTCCCTGGTATAAATGTATTTTTAAAATGCATGCAACTTTAACTATCTAAACAGTAAAACAATTCTTTGTCCCTTATATGTCTAATTATTCACTAAGACACTCTTTATGGTCCCTGTTGTGTCTAAGGAAGTTGGTTAAAAAAAAAAAAAGGTTACATTTAGGGCTACTTCTGATTGTAATAATGTAATAAGTGACCTTTAAATATCCATTCTTTGTCATCATTTTGCTTATTTTAAAATGTTTTGTTTTCGCATCTTAAAACAATTTGCCTATGTTTTCAGTAATGCTATCACTGTTCCTTTATTTATAGATGAATCATTCTTTTTCTTTTAATTGTGTGTAGTCTAAGGTTATAACTGTTCTTTTATCTGTCCTGTTTAGTTTTTGTAATTGTTTTCTAAGATAATACAATTTCTGAGAATGTTGAATGAAAGATTGTTGACGGTGTATTGAGTTTTAGTCTATTTAAGTTGCATGTGTCTTGTGTAATTGAATCATTGACTCATCATCATGATGGCTGTGCCCCCAGGCTTGTGGATGACCGCTGTGTGGTACAACCAGACACAGGCGACCTCAACAACCCACCCAAGAAATTCAGAGGTAAGGCCTTAAAATCACTTGCTTCTCACTTAATGATATCTTCATGTCTGCTGCATGGTATAAGTCATGATTTTCAGCAATTGAAGTGTAATATATAGCTTGTGCCAGTCTTTTAAGTATGCAGTTGTGTGTCTTGGGATTTGTTTTGTTTACTTTTTAATTTGGCTGCACATGTTGTAGATGATTGCATTACTTTAGGGTTATTTGGATGATTCTATGGTAAGTCGTTTGGGACATTTGTGTTGCCGTTTGTGTAATGTAAATGTATTCATGATTGTCTCCTAATATGTTTCTTGGGCTGTTAGATCTTTACGAAAAAAGTAATAGTAGAGTAAGTGGCTGTGGTTCTAGGTAAGAGCCCCTTTTTCCTTCAGAACTGCTTGAATTCTTTGAGACACGTTTTGTTCACAGAATGTTTTGAAATTCTGTAGCGATTAATGCTGCTCTATTAATGCTGTTAATCCAAAAGGTGCTTCACTGTGTAAACATTTGGAGGCAGGATTGAAATAAAGTCTCTTTTGTTTTCCTGAAACCATGTGGAGATGGTAATGGTTATATTTGCATATTATCTGGTTGGACACATGAATTTGAAAAAAAAGGGGTTGACTGTATGATCACTTGGTTAGCAACAATGCCACTGAGCGCTACTGCCTTCGGATATGCTCACTTGGAAATAAAGTAGAGGTGTTGAAATTAATCAAATAATCGATGCATCGAATCGTAGACATGGATGATGCTGCATTGATGATCGACCGGGCCATAAGCGATTATTTCTGTTTACATATTCTGTCATGTTTGCACATTCAGGAAGTGCCATGTGCTCAGTGTGCTCTGCTTTTATGTATTCAATTTATTTAGTATTAGAGCACTACAGAATGCTTTGTTTTTGAAGCTTGAAAAGCTATACATTAAATATCCTATATGGCTTTAATAGAAAAATCTATTTGACGCATCGTGATGCATCAAGATATTGAATCGCTGACATGATAATCGTAATCGAATCAAGAACAGTGAAGATTCACACCTCTAAAAGAAAGGGTTTCTATACGTTTTGGCAGGTTTCCGAAGGATGTCTTTAGTAAATTAGTTAAGAGTGAAATGACACAACTGCCGATGTCATTTTCATTTACTTGGAACGGTGCACTTTGCAATTTGATTAAATTAAATGTACTTTAGGACTGCATTCTCTAAGATCATTGTACCACGACAGATTTGTAGATACGTTTGTATACAGTTTGATATGATGTAACATTTCTTTACGGTTTATTATTTCTTTGGTTTATTTTTTTTAAACGTGATAAAGACTGTTGACTCATTTTGGTCACAACTTAAATTAAATCTCTGAATCAGAATTCTGCTGAATTCTATGCAACGGAAAATGAATGTCTTAGAAAAAAAGTCCTTTTTGCCAGGTAAGGTACTTTTCCCATTGCAGCAGCTTCAGCGACTTCAAAGTGAAAAAACATTACAGCGTACATTAATGTTAAAATGTATACAGGTTGGCAGGACGGTCTGAAATGTTTTGCATGGTCTTTTGCTGTACGTTTTGTTGGTAAATGTGAGATGTTCGAGTCAGTCACACATGTCTCGTCTCCATATCAGAAACAAGGAAATGATCAACCTTCCTCACTCCCACTTGCATAGTCACATACTGACGGCACGTGGGACAGCTGGGATTGGTTGAAGTCGCAGGAAACTTCAGGTTATTGGTCAAATTTGCAGAAAAGTTGCGGTGATTGGTTAAATTTGCTTGAATTTGCGTGAATTGGTGCGATCGCAACATCGCAAAATCCTGGAGGGACTGCCTGTCCATATGATTTTGCGGTTCCAGTGAGTATGCACTGCTCATTGGTTCACAGCAGGTGCAGAGTATGGCTGTTTTTTAGACACTACCATGGATGCCAGACCAAAAGACAACCTTTGTGTTTGAACAGCACAATGTGCCCTGCTGGAGCATGATCAATGCATGATCAATAGAGTTGTAAACAACATTATATTATCATTAAGGGAGAAGCATTTGTTTGTTCAGTCAAATTGATGATCTATCTCACAGAATTTGCTTTACGCATAACACGTTAAGTTAACCATAAAGTAGCTTCTTTTTTTTTTTTTTTTTTTACTAAACCAACCGATTTAAATCAGGAAAAATGAAGGTAATACACTATGGAGCAGTGCGGGGTAGATGACACACACAAACAAAATCTCTCTTTACCTTTTGAAGTAACTGAGTCACCACTGCACACTCTACTGTAAAGGTGGGTCATATAAGGGTTCATGCAACAGTGTATTTCCAAATCCGCTTTTTTAACCAGGAATATTCCCATTGAGATTCAGAATCTATTTTACAAGGGAGTCCTGGCCAAGACAGCAGCATAAAGACTTTCACATGAAAGAACAAACAGACTTAAAACAAAACAAGAAATTACATCAAACAATGAATCACATTAGCCGTGTTCAGTAACAGGATATGTACATTGAGTGGTCTTTTAAAATCTTCCATGCACTTAGTGGAAGGCATCCACTAGAAATGGCTCATGCCACTAAAATGATAGTCTTGACCGAAAAGAGTGTGTTCTGGTCTGAACATTTGAGAAAGGGGCATGCTAGCTGTTATTTAAATTGTAATTTCTTCTCTGATTGATTTATCTTCTGCTTATGCAGAAATTGAGATATGGATTATTAATACATTTTAAGAGCCCTTTCCCCTTAAATCAGAAACTATTTACCTCAGGTTCCAGATGTGTTGCTAATCAATTTCCAGGATGTCCATATCATATATTCTTTACCAGGATTGAGGCACTAAAGGTTCAAATGCAAGGTTACTTACTGTTATTTGTTGCTTGCTGTGCTGGCTCTGTGCATTGAGAGGCATAGCCTATGTGCCAGTTTTCTGCACCAGGAAGAGTTCTGATGAGAGTTTGGATGAACAGCAGATAGGTAATACTGTTGTATGGATTTAAACACGACACTGCCTTTCAATTTGAGGATGCAAATAAACAACTTTACTTGTTGGTTTCTAACTGAGCTATTCAAATCATATTTTGAAAGTTGTGGTTTCACACCATAACACGGCAGTAACAGCAGAGTAACCCATGATAAACTAAGTGTGCTATTGCCCCTTTAAGTCAACCCATGCAAATGCAATGGAAAAAGTAGAATTTGTTAGATACTGTATGCAACACCAAATAATAATAATATCGACCTAACTCTAATGCAGGGCACTTAAAACAAAGTGCATCCCATTCTTGTATCAACAAAGAGGATTTCTACTTACCAAGTGAAACCAAAATGAGCTGCCTAAATACTTTTTCTTTCAGAATATTTTTTGTTCTCTGTAATTTCTTGTTGATAAACTTTGGCAGATCAGTTTAGCAAGAGATAACATTTTGTGCAAGGAATGTTTAAAACAAAAGCAGCCTTGAACTTCACTCGCTACAGCTTTATGCATCTTGGACTGCAGCTGACCAGTTACAAGGCTAGATCCATTATCAGATCAGTCATGCGTCTAGTGTTGTACACATTGCTGCTAATAAATGTAATGTAATATTTGCTTCTTAGAAACAAAACAGATCATGGCTGAATGGAAGTTTACCATAGCAAAATTAATAAAAAAAAAAGTACTGTAAATGAAAAGTAGATCACGTGGAAAAAACTAGCTACCATGAAATTCATGTTTTATTTTATTGGGAGCCAGTCAGTAAACTACAACAGTCAACTACAAGACTGAGATAGCAAACTGTAAAAGAGCAAACCACAAGCTTTAAACTGTCTTTTAAGACTACTGTCAGTGGTCAAAGTCAAACTACAATCAACTACATGGCTACAATCATCATCTCTGAGATGTAGAAGAGTTTTATTTGGTGTTTGTGTTGAGTTTATTGTCATCCATCTATATACAGTGTAGTACAGTACATAGAGGAACAAAATTGTGTTTCGCTGGTCCCTGGTGCAAAACAAAAGAATGAACATAATGTGCAAACAACAAGATACAAAAACAAGTTAGAAACTGCATCTGAAATCACATTGTTTACTCATTCACTACTCCAAATATAATACACCTGTCATCAATGACAGGTTTAGAGTCACACAGCTGTATTTTTCACATCCATGTAATGCGACACAATATATTGTGGATTGTAAGCAGAAAGTCCATACCATGGACACTACTTTTTTCACTCCATGGTGGAAAAAGTCACTATATAGAGGATACATTGCATACTCACAATAGAATGAAGGATGGTAAATATAGTGTTTAAATAGGGAGTGATTTTAGTCACAGCCCTTAACTACCCGCTAGATGGTCTGCTCAGTTAGATGTGTACCAGGTGTGTCGCAATGACTACAGCGTTTGGCGTCAGAAGAAAATGGGATTGTAATGACCTTGTAAAGTTTGTTTAGCAGTTTAAACCAAGTAATACTGTAGACCACTGCAGCAAAAATTGATTGAAAAAAAGAACTGCATTTGTCACTTCTGAGTGTTGTAACAGAAACAGTTGTACAAGTACATTAATTAAGTCATTTTAGAGCTTTAGGCTGTAAACTTACCCTCTGCCAAATACCTCCCTGCCCATTACATTCACATCGTCCCAGTTGTTTTTTCTCCTATTTTTCTCCATTATTCCAATTGCTCATTTCTGGCAGGCAGATGTTCTCCCAGTGCCCCATTTTCTCCATTGGTCCTTGGCCTCCTTTCTTCTTGTCCTCCACCCCATGCCCATGATTGCCAACCCCTCGAGATTGTGTTGGCCGCATTTCAGATGGAGGCAGCCTCATTGGCTATTTTTACTATGGTTTTAGCTCATTGGGTCCCCTGTTCAGTACCAGTTAGCGTATAGTTATACTGTATGTGTATGAAGACATTGACTACTATTAATGAAACATTTTCAATATATTTATATTAGTGGTGGGCATAGATTAATTTTTTAATCTAGATTAATCTCACTGTAATCTTGAAATTAATCTAGATTAATCTAGATTAAAATGGCTCATTTGAATTCTGCCGAAGGCATTCAGAATATGTGTGCTACCCAAATAATGACTAAAAGTAAGTCTTTGAGAATGGGTTTCTCAAGCCAGGTGGCGCTTTAGACCAGGGGCTCATCTCCTGTTTCCAAAATGCATCACAAACTGCTTGAGAAAGCTGTTCTACTATGATAATTGGTGATGAAAATAAATCATGTTCAATAAAATGTAGCCTACTTGTGTTTACTACAGTGTTTCTGCGGTGGTCTTTTTCAGTCGCGGAAAATACTTTTCAATACTCATCTGGGATGAAGCAGCAAACATTTAGTGTAAGAGTAAAAAAATGACATAACATTATTTATAATATATTTATTTGATTCACAGCTGCTACTTATATTGTTTTGACCTTGACAATCCAACTGCATTTTACCGCAAACTTGCGACTAGTTAACTTTCTAAAGCGGGCGAAATCGCTTGTTTGCTAAGAGTCGGGTCGGGACTCTAACATTAACACACTGGCAGACGCAAATGACAGAGAGACGGAGAGCAGGGAAGTAAATATGCTGCTGAACGAATAGCTGCATGTTTTAAATGGCGGTAAAAAAAATTAATAAACGCAAGTGTGGCGGGCGGTGTTGATTGTGAGGCGCACCGCCGCACATTAGTCTATGTGTGGGAAACACTGTTACTAACTGTTTATTCATCCATCCATCGTTGTTCACTTATCCGGTGTCGGGTCGCGGGGGGAGCAGCTCCAGCAGAGGACCCCAAACTTTCCTTTCCCGAGCCACATTAACCAGCTCTGACTGGGGGATCCCGAGGCGTTCCCAGGCCAGGTTGGAGATATAATCCCTCCACCTAGTCCTGGGTCTTCCCCGAGGCCTCCTCCCAGCTGGACGTGATGAACTGTTTTACAGTCAGTAGGCTGTATACATCCACGCTAAAATATCAAGGTGAAAGTCATCCTAGCTTGCGTAGTAGCCTATAGACCCAGCTCCCAACCCAACTTTGAGAATAGAGTAACGGCGATATTTATTTTTATATCGCCCGATAAGAGTCTCACATTAACGCCGATAACAGCCCACCACTAATTTATATCCAATGTTGTAATTATTAGTAGCATTGTTCCTTACAGCATTTTCTTCCAGTTTAAACAGAGGATGAAGAGATGCACAACAAGGACATTACATTACATGTCATTTAGCTGACGCTTTTATCCAAAGCGACTTACAATTGCTATATATATCAGAGGTCGCACGCCTCTGGAGCAACTAGGGGTTAAGTGTCTTGCTCAGGGACACATTGGTTGATGGATCATGGTAGGAATCGAACCCAGGTCTCCCACACCAAAGGCATGTGTTCTAACCACTGCGCCATCACCACCCACAAAAGGACAAATTGGCATATTTCAGTCTTACTGGAAGATACTGTTGGTTGAAAGGGGAACTATGCAGTTTTTTTGGCTTAATTTACCTTAACTGAACAGCTTCAGAGTCATTGGAATGGTTATATGAATTTTTTTGGGTTGAATGATGGTCGTCTCGCTTCCCCCTAGCACCTATGAGCGGAAAAAACACCCTTGCAACTTTTGGCCGCCTCAGCGTCAGGAAGTATCGCGTGATACCAGGCCTTGCAATGTAACTTATTGCTTCACGGCACTGCACACATACAGAAACTGGCTAGCTATAAGAACAAGGTAGTGACAGAGTTTTTCACACTATCGTCATGGCTGAGCCGGCAAAAAAGTAGCAGAAAGCTAGGAAAGCATTGTCGGAGGAACAGAGAAAGAGGAAACGGCAGACTGACCGAGCGAGTTTTTACACAGTGTTGTCAAATATCTATTCCGAAGCTGTGGGGGGAGCTCTATAGAGAAACCTGTGATCAAAAACAGCGAAGACATTGCCAAAACTGCATAGCGCCCCTTTAGAACAGTTAGGCAGCTGAGCAAGTAAACTATGAAGACTAAATGTCTTGAGCGAGTCTTGATTGTTAAATGTGCGTGTGTGAGATGGGGTGTTACGTTTTGGCAGGAAATTTGGACCGACTGTGGGTGGGATGTCTGAAAGCATCAACAGTGCAAAGGAGGTGACCAAGTATTGATCTGTCCCAGTTAATCTACAAAGTATTTGTTGGTGTTGTTGAGTAGCTGAACTTAATCAAAGATGTTGCCCTCTTTAATATTAAATTATGTATTAATTTATTTGGTATCAAATTATTAAGAATATAATAATGTATTAAATCATTGATTTGGGAAAATATTTACACATTAATGAATACATTTATGAAATTCATTATTTAAAGGTGTAGTGGAGGATTTTCTTTTTCCGGGTGGATCATCAAGACTATTGGTCCTCCTAGTTGTCAACCCCCCCCCCCCACCTTCCTGGTTGGGATGAACATGGCATGGGCTCGTAGTCAATATCAGATTCCACAAGACTCTCTTCTTGAAAGCTCTAAACGCACCAGCAATAAAAAAACAACAACAACTTAGATGCTAGACGATAGCTTGTTTGTTGGCCTGTAGCATGCTAAAGTTAGCTATAGAGATGCTTGTCGTAAATAGATTTTCACTTACCGGTGGCGAGTCTGACATAGTGGAAAAAGTGCAAATCTTCTTTTGGAAACATGTAAACAGAGCGTGCACGAGGAGAACTAGGCGTGTGCATGCTCTCTTGTGCACACGTTTAATAGGCGTTCCCTCTCGGGAGAAGGTAGTGTTGTGCATGTGCATTTTTTCAAAAAGTGGAGAGGTTCTTTTCTAAAATTTGGGAAAATCCTCCATTATACCTTTTTAACCCATGTGAAAATTGATGAGTTACAGAAATCAGTTTCAGCTTTAATTGCCCCCCATTGCCCTTGATGGCCAGAAGCTGCTAGCTGCCTGTTTGTGCTCCTTGGCCCCCAAAGAGCAGACACCTGCTCTGCCCGGTGGGTAATCTATCCTTGATGCCCTTTGATGGCCACACCACCAGATCTGCTCCATTTCATGCCCTATTTTTTACATCAAAGGGATGAGTAGAATGTTTTTTTTTTTTTTTCTTTTTAAAGATTGTTTTTTTTGGGCATTTTAGCCCTTTATTTCCATAGGACATATGAAGACATGAAAGGGGAGAGACAGGGGGGGGGGAGGAATGACATGCAGCAAAGGGCCACAGGTCGGAGTCGAACCCGCGGCTGCTGCATCGAGGAGTAAACCTCTATATGTGCGCCTGCTCTACCAACTGGGCTAACCCGGCCATGTATTTCACAATGTTTTGGCCAGAAGAAAGCACAAGAGGAGAGATCACAGAGGGTTCAAAATTACAAAGGTTCATGCTGTGAAAAGCATGAATATGCTCAGCAAGTTCCAATGCAATAACTCCATTATATTTTGACATTTTGTGTGTACAAGTGGACATGTTTGCCTAGCAGTGAAGCTAGAGGAAGACATGGAAACATGGGTTTACTCTGCGTATCCATCCATAGCAACGTGGTTTGACGCAACATAGTTGTAGTAGTTGTCAAAACTGGCTGATGATTTTGATGTCTATTTTCCCGTTACTTAAAGGTATAATGGAGGATTTTCCCGAATTTTAGAAAAGAACCGCCCTCTCCACTTTTTGAAAAGGGACCATGCGCAACACCCTACCTGCTCCTGAGAGGGAACGCCTATTAAACGTGTACACGAGAGAGGATGCACGAGCGTAATTCTCCTCGTGCACGCTCTGTTTACAAGTTGCTGTCGGCATGGCTCTACAAGCCTACTTTCCAAAAGAAGATTTGCACTTTTTCCACTATGTCAGACTCACCACCGGTAAGTGGAAATGTATTTACGACAAGCATCTCTATAGCTAACTTTAGCATGCTATAGGCCAACAAACAAGCTATCGGGGAGACAGTGGTCGGAGGCTTTTGTATATTGTCTATGGTCGGAGGCTGTGGCCTGTCACGGCACGTACGAGCCTTACGTAAACATATCCCAGAATGATTGATAACTAGGAGGACCAATAGTCTTGATGATCCACCCGGAAAAAGAAAATCCTCCACTATACCTTTAAATTACCAGTGGAACAGTCTCGCAAAATGTTGCTGTTGTCTTTTGAGTTGCGCCTCTTTAAGATGAGGTCAGGCAGTCTAGTATTTGTTGAGAAAAACGAATACTAAATGATAACATTTGGCTCTTTACCTTACTCTTCTTGTCTTCTTTCCCCAGACTGCCTTTTCAAACTGTGTCCAATGAACAGATACTCAGCACAGAAACAGTTCTGGAAGGCAGCAAAACCTGGAGGCAACAGCACCACTGACACACTCCTCCTCACCAAACTCCATGTGAGTGTCCTTTTCACTTTAACTCTTTGACTTTAGTCATGGTAAAAATAATAGATTAGTGTATTAGTGACAAAAAATACAGCCCTGTATTTATGTGAAATGTGTATGTAGGATAATTCTTTCCCGAGATAGTATTTAATGCCCTCTGTCTCCTTGAGCATGTGTGTTCCCTTCTCTGTGTTTTAGCATGCTGCTGACCTGGAGAAGAAACAGAATGAGTCTGAAAACCGCAAGCTGCTGGGATCAGTTATCCAGTATGGAAATGTCATTCAGGTGTGTTCAGGAACCTATCAGATAAGGTGTTTTGGTTAACTGATCTGCAGCAACATTAAGCTCTTTAGACGACACTTTGTGCGTGATAATATTGACTATAATTCTGTTTTAATCAGAGAAGAGTTTTAAATAATTGCTACAGCACAAAGGTGTGCTATAAAGTTGTCTGTTGTAATGTCATATATTGATTCGCTCATTGCCCAGGAATGGTTTGCACACAGGTATGAGATCACCTGAAACTATGAATGGTCATGCATTCCTGCCCTATGGCGTACACGCGTGAGAAAGTACAGGATGTTCTAGTGCAGAATGTCCTAGTTGCAACAAACTGCTACTCTAGTAATTGTGACCACTAACTGTTTCCTGGTTTGCCATAGAAAATTATTTTTAACAATACTAACTAATACAGAGAGGTGCACTTTTGCATCTTGCATGCTTTGAGTCTACTCTGCAGTGCAAAAAGGTTCTAACATCATATGTCGTGTTTTATGATTGCGTTAAGTTGGTTGTGGGCCCCAGAAATATGCAGTTTATATGATTCTTACTTACCTCTTAATTATGTAACGCTAGGGTGTAAGAATGTAATATATACAGTATATATATATATATATATTTTTTTTTTTTTATATATATATATATATATATTTTTTTTTACCTGCAAAAATACCTTATTCATGTAAGACAGTGGTTCACATTTATGTTGTGTTTAAACCCCCTAACACTAGATGGCTATGCTGAGACGCACCACTAACTGTCCTCGCCTAACAGTGCCTAGCAGTGCCTGACTTTTTGCTAGAAGCTAACAATGTAGCTATGGCTGAACTTTGGCCTACTTTAGCTTATACAAATTTCCTCACTAAGAACCTGTGAACCACAGTCCCAAACTGGCAGTTTGATTGTTTACCTAAAGTAAACTTCTTTGACTTTTATGCACATCATGTCTTTTTTTAAATATTATTTTTTCTGAAATTAAACTAAAAATCCCAATATATTGCCTTACGCACAGTATCGAAATATATTGCAATATATTGAATCTAATACACACTATTCTTGCCAATACACAGCCCTATGTAACGCTGTTTCTGGTTTTGCCAACAGTTGCTGCACTTGAAAAGCAATAAATACCTGACAGTGAACAAGCGCCTACCTGCACTGTTGGAGAAGAATGCCATGAGAGTGACTCTGGACTCAGCGGGAAATGAGGGATCCTGGTTCTACATCCAGCCCTTCTACAAGCTGCGATCCCTGGGAGACAGTGTGGGTAGAGCGGGGTGTGGGATTTAGTTAATTATGATTAGTAGGAGAAATTATGGATGTATTTTCAGACTTTTCACACACAGGGTTTGAAAACAAGTTTTTTTTTTTTTTTTATAAAACAATGAATTAAAGATTAGAAGACAATTAGCCCAATCTGAGTAGCAGGTCTGGCTGCAGTGTGCCCTTCCTTCTGTTTACATGGAATAAAAAAATATCGATATCGATTGTAAATCTGACAATGCTAGAGGATTGCAATGTTGAATTGGTGGGATAGTCTTTTAAGGATGTGAGATATGGTACTATAGATATGACATTCACCGCATGGACTAAACCTTTACTGATTAGGCTGCATTTCCTGCTAGTGGCTGATGGAAGTTGATCAAGTTATTAAAGTGTAAATGGTTACACTTTATTAATCTCTTTGGGGAAATGTGTCACCTGTAATTGAGGCATTCAATGTACAGGAGCCAGGGACCAATTCCAGTTTTGAGGACATTGTCTTGGTTAAGGTTCAATGGAGAGAGAGGCTACATGCTATGTATTCATTTTGTAAATACATATACGTTTCCATTAGAGGTCCAAATGTGCACTTCTTAGATGGAATAAGTCCACACAATACCTATTGGTTATTATTGCCTCACATGCACATTAATTGATCAGGTCACTAGACTAAAATAAGTGTTTAGTTTAAAACCTTTTCTCACATCAATAGAAAGTACTGTAGTACAGTATAGATTTTCAGTTGGTTGTCAGCACTCACTGGAGTGCTTTAAAGAGTTAATCTTAAAGTGTGTGCACTCTGGTGTGAGCAAACACAAATACTTTAAATTACTGATGATTAGACCAAAACTTTTTTATTGATGCTTGCTGCTGACACATTTGTTTGTAGTTAGTGAGTGATGCTTAGGGTCAGGGCTACACTAGATTCTGTGCTTATCTGGAGGCTAGTATGAATAAGTCTATAGCCACGACGTTCTGCTTCCAAGATGCTTCCTGCTTCCACTATGATTAACTGCTCCTCAGATCTGAGCAGGGTAAATCTGAGTTTAAAACAACTTTTGAACGTGCACATTCCACCAAAACAAGTTCCTTCCCGAGGCTATTTTGCAGCGGCTTTTCCCGGTGCTTAGCGCCACCCATGACGATTGTGATTGGTTTAAAGCAATGCCAATTTACCAGAGCACATTTTTCTCCCATCCTGAAATGCTGTGTGGACTAGCCAGACCCTCCTCCGCAGCGCTGTGGAGGAAGGTCTGGCAAAGCAAGACAAAGTATGAATCAATGTAATAGCTGCGTGTTATGTTTACCTTGTGAAAAAAGGGAATTGAAGAATGACAGCTAATATCTTGGGACCTGACATACTTTTGGTTTGGATTTAAATGGAGTGCTCAATCCCACACAGTGGCCCTCAGAGCAGCAGTGTTTGATCTTGTTTCAGGAATTTCTATTGCCCTTCACTGAATTCTGTAATTAAACATGTTGATTGAAAAGGACACATACATTCTATTCCATATTGTGTTATGGTATCACATCTAGTTATTGAGTACCAGTGACAGATTCCTTTTGATTTTATTGAATGTAGCTAAACTAAAAACTCATTTGAATGCAGTACAGTATGTTCTGTGTATTTATATTCCTTCTGAAGGTGGTGATTGGAGATAAAGTGGTCCTTAACCCTGTAAATGCGGGTCAGCCTCTACATGCTAGCAGCCACCAGCTTGTTGACAACCCAGGATGCAATGAGGTACTTGTACATGAACGCGTGCCATACAGTAAATAAGAAACAAGATAGATTGCACATTTACTTCATCAAAGTGGAATATGAAAAGCCTGCATTATACTGTATAATAGATGTACATTTCTCTGGTTTGTTCACACACTTCTCCCCTCTGCCTGTCAGGTCAATTCTGTAAATTGCAACACGAGTTGGAAAGTTGTTCTGTTCATGAAATGGAGTGACAACAAGGAAACAATACTCAAAGGGGTAGGTTTTGTATAACATCAACTTATAGTATTTTCAAAAAAATAGTTTTGTGAAACACACCTTCATTAACTGGCTACAAAGCAGACATTAGAACATGTTTAAACATTTGAAACACAGTGTTTAAGATGCATTGAATCAAAATCTGCAAGATAATAGAAACGACATTCGGTGTGTGTGTGTGTGTGTGTGTGTGTGTGTGTGTGTGTGTGTGTGTGTGTGTGTGTGTGTGTGTGTGTGTGTGTGTGTGTGTGTGTGTGTGTGTGTGTGTGTGTGTGTGTGTGTGTGTGTGTGTGTGTGTGTGTGTGTGTGTGTGTGTAATGGCAGGGTGATGTAGTCCGGTTGTTCCATGCAGAGCAGGAGAAGTTCCTCACTTGTGATGACCACAGAAAGAAGCAGTATGTTTTTCTGAGAACAACCGGCCGGCAGTCTGCCACTTCTGCCACCAGCAGCAAAGCACTGTGGGAAGTAGAGGTTAGTGTAACACGTTCTCCAGATCCTTTGGTGTATTTCCGTCATTGTTCTTTTATCAACTAGATGACTAAATGTCTTGTTTAACCATGGTATAGAGATAGCACACAGTTCTTTATGTTGCTTTAGTGCAATAGTAATAATCAATACTAAGATAACCCAAGTTGTGCAGCCTTGTATCAGTTTGACACAAGGCTTATTTATGCCTTCTTTACCATGTCATTTGCCATTGCCAGGTGGTCCACCATGACCCATGTAGGGGAGGTGCAGGCTACTGGAACAGCCTGTTCAGGTTTAAACACTTGGCCACAGGGTGGTATTTGGCTGCTGAGATGGGTGAGGTGTGTGTCAATTTTTTTACCTTTTTATCTCACACTGTTAATTGCCTTTCATAGCGTGTGTATCTGACATAATAGCATAACAACCAAGAACGATAACTATAACGATAACTATAAATCTATAGTTCTAACTCCAGTGGATGGCGGAATCCACACCACAACTACAACGACAGTGGAGAACGATATCATTGGGATCACTTTCGGAGCGATTTGATGAAGGATAGAAACACTGACAGACAATCAGACTCCATCTGAGTTTACAACATGACACGGCGGAGAGAGACACGGCGGAGAGAGACACGGCGGAGAGATTAGTTTCACACAGGTGGTCGGTGGCGTGAAGTGACTTTTCCCCTCGGTAGGGCTACGATCTTAGATCTCTGTATTTTTAACACAAGTACTTTTAAAGTGTTTCTCATGTCACAGAAACCACTAAGAGTGAATCTTGTGTTTTAGATGTTATTAGCATACTGTCGGTGTTATTGTCCTGGTGCTCTGCACAGACTTGACACCACCCGCCCTCCTCTCATCCTTGGCTCTGTGGAGCTCTGTGTGCCCGCTGTTTCCTGGAGAAGGCAGCGTTGTCGGCGTCCCAGGGAGCAGCGGTCGGACTTTTTTTGATTCATAAAATGTACCCAAATTTACGAATATGATGATATAATGTAACTACAGACATTCCTGTAATCTTACATTGCAATGTCTGCTGTATCAGTGTATGATGAATTATTATCTACTGCAGCGTGCAGTGCGTGCTTAATGTCGCTGTTTTGCAGAACGTTATTGTTCAGCAGTGTGGATGCTCACATCGTTATAGTTATAGCTATGGTTATAGTTATCATTCTTGGTGTAGACAGGCCTTTAATCAGCAGTACTATGAGTAATCTGACATGGTTGGTCTAGAGAGCCATGTGGTGACCGTGTAGACATACAGGTTAATTGGATGCCCCGGTGCAGTGACCACAATTTAAAATAGATATTTGATATGTGAGTGTGTTTCCCAGGTGAATCCAGACTTTGAGGAGGAGAGTGCTGAGCAGCGGTCCTCGGTAAGACATGATCTCTTCTCCTCTCAGTGCTTAGCAACGTCACGCTGGTTGCCCTAGAGCTAATCTGTTCAATTATGTGCTGGATCTTTGCTCTCTACTCTAGGTGGTGGACTTTACACCCTTTAATTTCCAGGTACTGTCATATAATCTTTATTTGGCTGCAGCAACCTAGCACAAAAATCATTGTCATGCCTGCACATACCGTCTTTGCTGCTTGTCCAATTTCTCTCTTGCTGCCCTCAATTATCAACAACTCTTTTCTTCTAATCTAAATTTGTCAACTTGCATCTAGGTTGTGTGCCTTCATTTTAGTAGCAGTAGATCACCACAGGGTGTCACCATGGCATCATCTCAGCTGATATATGTCTCAATGAAAGCCACAACTAGGCGGCAGAGTTGTACAAACCATTCTGATACTAACAGAGATGTTGTGTGTACTTGTAATTCTCAACTACATGCCAACAGGGGCCCAACAGTCTGTAGTGATGGCTGAAGTATATTTCACTGGTTTGCACTACTACAGTCAAGAGTGAGAGCTAATGTTTGAAATCAGCCTCAGAGGTGACAAATAGGTTAAAGTGAAAGAAATGCATACACCTTGGCCTCATCATGGTTGAGGATTGATAGCATGGCTTTATTTGTGAACTTCACACTGAGGTTTGTAGCCAGTGCTTTGCTCTCTCTCACTGCATGTTTTCTTTCTCTAGCTGGATGCAGATAATGAAGCTTTACGAGGTCGTCTGCGAGCTCCACAGGAGAAGATCATGTATACGTTAGTGCCAGTTCCGGACGGCATGGACATCTCCTCCATCTTTGAGCTGGACCCGACCACTCTAAGAGGCGGGGACTCCATGGTGCCCAGGTACAATATACAGTATACCCTACACAGCAAACATACCATATTTCTTCTGGAAGGCATAGATTAATTTAAAATTGGCATAACATTCAGATATCGCAGAGGTAGAGCATGACATCTAAGGATACAAACACAATAATCTTCTCTCCTCTACCTCTAACTACGGAGGGGAAAACATGTTGGTTTGTTTATGTACCACACGTGATGTCAAGACTACAGCAAAATCAAAGTGGCATCAATTGAGATTTGACTTGTGTAGAGTTGAAGTGGAATTTTGAGCATTATTAGGAAGGCAGTTTCTGAGGTGATGAGTTTGTTTGGTTTTGCAACTACAGACAAGGACACTTTGTTCTGTATGGTCTGCAATGCCTGGGTTACCAGCTGTTTGTTCTGGTCACTTATTGACTTGACATTCAAATAAGAGATTCTTTTGTGGGGTTTCATTGGGCAGATTTTTGTGTGTGTGTGTGTGTGTGTCTTAGTGTGCGTGAATGTCAGTGTACAGAAAATCATTGCAATCAGGCTGAGAGTAGGGTTGGATAGTGGGAGAGGGGAAAAAAATACATTTCAAAATCCCATGTAAGACCCTTGTTACATGTCTGAGCTAAAACCACACAATATCTGCCAAAATGTTTAATCAGAAATCTGCTCTTTACTCTCAGGTTAGTTCAAAATAGTGTCATACTAAATTATATATTTGATGTAGCAAAATATTTGACAATGGTAAAACTCACAGTTGTACTTAGTACGAAAATGATGTGATATTTCATGTACTTATGGATAAAAACTTTGTCATGATGTGTTGGCTGACCTGTATACCTGTATTTATAGGGTGACTGACTTTATATTTGTAATGTGACTTTTTTTGTTCCTTTTATTCTTGTTGACAGTATTGTGTTTGAGGGAATGTAGCTATAGTTCTAAAATTACAATGGTTCACTTGTCTGTGTCACCACACATCAGATAAAAACAGGGGCTCTCCACCTCGTGTCAAAGCCTTCATTGTGTCCCATAGGCACATGCGTGCCTGCATGCTGCACGCTACTACTTTTAGCTCCTCCCTCTCCTACCTGAAATAACCCTGTCCCTCAAACCTTAGCCAGGGGACTAATTAATCTCTCGCTGAACCGGTACACAAAGGTAAGCCTGTTAGCTTCAGTAGGCGTTTACGTAATGCCTGCCAAGAATATGGCTGTTGCTGCTGTATTTCTTGAATGTCTAACAAGTCTCACACACACACACACACGCACACGCACACACCACACACCACACACCACACACACACACACACACACACACACACACATGGGTATGAAAGACGTAGTTGGCTCAGACTTTACAATGTGTGAAGGTTAAGTTCTTAATGGAGTTGAGATGTTACTGTAAAGGTCACTGCTGGCTAATCCGTAATGCCACACACTGTGGCCATTGTAAGCAGTCTCTTGCCTACTATGGAAGTTTGTTTACATACCATGCTCCTGTGTTCTGAGTAGCAAGGCTAGAAACTGATATACTAATAAACATTGTACCATCTTACCACGTTATTAGGTGCACATATCTAATGCAATGTGCAATAAATCCTATCTTTGTGATCATAATCTTCTGTTTTTATTGGCACTGTTTCAGAGAGGTGTTGATTTATGATCATACTATTATCATAAATGAGACCCTAGAAATTGGTGGTGGAGTTGTTGACTGTGTTAAAATATTGTGTCTCCTTCATGAATGTAAATAGGATATATCATGTTCTAGGTACTGTATTGGTGTAGAAAATACAGCAAATCGAAATTGGCTGTTTAAACCACTTGGTGAAGTCTGGAGATTTTAAGAAAGCAGCATAGTTGACAGGTAGTGATTTGATGTTTTACAACAGAGGGTTTTGGGGGCATTTTGGCTTTATTAGATAGGTCACAGTAGACACACAGACACAAGATGGTGAGGGACAGAAAAGGGGGGGGGGGGTATGGCATGCAACATATGTCCCCGGCTGTAATTGACCGTTCCGATCAATCAAGGTATATCCTCATCAGTCTCATCAAAACACACACTACTACAACTATTTCTTCTAGTACTAGTTCAAGTTTTCTTCCTCTCTACTTTTGTACTGTACACATTCATTTGTTCCAAGTATGGTGCTGAAGAAAAGCCCATTGGATCAAAACAATCAAAATGATTAATTGCCTGTTAGATTGTGAGATATCTTGTGTGCTCGGTTTATATTTTGGCATTAGAATGTCTCTAGAGGAAAGCTCATGGTCTGTCTAAAATGAAAAGGGTTTCTCTGGAGCATGAATGTGCTCTCTAAATGTATTGACACGGTCGACCATGTCATATTACTACGCCGATTAGAAAACTGGGTTGGCCTTTCTGGCTCAGTCCTAAACTGGATTAAATCCTATTTAAAGAATAGGGACTACTTTGTATCTATAGGTAATTATACATCTGAGCATACAAATATGACGTGCGGAGTTGCCCAAGGCTCCGTTCTGGGGCCTCTTCTGTTTAACATCTACATGCTTCCACTGGCTCAGATTATGGAAAACAACAAAATATGTTACCACAGTTATGCGGACGACACACAAATTTACATAACCTTATCGCCAGGAGACTATAGTCCTATACAAACACTGACTAAGTGCATTGAACAAATTAACGACTGGATGTGCCAGAACTTTCTTAAATTAAATGAAGAAAAAACTGAGGTGGTTGTTTTTGGAGCAAAAGAGGAACGATTACAAGTCAGCACTCAGCTTCAAACGACAATGTTAAAAACAACAGACAAAGCCAGAAATCTTGGTGTAATTATGGACTCAGACCTGAATTTCAACAGCCACATTAAGACAATTACAAAGTCATCCTATTACCACCTTAAGAATATATCAAGGGTAAAGGGACTTATGTCTCAGCAGGACTTGGAAAAACTTGTCCATGCTTTTATCTTCAGTAGACTGGACTACTGTAACGGTGTCTTTACAGGTCTCCCTAAAAAATTAATCAGACAGCTGCAGCTGATTCAGAACGCTGCTGCTCGAGTCCTCACTAAGACCAAGAAAGTGGATCACATCACTCCAGTGCTGAAGTCTTTACACTGGCTTCCTGTGCCTCAGAGAGTTGATTTCAAAATACCTTTGCTAGTTTATAAATCATTAAACGGTTTAGGTCCAAAATACATTTCTGACCTGCTAGTAAACTACGAACCACCCAGACCTCTCAGGTTGTCTGGCACAGGTCTGCTTTCTGTCCCCAGGGTCAGAACTAAACAGGGAGAAGCAGCATTTAGTTTCTATGCTCCACATATTTGGAACCAACTTCCAGAAAATTGCAGGTCTGCTGCAACTCTCGGTTCTTTTAAATCAAGGCTGAAGACCTTTCTTTTTGATGTTGCCTTTCGTTAAATAACTATCCATTTCTTATACTTTCGTTGCTTCTTTTATCTGCTTTTATATAACTGTTTTTAACTGCTCTTTAATGTTTAATTTCTTATACTGCACTGTAACTTTTATTCTTGTATTTTAATTGTCTTCATGTAAAGCACTTTGAATTGCCCTGTTGCTGAAAAGTGCTATACAAATAAAGCTGCCTTGCCTTGCCTTGAGTATCTTATGCAGAGTGCCCTTAAGAAAATCCAATACCAACCCTACAATGGAGCAACCCTGCTTAATGAGCGTGTCAAACCTCCTAAAACCTAACATTTGTCTTCTGATTAGTCCCGCACAAACACAGGTGTAAATGGTACTAAAACAATGCTCCGATAAGAACATCTAAGAAATCAGTAACTCACTAAAGGACAATATAGATTCTTGGCCATCCTAGTCAAGGCATATCCAGTCAAAAGTTAAACAAGTCAAAAGGACACTTTGATAGGACTAGTGGCTGTTAATGGCCAATTAGGTTCTTTCAGGGATCAAACATGTAACTTCTCAGTCAGATTTTCCAAGCAGTATGACAACGTGTTCTCTTGCCCTACAGCTTAATTATTTTTTTTTTATCTCAGAAAATTTCCTCTTTCACTTTTAGGAGCTCCTATGTGAGGCTAAGACACTTGTGCACTAACACGTGGGTTCACAGCACCAACAACCCTATTGACAAAGAGGAGGAGAAACCTGTTATGTTGAGGGTGAGTAGCTGACGCCTAGGTCAAGATGTACTGCAGGTTTTTTAAACAGATACACTAAAAACGATATTTTTTTCCAGATTGGAACATCAGCAGTAAAAGAGGACAAGGAAGCTTTTGCCATTGTACCAGTGCCACCAGCAGAAGTGCGAGATTTAGACTTTGCCAATGACGCAAGTAAAGTGCTGGCGTCCATCGCTGGCAAGCTTGAAAAGGGCACCATTACACAAAATGAAAGAAGGTAAATGGGGACACATATAGTGTTACTATGTATACATTTGGAAATATCTAATAAAGAGGTCTGTAATGTTTTAGTGTTTTGTGTTTGACTTGTACACTTGCATGTGTACACTCTTCAGGTTTGTCACCAAGCTGCTGGAGGATCTAGTTTTCTTTGTGGTGGACATCCCCAACAGTGGGCAGGATGTTTTGGAGATCATGGTTAACAAACCCAACAGAGAAAGACAGAAACTAATGAGAGAGCAAAATATCCTGAAGCAGGTTCGTCTTTTACTGCACTGATTTAAAGTTCATGATTAACTACATTTTCAGGTGTTACAATTCTCCATTTCCATTTCAGATTTTCAAACTCCTCCAAGCCCCCTTCACAGACAGTGGCGATGGTCCCATGCTGCGACTGGAGGAGCTTGGAGACCAGCGCCACGCTCCGTTTAGACATATTTGCAGGCTTTGCTACAGAGTGTTACGCCATTCCCAGCAGGATTACAGGAAGAACCAGGTAGATGGACCCAACAACTTCACTCTGACCCCTAATACTTTGGCCTTTTCTTTGCAGTAATCATCCCCTTTGTCCTCGTCTTTACAGGAATACATAGCCAAACAATTCCGCTTCATGCAGAAGCAGATAGGATATGATGTGCTGGCAGAAGACACAATAACAGCTCTGCTCCATAACAACCGGAAGCTGCTGGAGAAACATATCACTGCTGCCGAGATAGACACATTTGTGACTCTAGTGAGGAAGAACCGGGAACCGAGGTGAGGCTCACAGGAAGGGGCAGGCCCTGGCTGGTATCCTAAACTGGCATAAAAAAAGTGGTTGTGGCCAGTTTGGGTCAGAGTTGTTTGTATAACAGTTCCTGAGGAATGTAAATCTATGTAAATGTATTCAAATGTGTGCAGAGGAGTATGAGTGGAACTGCGTGTGCATGACCTTGGCACCGCAATTCATTTGCTGACAGTGTGTGCTTGTGTTGTGTCCTGTCAAGTGCTGTTAATGATATGTGAATCAGGCTGATCCAGAAGTTTGGACAAAGGACGGCCTCACAATTTGAACTGTTATTGTGCTGAGAGCAAAAAAAAAGGCATTAGTATTTACCCTAGGTCCTGACATAATGCTGTAATATAATCTGAATTGACCATGCATATCTCTTAACTTCCCCAATACCTATGAAGAATAAGTGACATTTGTAATTTATTGTAATATGTACCCAGGTTTCTGGACTACCTCTCAGATCTCTGCGTTTCGATGCACAAGTCCATCCCTGTGACACAGGAGCTCATCTGCAACGCAGTACTGGACCCTACCAATGCTGACATTCTCATTGAAACCAAGTTAGCTTCTCATTTTTCTTCATTATTAGAATTTTTGCTAACCTGAAATGAGCTTTTAGAAATAACATTTATGCTGCTCACCAGATTGGTCCTGTCGAGGTTTGAGATTGAGACAACAACAATTGAAGATAGTCCAGTGGAGGCAGAGGATGAAGAGGAGGTCTGGCTGTTCTGGAAAGACAATTGTAAGGAGATCCGGAGTAAGAGTGTCCGGGAGTTGGCTCAGGATGCAAAGGAGGGTCAGAAGGATGACCAGGAGGTGGTCAGCTACTACAGGTAAGATTTCTTTGATTATATACATATAAAACATATAACCTGTTGTAAAATCCTGCTAGACTCATTCAGACATGAATCTGAAGGAAGTGTTTGTCAAAATAAGGTATTATAGTGCAGCAGAATCTAAAACAACCACATGTCTGGTTCAAATGTCATAAACTTGGAATGTTAAGTTTGAAATGCAATTTCAAAATATTGCTTTCAAACCAAGATCTTCTGCCTTTCCTTTTAAATATTTAACTGACGTTTTTCTTCTTCCGAAAAACAATAACACCACACATGCACAATGTAATATTCAAGGATTTTGAATATAACGGTAACTCAATTCTGTTTTTTTTATTTATTTATTTATTTATTTTTTTAAATGACACAAAGCTACTGTAATAATTCCAAACTCACATAATATTTCCTTACAGGTGCCAGCTCAACCTCTTTGCTCGGATGTGTCTGGACCGCCAGTACCTGGCTATCAACAAGATTTCTGGTCAGCTGGATGTGGATTTGATCCTGCGCTGTATGTCTGATGAGGACCTGCCCTTTGACTTGCGGGCGTCTTTCTGCCGCCTGATGCTGCACATGCATGTGGACCGTGACCCTCAGGAGCAGGTCACACCTGTCAAATATGCCCGTCTTTGGTCTGAGATTCCCTCTAAGATTGCTATTGATGAGTAAGTATATCCCATGAATACTTTAAAGTGCTCATATTATGCTCATTTTCAGGTTCATAATTGTATTGAGAGATTATATCAGAATAGGTTTACGTCGTTTATTTTTCGAAAAACACCATATTTTTGTTGTAGCTCCTCTTTTCACGCTGTGTGTTGAGCTCTCCATTTTAGCTACAGAGTGAGACATCTCACTTCTCAGTACCTAGGCTAGCACCACAAGCAGTGTCAGAAGCAGAGTACGAGGGCGTGCCATGCTAGCAGCTAGGCGAGCATTATAACGTGTGTTACAAAGTGACGCACGTTCTTCACGGAAGTAAATGCTGGACTACAACAGAGCTGTTTGGAGCAGTTTATGAACAGTGTTTTCTGTTGGAGTCCCTTTGTGGTGGACTTTGGGCTTTTTCATTTTGTAAACCTATTACATGCACAAAAAAGATATATAACACAATAACAGAAAGGGAAACTAATCAAAAATCATAATATGAGCACTTTAAATTGACTTGTACTACAATTCCAAAGATGTCCCAGCATTTCTTAGATGTATTTCTTCTTTAATTACCCAGCTATGACAACGATGGAACCACCAGAGATGAGATCAAAGAGCGCTTCTGCCTCACAATGGATTTTGTGGAGAACTACCTGAGAGAGGTGGTGTCACAGAACATCCCCTTCACTGACAAGGAGAAAAACAAGCTTACCTTTGAGGTCTGCCTCTTTGTTTGGTGGTATGAGCAGATGAGAAGTCACACTGGTTTCATTAAATTATAAATCATGGGTCTGAATTTCCTTGTCCATAGGTAGTGAACCTGGCTAGGAACCTCATATACTTTGGTTTCTACAACTTTAGCGACCTGCTTCGACTGACAAAGATCTTACTGAACATTTTAGACTGTGTCCATGTCAGCACCATTTACCCCATCGACAAGATTGAGAAGGGAGAGGAAAGCAAAGGTAAAAATCCAGCTCCTTTTTTATGCTTAACTCACTTTACTGTACATAGGTGAAGAATGTTTTCCTTTACTAACTTGGATGTTGTATCAACATACAAAGAAAGTCAAGATTGCCATTAGTAATTTTCAGTTTCTTTCCCTTAGTGTCAAAGAATTCCAGGACCGATTTATTGATTTAAATACTGGTCAAGGGCTCATTTTGTATGTACAGAAACCATTCCTGCAAGTAATTTACCGATAGGTCACAACTAAATCTTCATAAATGCGTATATTAAAGAAAATTATGAATGTCATTGATATGTGGCACTATGGGTTAAATTGGGTTAGTGAAGTCATTTTTCTTTTTTTAAAATACATTTTAAAAGTGACCTTATAACCATACTACAAGTATTATTCTCTTCAAATACATTTTAATTTGTTAATTCACTGTGACCTTTTATATCCAAACTAAAAACAAGTAAGTAATTTATGTGGATTTGAGTGTTATTATTGTTAGTATCTGTTTCTGCATGTACTGTAGCTGGCAGTAATGTGATGAAGTCCATTCATGGAGTCGGGGAGTTGATGACCCAGGTAGTGCTGCGAGGAGGCGGCTTGTTGCCCACCACACCAACTCATCATCAGCCTGAGGGAGATGTTGTTAAAACACAGATTGAACCAGAGAGAGAAGACATCATGGTCATGGACACAAAGCTCAAAGTCATTGAGATACTACAGGTGGGACATCAGGAAACTGGTTCTGGTTCTTGACGGCAAACACTTTGTTTCTTATTTTTGTTGTAACTTTTTTTGTCTTTTCCTTCAGTTCATTTTGAATGAACGGCTAGACTACAGGATCTCCTGCCTGCTTTGTATTTTCAAACGTGAGTTTGATGAGAACAATCCACAAGCAGACAACACTGCCAGTCTGAATGGATCTAACAATGTCACAGGTAAGATGCCACTTGCCACACATTTTCTTTTCTTTTTTTACAGCAGACACTGTAGCTTGTCGTAGCAGCATAAGTAACGAGTGCATTCCATTGAGGTGTATTGTGCATGCTGGCTCACTGTTATGGCTTACTGGGACACTTAAAGGAGAATTCTGGTCGATTTCAACCCGTAGCTCTGTTGTTTGTAAATTTGTAGTGCTGTCAGTAGCGAAAAAAAAGAAACCAATCGGTGCTGCCTACACCGTGTTATCCCCCTACTCGCTCTAGCACCTAACAGGCATAAACCGGGCAAGTTTTAAACGTGTTTTTAGCCTCTAAATATGCTCGAAATATCATTACATGTGCCTACCCATGTGCAGTTATTCCTTCCGAGGGAACACAGCGAATCTGACTGCAGTAGATGTGACAGAAAGGCAGAAAAGTTGTGTTAATCCATACCTCTGGTTATTTACTGATGTCTGGTTGAAGACCACACAAATCGATTGCCGAACTCATACAATCCAATAGTCCAAAACGTATTTTTTCCACAAAAAACGCTTTGCCGTGGTCAAGTCCTTACTAATGACTAAAGCAACATGCTGTAACCTGACACCACACTGCTGCCACAGAGAGTTCAAAAGTTCAAGAGCTATCGCGCATGCGCAGGTCGCTAGGCAACAGACACACACAGACTGTCAGCTGAGAGAGAGAGAGAGAGACAGAGAAGCAAACGGAGCTTTCGGATGATTACGACGTTGTGTCAGTGATTTTAGTATATAGATAGTACATCTCGATGTGGAACACACGAGGTTTTGGAGTTTGTTGTGTCTAGTTGTGATATTGCAATTTCGTTTTTGTTATTTAAGTAAAGACACAAAAGCACAAATGTAATGTGTACTGTTATATTATAAAACCACTGATAACAAACAGGTGTTAGCAATATATTATAGAACTGTACAATTTACTTATTCAACTTTACTTGTACAATATAGAACTATGAAATTACTTTGTTTATTCCTAGTATAATGACAATACAAAGTTTTACTAGAAATTATATTATTAGACTCAGAAAATGTCCTCTTTGAACTCTTTGTAACTTCCAGTTGGGAAGGGATACTCTTGTCTGATTGCGGCTACAACACAGCTAGGCATGTTGTTCTGGTGCCACGGCCAAGGCGCTCTCCTCTCAGAACCCACTTCAGAGTCACCCGGTAGGCCACAAGTCTGCATTGGCTGGGCCTGGGGGGAGGCCGAGCTTTGGTTATTTCACTAGCTAGCCAAGTGGCACATCTATTTACAATAAATAATAATACATTTCATTTATAGAGAGCTTTTCATGGTACTCAAAAGACACTTTACAGTAAAAACCAGCACACGCTGTATGTCACATTACAAATAGAAAAGCAATAAAAGCAACACATACAACAATCATATTTAGAAGCAATTAAAAACAATAAAAACGGTAGCTAAGCTAATCTGAAGAGGTGTTTTTGATTAGTGTTTTGAATGTGTATTTACAACTGAAAGCAAATGTAGCTAAGCTAGGACAGACTCACTAAAGCCTGTTGTACTCACTCATTAGACAACTGGCCGTCAGGTCCGTCCGGTTTAGGCCGCTTCTTCCAATTTACGTTTGGGACAAAAAAACGCTTCCAAAACATCCTAGATCAGATGGGGAAACCTCTGTGTATGGGTGAAACCATGTCCTTATCTGTATGAGTTCCCATTCCTTACAACACAGGCTTTCTTCCTCCGTCGTCATTGCGATACAGTATCCACAGGACAGGAGGACCAACATGTCTCCGCACGTCGTGGCCTTGAAGCAGCAGTGTCCTGCTCCTCTGTTTGTGCCCTTCTCTCGACAAGATATTGTGCCAATAACTCTTCATCTGTAGCTATATTCAGGTTTGAATAGATAACCCCAACGATCGAACTCCAAAACCTCCTCTGTGTGTTCCACATCGAATTGAGATGAACTATCTATATACTAAAAACACTGACACGTCGTAATCATCCGAAAGCTCCGTTTGCTTCTCTGTCTCTCTCTCTCTCTCTCAGCTGCAGTCTGTGTGTGTCTGTTGCCTAGCGACCTGCGCATGTGCGATAGCTCTTGAACTTTTGAACTCTCTGTGGCCGCAGAGTGGTGTCAGGTTACAGCATGCTGCTATAGTCATTAGTAAGGACTTGACCACGGCAAATCGTTTTTTGTGGAAAAAATACGTTTTGGACTATTGGATTGTATGAGTTCGGCAATTGATTTGTGTGGTCTTCAACCAGACATCAGTAAATAACCAGAGGTATGGATTAACACAACTTTTCTGCCTTTCTGTCAAATCTACTGCAGTCAGATTCGCTGTGTTCCCTCGGAAGGAATAACTGCACATGGGTAGGCACTTGTAATGATATTTCGAGCATATTTAGAGGCTAAAAACACGTTTAAAACTTGCCCGGTTTATGCCTGTTAGGTGCTAGAGCGAGTAGGGGGATAACACGGTGTAGGCAGCACCAATTGGTTTCTTTTTTTTCACTACTGACAGCACTACAAATTTACAAACAACAGAGCTACGGGTTGAAATCGACCGGAATTCTCCTTTAATAGAACAGAGCCGTCATTAATCAGTCCCTCCAGAGAAACACAGAGTTTTTTTGTGATTGTTGCGGGCAAAAATCTTTGATTATGCGGCACGTTTTCTTAAAAAATGCGATGGAATATGTGGGATATTTATGCAATTTTATGCAATGAAATTGCGGGAACTTGCAAAAATTGTGGGAACTTGCAAAATTTGCGGGAACTTGCAAAAACTGCAGTTTGATGAAAAAGAGAAAATAAGTGATTCCCCCAACACCGTGTTCTCACTAGGTGAAATTACATCACTTCATAACGTTCCCATGGCAACAGGGGGAAATGGCTGCTCTTGTGTGAAGTAAACATTTTCAACTTTCTGCTGAGATATATGTGACTGTTTTGCAACAAAAATGCGGGGATTATTAAATCATGCAAGCCCTGCATATTTTACGCGGAAATCGGCAATTTATGCGGTGAAAATGCGGCGTATTAGAAAAAATTATTCTGCGATCACATAATCGCGTTTTTCTGGAGGGACTGATGAAATGACATTTATTTCACCTTTGCTTTTCCTGCTATATCAATTTTATCGTAATTTTATGTTTTGTCTCATATAAATGTTGAAATTTATTTCTTTGAAATTTTGATTCTTTTT
Organism: Gymnocephalus cernua; assembly: GCA_023631565.1. Taxonomy (NCBI): domain Eukaryota; kingdom Metazoa; phylum Chordata; class Actinopteri; order Perciformes; family Percidae; genus Gymnocephalus; species Gymnocephalus cernua. Next base: position 35,622,532 of record CM042428.1, on the reverse strand, counting down.
TAATTTTTTTTAATAACTCCTAGGAAATCTTGACTTTGAGAACATTGAAGAACAGGCAGAGGGGATTTTTGGAGGAAGGTAATCCATAGCTTGCTAGTCTTTCCTGGGCTATTTTGTGATAGGATAAAGCAAGATAAAGTTTGTGTAATTTCCGTTCCAATGACTCTTCAGTGAGGAGAACACTCCACTGGACCTGGATGACCACGGTGGTCGTACATTCCTAAGGGTCCTGCTGCACCTGACCATGCATGATTACCCTCCTCTTGTGTCTGGAGCGCTTCACCTGCTCTTCAGACACTTCAGCCAGAGGCAGGAGGTCCTCATGGCCTTCAAACAAGTAGGCCTCATCAAGTGCAAAACTGATAATTGAGAAATTGAGATAATTGAGGCTTTCTGAAATAAAGTTTTAAGTTGATGCAAATATTGTTGACACTCTTCACCTTAATGTAGGTCCAGCTGCTGGTGACCAGTCAAGATGTAGATAACTACAAGCAGATCAAGTCTGATCTGGACCAGCTGCGTTCTATTGTAGAGAAGTCTGAACTGTGGGTTTATAAGAGGCAAGGAGAAGATGGGATGGACGGAGATGGACCTTCAGAGTCTGAAAACAAAAATAAGGTACAGTGTACGTGAACATGCAAACATAAAACATTTGTTGAACACGATGAAGACCGAGAGATCATTAAAAGCCTAATGTGCCCCAATATAGATTATATTAGACAAAGGCTATAAAACTTAAAGGACTTCATCTCCTTATTGCTTGTTTAACAGGGAGACTCACCTGGTTCAGACAAGAAGAAGTCAGAAAGCACCAGCAGTTACAACTACAGGGTTGTAAAAGAGGTATGCTAGTTTGTACATTAATCAAATTTTCAAAAATTCATGTTTGTGATTTGTTGCCTGCAATTACAATTCTCCTGCTGTGTGTGTTTAGATTCTGCTGCGTCTCAGTAAGCTGTGTGTCAAGGAGGGGAGTTCAGGGAGGAAGAGTAAGAAACAGCAGCAGAGGCTCCTGAGGAACATGGGAGCTCACAGTGTAGTGCTGGAGCTCCTACAGATCCCCTATGAGAAGGTGCAACACTGCAGCTGAATATTGTATCACATGCAGAATAATTAGGAAGTAGGAATGTAACTAAACAGGAAGTCATACTTTGTGTTATCTGCATTAGGGTGAGGATATCCGGATGGAGGAGATCATGAAACTGGCTCACGAGTTCCTGCAGAATTTCTGTGCAGGGAATCAGCCGAATCAGACTCTTCTCCACAAGCATATTAACCTGTTTCTCAACCCAGGGGTGAGTAGTACAGTCAGCTCAGTTTTGCTCATAGGGAATGGTTTATTGGTCGAGTTGTTAGTTTCCAAAATATTATCTTTTGGAAAAACAAATCTGAAATTTACACGTCACATTATTCATTTTCACG